>CAVLJG010000008.1:58554438-58874592 GCA_963669975.1 Acanthoscelides obtectus | reverse complement strand
AATATACATGTACAAACGCCGAAAAAATGAGAGATACTGTTTTCCACCTCCTACAACCCCTAAAGCCTAATTCTAACTACTGAAACGAGAACAAAGGAAATTTAAGTGATTTGTACCTTTTTGGCTTTTGCCTATAGCTCCACCGCGTGCAGAACAGGGGCCAAAAATTAGAGGACAGACGAAAATGAGTGACATGGTTTTTCGTGATGTACATGTCATATAACAACCAAAAAATATATCTGACTGTTTAAATTTTTTGTGATTGTTATACTTCCTCGCCAGTGGGCGTGTGAAGTAAAAATAAAAAGCTAAACGTACCTTTCAAGTTGAGCCAGTATGAGACCCTATTGGGCATCATAGCTCTGGAGTGACCAGTTATACCAAAACCACTTACAACGGATTCCAAGAATAAGTTATCGTTCTCTCCAATTGATGAACCAATGTAAACACCAATTCTTTTTCCTCTGACTTCAGTGGGGTTCACACCTTAAATTTAAAAAAGGATTGAAACATTTTTGGAACTTTACAAGTTTTAAAAACCTAATCAGCATTAGCAGGAAATTTCAAAACACAAAATATACTTTAAATTGATTCTAGACAAAACTACTTCTTTTGAGAGAGGTTCAGTCTGATTTTGATTAACAAGCTAGTTGACCATTTATTCTCTTTTTGGAATCTTACCAGCATCAAGAAGAGCCTCAAAGGTCCTTTCTAAGCAAAGCCTGTGCATAGGGTCCATGAACGTACATTGCTGTCGATGGATGCCAAAATATGAGTTGTCGAAATGGTTGGAGTCGACCTCTCCTATCATGTTGCACACACCTCCCGCAGCTTTAAACATTAAACAGTTATTATAATACGCAGATTTATATCCAGATCATAAAAACCGTAATCATAATTGCCAACAACCCTACGTGATTTTACAGGCAACTTTCTTGTAACAGTAACACCTTGAGAGAATGGATAATTATGTACTGCTTTTAAACAATAAAAAAACTCGCCCTTGAGGTAAGGGACAAAATTTTTCTGCGTGTTCCTCAGGTCAATTCGAGTCGAAAAAATCGTATGAACATGGGTCCGCAAATGCTTCCTTATCGAGGTATGATTTTTTTATTTTTAGTGGGCGAAAACCAGAATACTGTTGGAAAATTGGTTTTATTTAACAAAAAAATCAATACTGTTCGTATGAAAACAACTGTTAACAATAATTAAAGTCCACATTCACGTTGTACTGCCCGATTAACACGCTGGTGTTTGTTTGTTGCCGGAGTATTTGTGTCTGTTTGATTGAACTTTGCAAAAATTACTGTCATGTTTGTTTTTACAAGTGAGGAATACGGTGACGTGATGTTTGTCTACGGATGTTGTAGCGGAGAATCGAAGATTACATGACAGAAGGATATTTGGCAAATGCTACCGTAACACGTCCGTCAGAAGCTGCCCATGACTTAATACTGGATAGTGAACGGTCACCATCAACCAGAGTCGGCAGAATATCACAACGCACTGGTGTTAGCCGAATGACTGTGTGGAGAACAATGCATAACTTTGGTTTGTACCCATTTCATCTGCAACCTGTCCAAGCTATGCTGCACACTGATCCGGACCCTCGTATGCAGTTTTGGAACTGGCTCCTCGCAAATCGTAATCTTGTTAAAAAGGTTTTGTTCGCCGACGAATCTACTTTTACTCGAGACGGCATCAATAATTTGAGGAATTCCCATTCTTGGCAGCTTAAAAATCCCGACGCAACTATCGAACAGAATTTCCAACAGCCTTTTTCTGTTAATGTCTGGTGCGGTTTGTTAGGAGATCACTTAGTTGGCCCTTCTGTGTTTTACGGTCGGTTGACATCTGAAGTTTATCTTCCATTCTTATGAGAAGAACTGCATGTGTTGTTAAAGGATATTCCGCTGCAGAGAGGACAACATATGTGGTTACAGCATGATGGTGCTCCGCTCCACAGTGGTAGAAATGTAACTGAGTATTTAAATAACACTTTTGGGCGTTGGATTGGACGAGGGGGCGCAGTTTCTTTGCCACCCCGCTAGCATGATTTAAATCCCTTGGGTTATTACATGTGGGGACATATGAAGTATTTAGTGTATGCAGAGAAATCGCAGACCAGGGCTGAACTGCTCCGCAAAATTACTGATATCGCTGACGACATAAGAAGTAATCGTCTTGTTATTGGGAAATCCACCATTCACATTATTAAACGGACTAGACTATCTTTACAGTGTGAAGGTGGACACTTTGAACAACTATTGTGAATAGTTATTTTTATTGTACCTAGTAATTTTGTGTTAAATAAAAGTAATTTTCCAACAATACTGCCGGTTTTCCCACCATTAGCACTCGAAAAATAAAAAAATCATTATCTCGATAAGGAAGCATTTGCGGACCCATGTTCACAAGACTGTTTCCACTTGAATTGACCTGAAGAACACGTAGAAAAATGTCGCCCCTTGTCTCGCGGACACCCTGTATAAGCATGACCAGTTGGCCCTCAAATGGGCACACACACACACCCACACACATACACACGCACACACACACATATATATATATATATATATAAGGTTTTTTGCAAAAGTACACTCTTTTAACTTAGACTCAAGCTTTCGACGGTCTATGCCATCATCATCGAGAGCTGGAACAAATTTTGTAAAGTAGCAACAATAGGTAATTAAAAGGAGTATCATTGCTTACTAAGTCGGCGAGATTGTTGCTGAAATTGTTCTTAGAAAGAAGTAGATGAGAACACATAGTCAACGAGCAAAAATCTGGATTGTTGAGTTTGGATTAGGAAGAAAAGTTTTTTAAATTGTAAAACAATCTAGTTCTTCAATCCGAATACCTTACACGACTAGTGTGCTACATACGCTTGTCTAGCAGCAAACAGTCGCGAGCCCAGATAAATGACTGCATGATCGACTGTACAACCTTGCAACTTGTAGACGGTCGAAGCCCAACTCAGGATTAATGGCAACATTAGCAATGAACAAGGTGAGAATGCACGACCTTGAAAAAGTATCTGCCTCCGTTGTGCTGTGCCGAGTGTCCGAACCAACAAAGAGTAAGTCCGAAACTGCACGCATGCGCAGATCGCGCGCTAGCTCTATCTCTCTTACTTCCCTTTAGAGGATCTTTAAAAGAATTTATCAATAATGGCGGTCCTAATAATGGTAATGGACAACTGTTATCAAATTATTGCATTGTCATCGGTCCTTGATACGTGTGCGAAGTTTCAAATTAATCAAATTGCTGGAAATTAGTGAAAATTATGCTCAAAGATCCCGTTACGTAGATACATACATATGTACATACATATATACATACATACAGGCCAAGCTAATAAAAACGTGTTAAAAAAGATACTGGGTGCATCCGATTAATTGTGAGAGAGATGAAACAGGAGAGTTCTTTTTCCTGCATGGCTTGAAGATGAAGATCGATTTTTTTATTTACTTCCGAATGTCATCAAGTAGTTCTACTGCATTGCATGATTATATAAACAAGGCTATCTACACAAGAAAGATTGGCGGTATTTTCCTATTCTCGTGGCTATTTCCAGCCATGCTGCATTTTTGTAAACTATTTTTATAGTCTGAGTTACTAAGATCATATAAAAAACGCCTTCCCCTTACTAAATCAATTAATTTTTCTATGGAAGCCATCTTGCGAACGAGGCGTTCCACGAGTTCTTTGTATTTCTGACAATAGAACGCAAGAACGCGAGCGTTGTCACTGACCGACGCGGTCTGACTGCCGCTATGTCTGCGCGACTCTATAGAGATCTATTAGTTACAAAGAACGTGGACCGCAGAACGCGGAACTGGAAACGCTTGAACGCTTTCTGTCTGCGCGAGCAATAAGATCGAGAATTGATTCCAATGGGAGGCTCTAGGTAACTTTACATGGTACATGATGGATTTTTTTTTTAGATTTTTAAACAATTACTAATATAGAAAAACAAAGAAACATTAAATAAAATATTCTTTTTGTTCATGTTGCCCGTGACTTACAATCACCAAAATAATATAAATATGTTGTGCCTCTCTTTACGAGTGCTATTACTCCAAAGAAGTGCACCACGAAAAAGTTGGCGAAAGAATTAAAAAAAAAAATAAAAAAAAATGTCACATATAACACCGACAAAAGAAATGCTTTAGTTTTTTCCATTGTCTTTATATTAGTACATTGAGTCTGTTTGTATTATTTGTACTTAACCTGTGATGATGAAAACTGTACGTGACCATCCAAATTTAGCATATGTAGTGGTGAAGATAAGGTGAGATACTAACCTTGAGGCCATCTTGCAGTCAGCTGGGATTGGTTCTCGTAGAGACGTTGCTTAAGTTCTTCCATGTTTGAAGCCTTGGCAAAATGGGCTCCAATTCCGGATATGACAACATCTTCCTTAATGATATCCAACATCTTGCTTTCCTTTAAAAATATATTTTATTGCTATAATAACATGAAAGAATATCGATATTTCAACACGTAATCTCGCTTCTTCCATTTTCTCAATCATCGAATAAAAGGCACTACACAAAATAAGTTGAGTAACCTGTCATCTGTGGTCTGAATTTCTTGTATATTACAGGGTGTAACTTGAGACACGTAGGCATCTTCTTGTTGCTTTTTATAGCTTACTAGCCGAGCACAAATTAATTGATGTCTTCTACATATTATTATAACTTTTGTCTGTTTCTGTTGATGATTCAGTTCGAACTAGGACGTTTATCAATAATTTTCTGGGTTTCATACAAATGTACTTTCAACTAAATATGTATATCAGTTCATGAATAATCGAGAGCAGCAGATAAAAGCTATATCAAGTAATAAGCTTTGTCTACATACATGGAAATATTCAATACAAATATAAAGATTATTAATTCATACTTGTAATGGAATATTGAACTTGACTTTTCAAAGTTCTCACGAATTTGCATTCAATAGTATGGTATTTTTGAAGGTGCTTCTCGTATGATATAATTAACTATTTATTTTGTGTATTTTTTATATGCACTGCCCATTTTTACATGACTCGTGATTGAGGACGTGACCACATTTTGGTCAGCTGTCTCGGTATTTATTGCTTGATCCTGCTAAATATGATGATCTTTTGCTCATCACAACTGTGAAAACTGAAATTTTAGTCCAAATAAAGCAGGAATTCTAAGTCCTTGAAAGTAATAACTTTAATAAAATTCTGTTATCAGCCGAATCCTGCAGATTCTTCAACGGTTTTGTTTGATTTAGTGAAGAGATTGTGTTTTTCTATAACTAAGCCAATATCAGGGTAGAAGGCCTCTCCGCTAAAACATAAATAGGGAAAGTCTGTCCTGTGTATAAGAGTGGAGACAAAAATAATGTAACTAATTATAGGCCTATATCAATTGTTTCTGTGTTCGCAAGGATCTTTAAGATCATTTTGCACAGCCGCATTTATTCGGAAACAGCTCTCGCTTTATCAGCACGGATTTACTGCCAAGAGACCTGCTATCACTAATTTACTAATAGTCACTCAATACATGTTAGAAGCTCTTGATGCTAGGTAGACGTAATATATCCGGATTTCGCTAAAGCTTTTGATATAATTGATCATAGCGTATTGGATGACAAATTAGCAGATTTTGGATTTTTTGATGAGGCTGAACTATAACATCTGATAAGTAGGAAGCCTATGGAGCTATATCTGGAGTTTTACAAGGATCAAACTTGGGACCATTACTTTTTCTAATATTTAACAACACTAATTGCTTAGAACTTAAGGACTAGCTTGACCTGATTCAGAACTGGTATAAAAATAATAAATTAACACTAATATATCTACATATAAATGCAAGGTGGTGAGTTTCACAAGGTAGAGACAATTTATAGATTGTTGATATTGATGAAAAGAACCTGATTGGATGTACGTAGGTTAGGTACTTAGGTGTTATTTTCGATTGTAAGTTACCTCTCTCTCAACATATTGAGAACTATACCTGGAGCACTAAGAGCATATTGGTTTTTGATGAAGTATTGTAGGAATTTTAACAATATCAGAACTATTAAAATACTTTATTTCTATTAGATCTAAATTTGAATACGCCAGCATTATATGGAATCCATATTATGAGGTGTACAAGATTTGTGTTGAACGAGTTCAGCAAAAAATTCTTAAATGTTTCATTTAAAGTTGATGGCATTTATCCCGAAAGGGGAATCAATAATAATGAATTATGTAGCATATTTAAAATACCTAGCTTAAGACACGGTGGCGTTGTTTTGATTTAAATTGCTGATCATTCTGATGTTCTGGAGCAAGTTGGACTTTTATATTCATATCGTCGTTATGCGACATTTAAGCTACCTAGAGTTAAGACTATAATATGTTATTTAGGTCTCCAGCCTATGTTATGTGTGATAAATTAACATATATTTCCAGCCGTTGTGATATATTTTTCTGTTCACCGAATGAGTTTAACAGAATAGCAACGACGCAGTGGAATTAATTTTGATACCTTGTTTTTGGGTTACCCTCATCTGTGTTTAGGGTATTGTTATAATATATTATAATTTTTTCTTCAGTTTCTACAGTATATTGTTTTGTCAACGCATAATAGCATACAAGGGCATGCAATTTAATTGCTACATTATCCTGTAAATGGGAAACCGTTAGATCATAGAGCCATTATTATTGTTGATATCATTATAATTATTATTATTATAAGAGGACTTATGGTAAAACACATTTTGCAATATGAAGATAAAATGAGAAATGAGAAAGTTCAGGATATAATCGACAACTGAAGTAGAAATTTTCTTATTGTTCAAATCATCGGTTGCGTTTGTTAGGACATTGTTGACACATTCATCACCTAAGGTGACCTGTCAGTATAATTATTTCTTATGATCATCTTTTAGCCTGATGTGGTGGCGTAGTGGGTGGTGCAAGCTATTCGTCTGCTAAGCTAATCGCCGTGAGCTGCGAGAGTTGGGTTCCCGTCCCAAGGGAATTTTTCTCTTGGTTATCGATTGCCCATAGATGGTAGACCATCGAGCGTAAAGAATCGCTAAAATGAAGTCAGAATCTCCTCAATTCTCATGCCACGTCCGCCTCACCCTGTATCCCTTATAGCTCCATGGTACCCACAGATATCTATGCCTCAAATATATAAAACACAGAGTATTTTTAGAGCAGTTGAATGTATCTTCTTGTTGTTTAATGCTATCAATAAAGCTGGAAAATTCTCCTATTGAGATAGGTCCTACTATATCAAGAATTTTATTTATTTATTCATAATTTCCAACAGGAAAATTATAGGAAATATACCAACAACGAAAATAAATACGAACATACAAAAATAAAAATATAAATAAGTGTATACAAGTATGTTAGCACTGAAATGTGGAAATAGCTTTTAACATATTGATTCTATATCACACCAAGGTACCAATCTCGGTAGCAATCCAATACAGATTTTTCTCGATTATAGAAGATATCACAAATGGAACAAATCGCATTGAAACACTTACACATATAGTTCAACGGTGATTTACATTTTGTATTACAAACGGCAGGGTAAAACAAATTCTGATAGCGGCTACCTAACTTAGCGACTCGAACATTAATTTTGCTAAACATTAAGGGGCAATCAATTTGATTATTCAATACTTTATGTAAAGATCTTATCACAGATAAATCACGGCTCAACTTGAAAGTGCCGAATGGTCAAAAATAAAAAAAAAATATTTAAGTGCCTTACGCTGCTTGCACTCAATGCTCGCTGTGTAGTTTGGATAGATATAAGACCAGATGATAGATGCGTGCTCCAGCTCACTCCTGATAAAAGTGAAATACGAGTATCATCGAAGCTCGACCAATTTCTGACGCAATACCCTAATGCTTTAAATGTTGTATTCACCATATGAAGGGTGTGGGCAATGGTGATGTATAAGCAAAACAAAATAATTACTACAACTCAAAAATACCGTGAGGATGTGAATTATTCAGGTAATATGACGTTAGTTTCTCATTTTTGGTGCAGATATATCGAATTATGTTCCTTTCAAAAACACCTAAGGTACATGTATAAGCTAAAACTAAATAACCTAATATCGAGACGGAAACTGCAATTATTCTCCTAAGCTTTTATAGTTTATTAATTGTTGTAATATCAAAACCTGGAACCTACCGTAGAGTTCCTTCTACACGGCACAACCTCAACTCCAGCAGGGAACAAAGTGAACTTGTGTAAGGTCCTCCACCGTCATTAATGCATGATGAATTAATAATTTGAAAAAACAATTGAATATGTTAATATTTTGCCATTTGACCGCTACTTGAACGTTTTCCCCAAAATTGTTAAACTATGTTCCTTTTAAAAATTACCTAAGATCTAAACCCATGGAAACTAAATAGCTTAATATCGAGACGAAAACTGAAATTAGTCTTCTAATCTTATAATTTATTGATTGCTCTAATGTGAAAAATGGAACCTACCGTGGAGTTCTTTCTACACGACACAACCACAAGCCTAGCACGGAACAAAGTGAACTCCTGCAAGGTCTTCCACCATTATTTATACATGACGAATTAATATCTGTTTTTAATTTGAAAATACAATTGAATATGTTAATGTTTTGCCATTTGACCGCTACCTGTTTTGAATGTTTTCCCAAAAATTAATATCCTTCTATTTAATCTGTTATGCAGTTACTACGATATGATGGAATATCATCGTTCATTACTAATCCATATTATATTCGTTAGAGTGCATCCATATACTGTAAATCAGTCAGTCTGGTCGTTTAAAATATCCATTCCGCTTTCGTTTGTCAGTCGTTCCATATGAAACATTGAAACCACCGATTCGTATTCCCCTGCCGTTTTTTGAGAAATTGAAAAAAACTGAATCGATTTTCTGGTTAAACCGTAAGTAGTACAGAAAAGTTTATAAAATAAAAAAATGGCATCAAGGAGACTTACTCTATACGTGCCACGTAACGCCGTCATCAGATCATAACGGATTATGTTCTGCACAAGTTAGACCCTATCAAAACAAGATGGCTGTCCTGGGATTGTTGATGTGCTGTTGCTGCTAGTCCATAGTTACAGAAACCAGCCCTAGACCATGCTGATGACTTGCCAAAAAAGCACCAAACAGCTGTTTGTGGTAGGCTGTATTTGGTTGGGCCGACGAAAGGAGCATGTTTAAGTTAGACCCTACAAGAAGAAAGTAAGTTACGAACCTGTATAACAGAGGAAATTAAATGGATCAAGTCCGCCAAACAGGTCCACAAAAATAGTCCTTAACATCATATCCCTGCCCTACCTGTAGTACCGTCTGTCTGGCAATGTCGCATCGCCTCTCCCCTATATCTGAAACCGTGATGCGTCACATGCGGCATTACGCCCACAAAGCACCAGTCATGTAGGGAACATGAAAACACCGGCACGCCAGCCGCGGCCATTGTAGTCAGTAGACACAGGTATGCTTGTCAAAAACATTTTTTAATCGTTCCGATAGGTACACCTTCCGCCAGCTGAAAATATGTTTGTCTGAATAGAAAATCTTCGGCGCAATCTATGATGTGAGAAATATGTCTAATAGGTGCGTTGACTTTTCGGGGCTTGAAGTGTATCAATACACTATTATCAAAAAATTGCGATATACCCTCCCCAGTCCCCTACAACCTCTCACCTCTCAATTTTTAACACCTAATAAGTTTATCGAAAAAGATCTGCATCTTTTAAAACTTCAAAAAACGAAGTTTTAGCGATTTATATTTTTTTTGTTTAGTTTTTGGCCTTGTCCTCCGCTGGCACTGGACCAATTTTCAAAAATACACAGCTTTTAGCCTTTGGCATAGTAGTTACCTAAAATGAACCCACAGACAAACAAACTGACAGACATACGGTAATGAGTGACATGGTTTTTCGTGATGTACATGTCATATAACCACAAAAATATACTAAGTGACATAAAAATCCGAACACCCAGTTTAAATGGTTTTATTTTAATAAAAGTTGGTGAATGTATTTATCTTACTGTAAATAACAAGTGAAAAAATGTTCAGCCTTATCAGTTGGAGATTCCTGTTTTTATACTGCTTTTTTAGAGACCTGTACGATTTCGTCAACTTAGTGAGTTTGATAGGGGCCGTATAGTGGGACTTCGGGAAGCTGGACTTTCTTTTCGGGCAATTGCAGTTAGAGTGCAAAGAAGTGTAGACACTGTGGTTAAGTGTTGTCAGGCATGGCTTCGAGAAGGCCGTACGCAAAGAGCAAGGGGCACTGGACGCCGCCGTAGAACAACAGACCGTGAAGATCGCCGCCTAAGATTATTGGCCTTAAGGGACCGTTTCTCCACTACCAAGTCCATTGCAAATGAATGGTTTGCAGAACACGGAAGACCTATTGGCATGCGAAGTGTTTACCGACGAATGAGAAGTTTTGGCTTGTTTTCATACCGGCCATACTGGGTCCTCCCTTTAACTCGAGAACACCGACGTAATCACCTTGAGTGGTGCAGACAACGGTCACTCTGGGATCAGGAATGGAACAGTATTGTCTTTAGTGACGAGTCTCGATTTTGTTTAGGCATGCACGATGGTCGTGCCAGGGTTAGAAGGCAATGTGGTGAAAGGAGGAATCTACAGTTTTTTGTTGAAAGACATGTTCCTCACACTGTTGGAGTTATGGTTTGGGGTGCTATAGCTTATGGTTCCAGGTCACCTTTAATCTTCATCAGAGGTAACATGAACGGGCAGCGTTATATCCACGAAGTTCTAGAACCCCATCTTTTACCCTATCTTGACACCCTGGCAGATCCAACTTTCCAACAAGATCATGCCCGACCACATGTTGCAAGAGTCACAATAGACTTCTTTCACCATAATTATGTCACATTGTTACCATGGCCACCAAGATCTCCCGACTTATCCCCAATTGAGCACGCGTGGGATATGATGGGTAGGAGATTACTCAATTTGCAACGTCCTCCTCAGACTCTAGAAGCACTTTGAGAGGAGTTGGTGGTTGCCTGGAATGAGATACCACAGGAGGACACTGACCACCTGATCAGAAGCATGCCTAGGCGCGTTGGAGAATGCGTAGCACATCAGGGTGCATCCACACATTATTAAAGGTCAAAGGGCTTTAAAGCAGTGCAATAATTTTGAAATTTTTATCATTTACTTATTATGCTTCATTAAGTACTTATACAAAATTTTATTAAAATAAAACCATTTAAACTGGGTGTTCGGATTTATATGTCACTTAGTATAGATATATCATTTTCGAAAAGTGTTGCGATTACAATACTACCTCGCCAGTACGTGTGGGATGTAAAATGAAGATAATTAAATCCTCCTTCACAAGTGTGAGACATAAGCCAGAAAGCCTCCGGTTAATCCTGATGATAAAATCCATACTGTTTACTTTATTAAGGCGTTAATACTCAAAAAGTACAAAATGTTCGGACAGTTGACATGATAAGATTAGAACCATCATTATAACATGATTATTCACAATTCATTGTTACACTTTTTCTTAGAGATAATACCAACATTAGATTTCTTTGAAACAGGAATCCGGTAGTACAACAACTTGTAGCCGATGGAACGCTCAAACAGGGAAGTCTTATGTACAGGTATGGGAATGCTTAATACCTCTACATCTCGTACATTGACGCTGGGTTCCGTATAAATACATCAGATGTAAAGATCGCCTATTTTTAAGATTCAACCACTTCATACTGTTGGTAAGAGCAGCAAGTTCACCGCATATGAGCCTTACACAAGCATTTTGGAGAGACTGTAACTTCCTTTCTGACACCTGGTCCAAATATTGGCCATAGTTTGTGAAATTTAATACTAAACTATCATACAGCTGTTTACGTAGATTTCTATGTAGGAAGTTCCTACTACGATATAATTTTTTTTCGCTGTTATATTTACATGTTCGAAACTAACTTTTTACTCGGAGTGTCCAAACATCAAACGATCTGCTCAGACAGGCAGAGAGCCATAAAGGCATTAAGTTCATCAAATACGTCATCTCTCAAACAGCGGGGAAACCGAAACAAGGTAACATACAGCATAACAATACGGATGAGCTAGCCCGACAGGGAGCGACCAATCGCCTTATAGGTTCAGAGCCTTTTTGTGGTTTAACGAGAACACGCATTAAACAGTCCCTAAGAAATTGGATCAAGAAAAATCAAGAATGGTGGAACAGCCAATTAGAGCAAAGGCAGGCGAAAGAGTTCAGCAAAGAACGAAGGTCCTTATTTATAGAGGACCTACTTGGAGCTAATAGGGCCATAGTGGGCCATAGTGGGTCTAATAACTCTAAATCGACATATGAGGCTCTTGGGTCTGACAGAAGAGACCACGAGCCATATCTACAGATAGCATAAGGAAACCCCAGTGCATCTCCTTTGTCACTCCGAAGGGCTGGCAAGGCTACGTTTTCAGATAGCTGGAATCACAAATCCAACAGCGGAAAGCCACACACAAAGCTCTGTGTTCAAGGCTATGCAGTCTGGTTAAAGGACCAAGGCTAGACATAGTTATTTAGAAAGTGTATATGTGGAGTTACAATAGATCCATTTGGATCGTAGTGACGTTAAGGCTAGCAAGTCAACCCATTTTTTGTAACCTGTAATCTGTATGTTTCGGCACTTTTGATATTCTGGAAACATAGCTTCGGGGTCCCTGTATACCCTCAAAAAGTATTACCACTATCTATATATAGGTGGCGCATGGTCCCAAAACTACGTCCATCTCAAAACTATACCGAGTGGTCCGCAAATAACTGCGCGTCCATCCTGGGCGCGAGGCGCCGCGACGGCGACATTAGCGTCCCGACAACAGTGGGCGTTTCGCCACCGACTCGAACGTCGCAATCGTCTCCTTGCATCGCTGTTTCTCTCCCGTAATCCCGTTCCGTTCCTGGATGCAAGTCCAAAGTCGCGACGCGATTATATAGTACGGGACGTCGGGACCACGATCGGGAACCTTGTGTAGACTTCTTTCCGAACCCAATCGTGTGACAAAAGACCGATGCGGTGTCTGGACAGGTGACCGGAATCACGAGACCAAACCATCGATGCGACGCGAAGTTGCAGGTATGTATTTATCAGGGGCGTGCTTAAAGGCCTAAGGCAAGACTTAACGCTAGTAACACTGTAGAAACATTTTTGTTTGAGGATTAAAACAGTAGTTTTATTGTGGTGAATAACAATGGTAATGGTTTTGAAGTTACCTTGCAGATATATTGCCAGAACTGTTTAGTATTGAATACTGGTTTTAAAGAATCTAATAAGATCATGAAATAGTATAATAATAATAATAATAATAAGAATGATGTTTATTATCCAACATACGAACAAATGATTATAAAGAAAATCGCTCAGACACATAAACATGAAAGAAAAGTCGCAGAAGACTAGCCTTATACGCTGGTATGGTTGAGTGTATAAAAAGTCACTTGTAAGAAGTAAGTACATAAAATGATTTACACCGGATGCCAGCAGATTCACACACATAATATTGAACTGAACTTATGACATACAATTCCAAAGAACCTATTACCTTACACATTACTAGTAAAGATAATTTCAGTTAATCTAGAATTGCTTTATTCATTGTTACATATTGAGTCTACATCCGGGATTATTTCTGCTCTTTTTGTCAAGATAGCTGTTAATCTTAACAATTTATTTTCCGGTTTTGAAATGGTTCAATCTGAATTAATTCCAAAACTATTCAAATTTATGAAGTTGCGGGCTGTTTAGTTTTATTACGTTCAAGTATGTGACGTTGTAGTTTTTAAACAGTTTTAAAAATTCTCATAATGTAAGTAATAAAAACCATTATTAAATCCTTAAAACAATTTTGTCAGTCCTCAAGCTTGTATCTTCTGATTTCTTTAAAACTACTTTCTTAAATGCAATTAGCAGCCTAGATTAAAACTCAACACCCTTAACTTAATGAATTTGGTTATAGCAAAGACTATACTTCTTGAAAGAAACAATAAAACTAAGCTCATCCCCTCATCTTTCATATGAATATCCCATTTTATTTAGAGTAAAACAGTAGCGTAGTTTATTGTTATTTTAGCAATGTTATCGTTCAAAAGAATAAGAGCAACTGAAAGTACAGTGAGTATAGAAGGAATAAGCACTTTAACGTTAGATGAACATTAAAACGGAGCGGCATTTATTACAAGGGCGTTCAAGTTAAATGGTTTAAGTTCCGAAGCTTTTACCTAGGAGAGGTATAAAATAAAACCTTTTGATTCTATCGTTCCCTGTCGACTGAATAAATGTTTTTATTTAATCCTCGGCCATTTTGCATTCTCTAAACGCTAGAAGCCATGCTGGACAGCAATATAGAGGCGTACTTTAAAATGATAAATTCCTAACTTAAGGGCGTAATTGTGATTTATTTTAACATGAAAAAATTTAAAATTACCATTATTGCGGACAAGATGCTTGCACGTTTACAAATTTTTTTGTTGGTTTTTTGGATTGTAAAAGTTCGGAAATTTTGAGGCTCCCGAGTTTTTAAGACCTTTTTGTTAACATTTGTCGATAAAGCCGCATGCGCAGGTATTTTTCTACCACAGTCTGAAATAACTAATTATTATTCATTATTTTTAGTTACAAATACGTACCTTTTATACGTGTAGTTCATTTAAAATGTGTTGGCCTCTACTATTATCTTGTTACCTTACTACCTTTTCTATGTGTAATAAATACATTTAAAAATGTGTTAGTCTCTACTATTATATTTAAACTGCTTTTATGTAATAAGGAATGAGTAGACAGTTTCAAAGAACCATTTTCATAACGGCTATGGTAATAACAAGGTAAGTTAACTCTAAAAGTATACATTTAATAAACACTTTTAAGGTAAAAAAAACTGCGTGTATTCAAAATGTAACTTTTTCTTTTGAACACTTTTTTTAAGTTTTATTTGAGACTGGCACATGACTTGTATTTATATCGCTTTTAAAAGTACCTTCACAGCACTGTTAAAAGCAGTTTTATCTCAGAGTTCAAACACTTAATAAAGCCGTCTGGTGCTACTTTGTATTGTTGTAGGACTTTCCTCAATTATAAACGTTTTTTTATACCGCCTGTGTGCGTAAACATGCTTAGTCGCGTAAATGGCTTTCCTTGTTCTTAAAGCCTCAAAGTTTGGTCTAGAGTACATGTAGAAATGTAAGAGCAAATATAGCGGAGCTCATTGTCTTGAGGCATGTGTTTGTAGCATACGCATAATTTTCAAATGACGATATTTAATAAACGCTTTCAGAATACTTTTCTAACTCGCAACAACCTTTATTCTGTGATGGTCATTACATTATACTTACTAGCCTATGGATATGGATTATGAGTTGAATATGATATAAAAAACGATAACTTCCAAGAAACTCAAAACGAAGTTTCAAAAATCAATAGCATCAATAGGGGTGAGAACACAATAAAGTTAACTCTAGCACTTCTATGGAAGCTGGTAGTGTAGTCAGTGTTATTATTGTTATATCAGCAGTCTCAAGTGAGTCGGGAAAGCTGTACCTTCCGTAAAGCATAGAAGTAATACTGCTTAAGTGAAAACATGAAAACGAATTTAATATGTTTGAGGGTAAAATAATCTGCTTAGCGTTGATTCATGCTTGTTTTTTTAGTTCCTCAGTAGACTATGACCCTGTCGTGTCGAGTATAATTCAACAAAGGGATCTAGTCGATAACCTCTATAAGTTGTGCTTTCTGTAGTTTGTACTTAGAGCCCAACTACAAGCAACGTTCTGCTTTTGGATGTCAATGCATCATATATTTTCATTTCATTTTGGATCCTCCAATAGTGCACATACAGAAGTTTTCAAGCAAAGATTACATGACAATCTAGGTACGACTAGTACAAAAGTTAGAAATTTTCAGTTGTTATAATAGAAAATAACGTAGTCCGAGTATGGTCGATCGAGATTCTAACCAACTTGTTCTTAAGCCAGCAAGCTTAGCTCAAGAAAATTTGTTTACTTATCGGACTGTAATTAATTATTAGCCAATAAATGGATGGATCCACGTAGAGCTAAGGCGTTACTCTGAAATCTTTCATATATTTTAGAGCAGTTAGTAGACAATGGAAAAGCCATAATGGAGGAATAACTATATCTATTTCCTTTTTTAAGCTACGAATAAATAGAACTCTTACAAGTGGAGGTCCAGTAGACTAACTAATTGAACAAGTTTAGCATCTGGATCGTTTGGTACAAATGAGCATTGCATGGATTATTAAGCAACTGACAATATATTTCTATGCTTTTGATCGCGATTCATCGCAGAGATCCATCAGGACCGAAATGAGGCAGTAAAAGAGAGAAAGGACCGTTCCGGTTCGTAAAAAAATACATTTCGTATAGAAAACTTTATTGGGCTCTTAAAGGGACACAAATCGTACGACAAATTCACCTTTGCTGTGGAGGCCTTTTAATTTGACATACACACTTCTATAGGTAGATATAGTAGTGATTAAATAGTACATTAAGCTTTACAGCAAATACCTTTTTACGCTCTTCGGGATATTTTATGAAGGTGCGTCTCTCGGGCGCGTCAAAAGTCCATTCCCATCTATAAAAAAGGATACACATTCGCAAAACGAAAATTCATGCTATGTATGCGTACCGTTTCTGAATATTGCCAATCCAACACATATGACTTTTACGAACAATTTCATGTAACTGGTGAGAATACCTTATTCAATCCTCATTTTGCGTGTGTGTATCATCTGACTTATACTAAGTGACATATAAATGCGAACACCCATTTTAAATGGTTTTATTTTAATAAAATTTTGTATAAGTACTTAATGAAGCATAATAAGTAAATGATAAAAATTTCAAAATGATTGCACTGCTTTAAAGCCCTTTGACCTTTAATAATGTGTGGATGCACCCTGATGTGCTACGCATTCTCGAACGCGCCTAGGCATGCTTCTGATCAGGTGGTCAATGTCCTCCTGTGGTATCTCATTCCAGGCAACCACCAATTCCTCTCGAAGTGCTTCTAGAGTCTGAGGAGGACGTTGCAAATTGAGCAATCTCCTTCCCATCATATCCCACACGTGCTCAATTGGGGATAAGTCGGGAGATCTTGGTGGCCATGGTAACAATGTGACATCATTATGTTGAAAGAAGTCTATTGTGACTCTTGCAACATGTGGTCGGGCATTATCTTGTTGGAAAGTTGGATCTGCCAGGGTGTCAAGATAGGGTAAAAGATGGGGTTCTAGAACTTCGTGGATATAACGCTGCGCGTTCATGTTACCTCTGATGAAGATTAAAGGTGACCTGGAACCATAAGCTATAGCACCCCAAACCATAACTCCAACAGTGTGTTGAACATGTCTTTCAAAAAAAAAACTGTGGATTCATCCTTTCACCACGTCGCCTTCTAACCCTGGCACGACCATCCGGCATGCCTTAACAAAATCGAGACTCGTCACTAAAGACAATACTGTTCCATTCCTGATCCCAGAGTGACCGTTGTCTGCACCACTCAAGGCGATTACGTCGGTGTTCTCGAGTTAAAGGGAGGACCCAGTGTGGCGGGTATGAAAACAAGCCAAAACTTCTCATTCGTCGGTAAACACTTCGCATGCCAATAGGTCTTCCGTGTTCTGCAAACCATTCATTTGTAATGGACCTTGTAGAGAAGAAACGGTCCCTTAGAGCCAATAATCTTAGGCGGCGATCTTCACGGTCTGTTGTTCTACGGCGGCGTCCAGTACCCCTTGCTCTTTGCGTACGGCCTTCTCAAAGCCATGCCTGACAACGCCCTTTGACCTTTAATAATGTGTGGATTCTCCAACGCGCCTAGGCATGCGTCTGATCAGGTGGTCAATGTCCTCCTATGGTATCTCATTCCAGGCAACCACCAACTCCTCTCGAAGTGCTTCTAGAGTCTGAGGAGGACGTTGCAATTTGAGCAATCTCCTACCCATCATATCCCACACGTGCTCAATTGGGGATAAGTCGGGAGATCTTGGTGGCATGGTAACAATGTGACATCATTATGTTGAAAGAAGTCAATTGTGACTCTTGCAACATGTGGTCGGGCATTATCTTGTTGGAAAGTTGGATCTGCCAGGGTGTCAAGATAGGGTAAAAGATGGGGTTCTAGAACTTCGTGGATATAACGCTGCGCGTTCATGTTTCCTCTGACGAAGATTAAAGGTGACCTGGAACCATAAGCTATAGCACCCCAAACCAAAACTCCGACAGTGTGATGAACATGTCTTTCAACAAAAAACTGTGGATTCCTCCTTTCACCACGTCGCCTTCTAACCCTGGCACGACTATCGTGCATGCCTAAACAAAATAGAGACTCGTCACTAAAGACAATACTGTTCCATTCCTGATCCCAGAGTGACCGTTGTCTGCACCACTCAAGGCGATTACGTCGGTGTTCTCGAGTTAAAGGGAGGACCCAGTGTGGCCGGTATGAAAATAAGCCAAAACTTCTCATTCGTCGGTAAACACTTCGCCTGCCAATAGGTCTTCCGTGTTCTGCAAACCATTCATTTGCAATGGACCTGGTAGTGGAGAAACGGTCCCTTAAGGCCAATAATCTTAGGCGGCGATCTTCACGGTCTGTTGTTCTCGAAGCCGTGCCTTACAACACCTAACCACAGTGTCTACACTTCTTTGCACTCTAACTGCAATTGCCCGAAAAGAAAGTCCAGCTTCCCGAAGTCCCACTATACGGCCCCTATCAAACTCACTAAGTTGACGAAATCGTACAGGTCTCCGTACTCTAGGCATCGTAACCGATCGTAAAGGATCTCAAGAACCTAAATCCGTCAACGTTGATTCTTTACTGCGGCTGAAATATTCATTTTTAGAGCGTTAGTGAATTAAAAGAAAGCAGTATAAAAACCGGAATGTCCAACTGATAAGGCTGAAAATTTTTTCACTTGTTATTTACAGTAAGATAAATACATTCACCAACTTTTATTAAAATAAAACCATTTAAACTGGGTGTTCGGATTTATATGTCACTTAGTATATGCGATGACATTGAGGTATAAAATGCAGCGATCAAACAGATTGAAAATCTAATGAATGTCATATAAGTTTCCGCAATCGTATACTGGGTACTTCAAATTCTCTCACCATCTCGGAAACGGTAAGAGATACGAAGGCGGTTACATGTGGGCAAATTTGCGCATTTAGGTAACTAAGAAATAGAACTCAGAAAGTCTTCTATTTCTGACTCTATTTCAAAAATAAAAAGTACATTAGCACTGACACCTTTTCTCCAGTACAAAATGGCTTAATTAGCATTTCAATATGAAGTTTTGTCTCGATCACCAATTTTCTCTTTTCTTTTAGACCCAGATTGAATTTTTGCACAAGTGAATAAAGTTTTGAATTCGGATTCCAGAAATGTGTAACAGTTTTACATTTTCATATCTAAGGTATGTGAAAAATGACGTCAAGTAAGTTGACTCTGTACTTTGCTAGGCTGTCATCAGTTCGTAAAGGCTTATGTCTGGCACAATTTAGCCCATCTGAGAAAAAAGTTGATCACGAACTTCTATAACCAAAAATTAAATAAACTTCCTACTACCCCTAAAAGAAATTGTTGCAGGCGCACATGATCGTTGCAATGACCAATCCCACGTGATTTTCGATATTGGCCTTCACCATGCACATTGCACAGTTGCACACACGTCAGCCCACAGCACCACATCGCTGACAGAGCAAAGCAGTGCAGGGGATATCTATGATGAGTATATGCCCAAAAATACTTAGAATTACTACAATAAATTCGTCTGAAATGCCAAAAAGCAAAGTTTAAGCGATTTTTATTTTTGTTGTTTTTTGCTTTTTTCTCCCCCGCCATTAGCCCGATTTTCAAAAACTACAAAGCTTTTGCCTCCTTGGCATAGTAGTTATTTTGTTACAAAATTTTGTCGAAGTCAGGGCGGTACTTCTCAAGTTATAGCTATAGTGATACAGACAGACAGACCGACGGAAATGGGTGACATCGTTTTTCGTAATATACATGTCATATAACTCCCAAAAAATATAATATCTTATTTTCGAACATTCTTGCCACTGCAATACTTCCCCGTGGGTAGGCGTGGGAGGTAAGACACTAAAATTTTCATAGTTGGCACTGAGAATGAGGGTTTATCACATGTCTGTTCAATTGAATGATCAACCCTTCAGTTTTTTTGAAGCGTATTTGGCCACTTATCGACTTTAACAAGCGTTATTTTAGTATGATGGCGGCACTCTACATAACACCTCAGCCACAAATCAACAGTATTTGAATGCGATATGTGTGCATTGGTTTGGATATGGAGGATCTGAAATGTTTTCAGGATGCTGCAACACCATCGAGGATTTTACTAACTTCAACATATTTCCATTACCTACATAAAATTCTACCCTTAAATAATATGAAAAAGTATTATCATTACGTTTTCTTTATTCGATAAATCAAGGTCAACTATAGCGGATCAAGTATAGTGAGATTACTTTTTTCAATACTTAAAATTTCATAATATCGATCCATGTCATGACCTGTAGAATATCACATCATGAAATGTAAAAGCTTGACTGATGACTAATGCCTATCTGATAAGCTCAATGCCAACATAGCAAATTCAATGTTCTTGAAGAAGGTTTGGCTATGTCAATGTATGAATCGATCCTTACCGTCGTAGCGTCCGGATGTGTCTGTGAGTGCTCTGCAAAACAGCAAATCTTGTAAGTTTTGACACCACCTCATTATTTATTGCTGATCACATCAAAGAGAATGTATTTTGACCTATTTCAAAACAAAATGCCTACTCGCCAAGAAGAAGAATGTTTCTGAGTCAATATCAAACATAATCTTACGTACGATAACGTCCACATTGAATGATAAATTCAAATATTATGATGATAAAATTGCTCAGCTAGAAGCTGAAATAGTCAATTTAAAATCTAATAAGAACGAGATACAAGACATAACAACGGAAGAAACGCAAAGAAATGTACATCAAAAACTTGATAACATTCAGCAGCACATTATAAATAATAATATTAGGCACATGCAGGTACCAGAGGCGGAGGGCGAAAATCTGTCTGAGAAGGTGTATGAAATATTCAAAAATAAAATGGAAGTCGATATAAATAGGTCGGAAATAACAGCAGTATGCAGGGTGGGAAGACAGAATGGTAGTAACCCAAGGCACATTCTGGTTTCCTTCAAAGATAACTGTATAAAAATCGCAGCATATAACAAGAAAAAGATGCTGAAAGGTACTAAAATTGTTGTTAAAGAGGACCTAACCATTCAGCGTTTAAAAGCCATGAAACCAGCTTCAGAAAAGTTCGGGTTTAGAAATGTTTGGACTGTCAACGGAAATGTGTTCGCTAGAACTGATAAGGGGGTGGAGAAAATTCAATCTGACTAAATGTGGCTGTCGTGAATTATTGATTATTTTTTATTTCATTATTCGTATATACTTACTGTACTTTAAAATTGGTCATCTGAATGTATGTTCTGTTGTTCCTAAATTGAATCGGCTCAGAGAGCATATTTTATACCATAATTATGGAATTTTTGCAATGTCAGAAACTTGGCTTAATTCGACAGTCACAATTGCAGCAATTCAGATCCCTGGATATAGTATTGTGAGAGCTGATAGAGGGGCAAGGGGCGGAGGCGTTGCTCTTTATATACATGACAGTCTGAAGTTTTCTCTAATGAATACATCTTCTAATATCGAACAGTTATGGGTAATGTTGCAATTTAGTGATGTTTCATATGCTGTCGGAGTTGTATACCGTCCTGCTCATTATAACTATAGGAATTTTGTAGACGAGCTAGAAGAATCATTATCTCTGGTCGCCATTCAGACCGATAAAGTGATATGTGTTGGAGATGTGAATATAAATTTCTTGGATACCCAACCTGCTTCTACAAGATATATGCTAGATATGTTAAATACCGTTAATTTTCATCAAATTTTCAACGAACCAACTCACATAACTCAAATATCCAGCTCATTAATTGATGTTATTATATGTAATGATCTCTCAATAATACACGCGTCTAATATCGGTGGGCTGGATTTGACCAATCACGAATTAATTTCATGTCAGGTATACAAGTCTGAGCCTAAAACTGAACCATTCTACTGTACTTATCGTAGTTTTAATCATTCTAATGAGCATGAGTTCCACAGTGACCCACAAAAGCTCTCTCTGTTAGATATTTGCTATGCTAGGAAACTAATGAGAGATAGAGACAAAGCTAGGTCAAAATTCCGGAAGAATCCTTCTGCGCAGAATGACGTGGCTTACAAACAGCTCAAAAACCAAACTGATCATACCATATTACAAGAAAGAAGAAATATTTTTCACAACTGACTCAGAATAGAAACAGTAAAGTACTATGGCAAGAACTAAGATCATTAGATATAAAATCAGATAATCCTGGTATACCCTCACAGCTGCAAAGTGCTGATAATATCAACGACTTATTCTTAGACAATAATCCACAATAAATCAATAGTAATGAGGATTTAGTTACGCACAATAACAATAATGCCATATGCTATAATAAATTTGAATTTTCCTTGGTCTCCGAGGAACAAATTCTGCAAGCCCTCTGTCGGATAAAAAATACCTCGCCAGGAAGTGACGGAATTTCAGTCCGTTTACTTAAAATGTGTATTCCAATCATATTGCCTTTTCTCGTCCACATTACTAATAGTATTATTTAGACGGAAAATATCCCACCGCCTGGAAAACAGCTCTAATAACTCCAATCCCTAAGGGTAAAGATGTCAAACAACTTGCAGATCTTCTTCGCCCTATCAGTATCTTACCTGGCCTTTCAAAGTTAGTGGAAAAAATAGAATTACAGCTACGTGACCACATAACCAGAAACAAAATTTTACCTAGTACTCAGTCAGGTTTTCGTCAAGATTATAGCTGTACTACAGCTTTGGCACACATTACAGACGATATGACAACAGTAACTGTACTGCACTAGTTTTGTTAGATTATAGCAAAGCATTTGATACCATAAATCATGACGTTCTGATTGCAATAATTGAATCATGTGGGGTATCAGGTCATAATAAATCGTTATTCGAATCTTACCTTAGCTATAGAATGCAACGTGTGAAGATCAATAATAATCTCTCGCGAGTAAGGACAATAAATCAAGGGGTGCCGCAGGGTTCGATACTCGGACCGCTGTTATTCACGCTATATACTAGTCAGCTGTCCAAATCCCTTGAATACTGTAAGCCTCACATGTATGCAGATGATACTCAAGTGTGCCTTTCATTCCATGGTGATGATTGGCCAATGGCGGAGTTTAAAATTAATGCTGATCTTGACACTCTATTTAAAACTTCTAATGATCATTCAATGTCACTGAATCCAAAAAAATGAGCAGCAATAATTTTTGGGAAAGATGGGTCAGAGATAATGAACAATATGACGCTACATATAGATAATGTTCTAATACCGTTCTGCGATTCTGTTAAAAATTTGGGTCTCAAGCTGCTTTACCCTCATAGACACTTTCTTAGCAGAGACATCAAACGAATGCTATGCGAAACGTTGGTTTTGTCCCAGTTTTCGTACGGTGCTCCTGTCTATTATTCATGCTTGGATGCTGATACGATATCTACGTAGAATTCAGCGTGTTCAAAATTCATGTATGAGGTACATTTTCGGTATAAGAACTATTAACACTATATTTCTACAATAATATTTTGTCGAGCAAGTCAGCGCCATATTTGTATGAAAAAATCATGTTTAGAGAAAGTCTTCATTCTGTCAATGTTCGTTCGAAACAGAATATTTCTGATCCATTCCATCGAACATGTTTTTTCGATCGTGGTTTCTCTTACAACATCTATAAATTATACAAGTCCATCCCCCAGCAAATCAAAAATATGAAAGGTTGCAAATTCAAGGCAGCTCTGAGACGATTCCTTTTAGATAAGTATAATTAATTTCACTGATAATACTGTAACATTTAGCTTTTTTGGATGAATCTCATGATTATATGATGGAATATTTTCAGTTGTATATTTTTAGTGTTATTTGTTTTTTGTACTCATACTTTTTTTTCTGCTCTCCTATAGTCAGTAGTAGTCATGTAACCGTTGTTATCACTATTTTAAAATAGAGCAAGGGATGAGTGGAAGAGCACGCAGGTCGTGAACTCCCCCTTGAGATTCGAAAGTAATTATTCCTTTATGTTGAACACTATTTTTGTATGCATTGTCTCTTCGAATAAAGCCATTTATTATTATTATTATTATTATTATTATTATTATTATTATTATTATTATATAATACATTTTCAGAATCAGCATTAAAAGTTATATTCAACTATGCAAAAATCCAATATGGCGTCTGTAAGAAAAAATAAAGTTGTTGATTGAGGATAAAGATGTAACGTCATATGTTAATGTAACATCTGGAACTTACACTGTGGCTTACATGTCGAAAAACCCCTGTCCAATAAAACCACATGAATGATAGAACTTATTTACCGAAGTAAACGTTTCTTCATTCACATAGGTGATCTTCTACAATACTGAGGGTATTTAGGCTTCTGCCTATGCGGATGGTTCGGTACAAAGAAACACCAAAATCATTGTTATCAGGTGTACATTGCATTTAGGAATCATTACCATCTCAGGTAAATTACATTTTTCACTGTGATCAATGAAAAAGGACTTTGGTACATTTGGATAATATTCTGCAGTCTCAAAACAAGGATATTAAGATCCTAGCTGGAGATGCCTAGTTGTTTTGTTGACTGAAAAGCTTCATACGCACCAAGTTTGCAAATAAAACATGCCGTTTAAACTCCTAACATCGTAATATTTTGTACCATACTGAACACTGAACTGTTACTTTAGCAGATTTGTCATTACTGCAGGCGCTGCGTACCTTTCAATTGACAAAGACGGAGGATGAATATCCCACCGAATTCAAGAAGATTCGCTGCTCTCTTTCTTTTCGGTACCCGAGTATACACTACTAATTTTTCCAGTTAACCTTTTTGCCTGTTTGTCTTTGGTTGTCTGTCGCCATTAAATAGACCTATACCGTACTGATGATTACAAAAAGCATGAAACAATATTGTGTACGGTTGGTTATGGTTATAGAGAGGTAAAGCAAACATAACCTATTTAGCATGTGCTTAATATGTGATATAATAATAAAAATAATAATAATAATAATAATAATAATAATAACGACTTTATTTAAATACAAGCAACCAAGAGAGACATAAGCAGCGAAGTTTAGCCAATGATTCTCTTAAACTTGACTGCTCGTGTCGGTTACATTAAATGTTCAAAACAAAGGAAAAATAATATTATAAAGAGGAAAGAAGACTATTTTCCAAGTGATTATACAATAATTCTGCAATATATGAAAGAACTACGTTGGAATGAAGTATATTTGCATAGTAGATTTTTTACATAATACCCCTGCCGATTCGTTGAAGTGGGCTGTTAATCAGAGATGCCGTAGTAGTTGTGGTGGGGAGGCAAAGCCTGGCAACTGGACCACCTTTGTCCCTTTTTACTGACGTCGTAGTACCAACACTGTACTCCACGAGTCATCTACTGGTAACTGGTAACTGGTATAATAAACCAGCTTCAGAGATGAGATGGACTTATTGTTAATATTACACCCACGTGCGTGATATAGACAACACACAACACAACGTCCGTGGCTCGTAATTACACATCCGAGGCGGAGCTCGGCAAGGGGCTATCACGAAAAGTAACATTATGCCGATTTTTTTTTGACATTATGCTGTTTCTTTTGACATTATGTAGGTTTTTTTACAAGATATTAACTTAGCACTTAGTTTCGCGTGTTGCCTAAACGTCATCAGGCTTGTTATCAATTTTTGGCTCTGATGTGATGTAAAATCTGCTTCTGAGATGGCATTACTGGAGGTATAAGCTGTAAGTTGTATATGTTGATGATAATTACATTAGGTTCTTGTCTCAAATACACTTAATTGAGATTCAAGGCTAGAAATTAGTTGCGCATCCACTTTTACTTATCCATTCTGGAAATTTCATATACAGATTTGCTGAATTTCAAAAATGATACAGATAAGAAATAATTATATTCACTGTACACTGTCGAATTACATATATACATGCTACCAGTAATTACACACAACGCGGGCGCGGTGATGATTTCCCGTAATTTTCCTCAGTCTTTCGTAATTTATAACTTTGAATATAACCTCTCTTCAGAAAGCACAACATACAAATAACATACATAAATATTCAGTAATGATTTTCTCTCAGAGCAAATATCACCGATTTTATACACATGCAGACCAATACACATAATCATCCAAATGCGATCTTGCTATTCAACCAAATTTCTTCTCAGAGATAAAAACTACAGACCCGGATCACTCAGACTCACAAAACTATGCAACCAATAATGCGTAGTTTAGTTGAGTGATTCCTCCATAGATGGACGTTCACAACGATCTTAGGGAGCAAACGTGGAATGACTGTTTGCGCCCTAAAAACTACCTAGTTTGCAAGTTGACATCTTATAGGTTTTTTTTTTGACGTTTTATAGGTTTTTTTACATGATACCGGTGCCGAACTCGCGAGCCTCATGTTGCTAGCTCGACATACTTACAACCAAGCTACCGAGGCTCCTTAGAGATGAAGGGAAAATATGTAGTTTTTTACTACTGACGTAGGAATCGGTAGTACCGCTTCTGACTCATAGGTGGCCGTGTCACCTCTCCGTATACTATAATAGTGATTTTTGCAGTAGACCTATATTCGCTTGTTTGCTTTGTGTTGTCTCAAATGACTAGGTCTATACCGTAGTAATGATTTTTTTTAGTAGTATAGTAGTGGCAGTATATACGTTTATTTCCCAAAATACAATATGTTAAAAAACTAATACAGCACAAGATGTATGAATGAGCTGATTTAACAAATTTCTGTACAATAATAAACGTAAATGAAAATAAAATACGTAACTTTCACATAATAACCATACGTTATATCATGAAACGTTTCATAAGTCATAGAATATTTTTATATTATCGTGTGAAGCCGCTTAATACTAAGTTTTGCTTAGAGGATGTTAGTACGTATCAACTTAACTAAAATTATGACAAGCGCAAGTTGAAACGTTGTTAACGGTTGGTTATTGTCACAAAGAGGACAAGCAAATCAATTCTATTTAGCATGTGTTCCTTCTCACTTGTCAGTAGAGCGGTAGTAAGAAATCCGTTGGTTCTTACTGCTTAGCGATATCGTGCCGACGAATGGTTGGGTCTACTGGACGCCCCTGGTGTCTATTAAAATACTCACCTGGCGATGCAGGTAATGACACGGCCTTGCTCTATTATTATTTTAGAGACTGCCAAGGTTGCGGCTACACGCTACCGATATTTATCACTGAAGACGGCTGTTAATGGGAAATCGAAACATTGCTGTATTTCAGCTGACTTTGCCTTATTTATACGCTATAACGGATTCAGTGAATGTCGCACAAGTTTGTAAACACCCAAAGCCCAGGCATGCATCGCGATTAACCATAAACTATGAATACGCAAATTATATAATCTGTATCAAATATCCATATCTCCTTTCTTTTCCTTCTTCCTTCCACATGTCTTTTTTTATATCGAAGCAGCCGCGCAGGCAGAAGCCTAAATGCTGGAACACCGCTGCTGCTATCGTGATCCTAAAGAAATTTTATTAATACGATTTTTGAACTGCCTAAGGTTAATAGAACTGGGAAAAGCTTATCTTGTTCCACAATCTCGACACCCTTGGGACAAATGAGCGGTCGTATCGGTTGGTTCTGGATGTACGAAGTTCGACACGGTTAGGATGGGACGCCAAAATCAGGCGGGTCTGTCTGGCAGGCACATGGCGCGGCAGCATCATGGAAGAGAGCTCTGAAGAGGAAAGCCCCTTGGTGTAACGGTAGAAAAAAGCTAGATCGCCGACAGTCCGCCGGTGCGAAAGAGTCCCGAGACTGTCTGTTAGAGAAGCGTCATCGATCAGTCGGACCACCCTTCTCTGGACAGTATCAAGCATGGATAATGTAATCGGGTCGGCAGCACCCCAAACGCGTGAGCAATACTCGAGGCTAGGCCTTATCTGGGCCTTGTATAGAGTGAGAAGGTCATGCGGAGAAAAGTAATTCTCAGCCATAAATAAATAGCCTAGCTTTTTCCCAGCGGCTGCAGCTATTGACGAGACGTGTTCGTGCCAGATCAGGTCCTCAGTGATCTGGACTCCGACCAGCCGAAATGAATGGCTCTTCGGCAGAACTCGACCATCCATCGAGACCGGGTGAGCGCAGGGACGCTTTTTTTTATCAAAGTACAGTACTGCGTTTTGGAAGCATTGAACTGTACAAAATTGTTGCGTCCCCAAGCAGTGATAGCCTCCAGGTCTCTTGTCAGAGAGGAAGCCATCGCTAGTCTTCTTTTTTCCAACTCACCGGCAGAGATCGGCTTGTCACTCTGAATTCCTACATGTAGAGTGCTGTCATCAGCGAAGCTGTGGATTGGGTTGATCGTACAGGAAAGGAGGTCGTTGATATGTAAGAGAAACAGTGTCGGAGCGAAGACCGATCCCTTGGAAACACCCGCGTTGACGTTGTGGCATGAAGAGGAGAACCCGTCAATTACGACGGATATCTTGCGGCCAGAGATAAAGTCACCCATCTGCAAAGCTTTTCTGGGAGGCCATAGGATCCAAGTTTGCTTAAGAGGGCAGCGTGCCACAGCTGATCGAACGCTTTCGTGATGTCAAGAGCAACGACATGAGCCTCACCATAACACTGGATGAGTTTACTCCACAATTGAGTGACGTAAGCTAGGAGGTCACCTGTGGATCGTTGGTGCCGGAAACCATACTGCCTGTCGCTAATCAAGCCGTGACGTTCTAAATAGTCCCGAAGCTCGCAATTTATGCACCTCTCCATCACCTTACTTAAAACAGAAAGCAGAGCTATAGGCCTATAGTTGTAAGGGTCGGTCTTAGATCCATTTTTTGGGATGGGTTGCTGGTTCTTGCTTATCCAAACCGGACAGGCTACACTGACAAGGCATCATGAATAGTTTCCCTAATTAATGGAAAAACAAAAACTATTTGACTTATTTTTTAAAGTCATCATATTAATCATGTCATTTAAATGAAAAATCTCGGAGCTGGATTCAAGCGAGACAAAATTTTCTAAAGCTTTTTGATATAAAGACTGGGATACCATCTCTCCTCTAATATGTAATTCCTTTTTTCAAATGAAATAATGTAATAGGTATATTTATGAAAGCACTAACTAAACGAAAAGAAATCGATTGGTATTAAATTAAAACGCCTACGTGTCTACAGACCGTTTGAAAACGAGCTTTTAAGGAAACATTTCTTAACGATCCGTTGGGATGCATTAATTCACCTATGACACTCTTCAAAGGGTGTCTAATGGGAAAGTTTGCTTTTTGATTTAAGAAAAAATATAAACTTGATGAAAAGAAAATATTTATTACTGTCAACATATTCGCGAATTCGGCGGGTTTTATTTCTTAAATATCATTCTGTCAAATGTTTGCCATCCCTTCGGACACACTTTTCTAATCGCGCACGTAAATTCTGAAACATTTTATTGCATAGTTCCGGAGTGATGTTGTTTATTTCTCGGCGAATGTTGTCTTTAAGCTCCTCCAGTGTTCGTGGATTATAGGAATACACTTTTGCCTTTAGATAACCCCACAAAAAAAATCGCATGGCGTGAGGTCGGAAGAAGGAGGCCAGTGAATGTCTCCAAACTTCGATATAACTTTTTGAGGATAAAGTGCTTTCACCGTGTCCATCGATTCTCTGAAAGTATGGGCAGTGGCCCTATCCTAGTGAAACCATGTGTTTCTGTTAAATCGACGTCCTGTTCTTAAAATAGGAGCAAAAAAGTGTCAATCATGTCCTTATATCGCTCGGAATTGATTGTCAATGCATGACCGTTTTCATCTTCGAAGAAATACAGAACGCACAAGATTTGCAATGACCAAATCACTTAGGTCGGCGAATGTTGCATCGTGTACAAAATTTCCGAAGGGCAGCTGCGTATGGATTACCACTCTCAAAGCAAGCTCCGATATCCAAAAACACATTGCGCTCCGGTCCAACGTTCTGTTGTGGCTATTTAACCCGCACGCCGAACGCGTCGATCAAGACCCCTCCCCACTTCCTCGCGTATACGGTTGCCGCCTAATTCAAATTTGAAATATGAACTTTCCCACTGGATACCCTGTAGTACATAACAAAATGGCTAGTGTCGCAAGGTTGATTCAGACTTCTCTTATTTCCAAGGCTTTTCTATATTGGTGTAACTGGATAGGCAGGAACCTGGATACTCAGGCAACAGGACTGCTATATGGTGCTTAAGAACACCTAGTTAATCAGATTCTTCAAATGCTTCAGGTTGACAGAACTGGAGAGAGCATACTGAGATAGAGTGTTCCAAAATCTTGACACCATAGGAAAAAAGAAAAGGCGAACCAGTCAGTTCTAGAAGCTTGGCAGAGTTAGGATGGGAGGCAGAAGCCTAACGGCTTCATATGTCAGGCTCAATGCACCGGTATCATCGAAGAGATCTCTGAGGGGCAAAGCTCATGGAATAGTGGCAGAAAAGAGCCAAAAAGCAGACCTCCCCGTCCGTCAGGCAAGTGCGAATTTAATTAAATACAGACTCTTCGGAAATATGTAATGGATACGAACGGGCAGAAAATCACCAGATTTGGTGAACAATCACCACATCTGGCAACTCTGATCAATCTGTAAGCCCATCGATGATGGTGTGGAAATAAGAGGGCTGCACAAGTCTGGTTGCCTAAACGTGAGCAAATTTAATAAGAATACTTTTTAACGGACAAAATCAGAGAAAAGCACTACTTCATGTTTTTGACACTTTTTGTTTGTAATTTAGCATTATGGCATTGTCATAGTTTAGTCATGTACAGGGTGTTTCCCAAACATGTAGCAAGAATTAAATGGGTGACTCTTGGGATTATTCTGAAACTATTCTGTTTGATCCTTGATTTGCGAAATACCTCTTGATTCCTGAGAAATAGGAAGAAGACGTTAGAAAAAGGTTTTTCTTGAATCATTTTCACATCGTGTAAGTCAAAAAATGACGCCATCAAGATATGCGTGTCATTCGATAGGGGATCCAAAGACCTTCCGTTTTTTTTCTCTTTTAAAAAATTGTCAGCTCTGAGTTACGTTATGTTAGACGACAATATAATTGCTTAGTTCGGCAGAGACGGACGAGCCATAAAGGCAATACCTATATTGCTATTTTTTCCACCATTATATATAATAATGACTTGAAAATAATATTTTTAGAAATTGGAATTTATGCCTCCATAATTGTGAACGAATATCAGCTGTGGATAGGAAAATGGTAGCGAGTGCAGAATATTCCGCGGCCGATTCCTAATCTTATTGAAAATTGTGATGCCGAAATGTATCCCAACATCAAAAGTTCTTATGTGTCCTTGCTACGTTACCAGTTAGTGTAGCGTTAGCAGAGTTGTCCTTTTTTACGTTCAGGAGGCTCAAGATCGTTTTGAGAAAAATATGTTGCTGAACCCACTCCTAACTTGGCTCAACCCTGGCCGTCAGATTGAAATGTTTCCGAGGCCGTCCATCAGAAAAGCGTCAGTCGAATTGCCCTTCTATAAGCAGCGTCAAGTAGTATGGTATAGTCAGGGCAGCGGCGGAATCCCAAACCTGTGAGCAGTACTCCAGACTTTGCCTTATCTGGCCTTAAACAAATAACCCAACTGTTGCAATTAACGAGATGTGCTCGGGCCAAGCCAGGTCCTGGGTCTTATTTTATAAAAACTATCATGTGATAGTTACAAGTGAATTTCCTTGTAACTTTTGCTAATACGAGATATTGTGTTCCATGTTACTTTCAAACACGATGTACTGGTACTACTCCATATTTTACAAGAGTTAAGTTAGAAGACCATATTCGCGAGCTGTTGTTGAGTTTATGTTCCATAAAAGTAAAAGTGTTGGTATTTTTCTTGTTATTTCAAATAGATTTGCTACAAGTGATTTTAGTTTGGTAGAGACAATAGGACAAGCTTCTTAGTGCAAAAAAAGGTCAGATTATACCAACAACACTTATAGAGTTCAAAGGATATCTTAAAGGTCGTGAGTTCTTGGTAGTATTCATTTTAGTTTAGAATTCGATTTCAACGAATGGTAACATAGTGGACTTGGGATACCAGTCAAGATCAACATCATCAAATATGAGTAACTCTGCACAAATTCAATAGAGACTAAGCAGTTTTCAGTACTTTTTATTCGATGCAATAAAAGCACTGTAATTTACCACATTTTGTTTAATAAAATACAATAGATTTGTTTCAAAATAATCATGTCAACTTAAAGTATTCTATTCACAGATTCGTCTTCACTTATTTCGACTCCGATATCTTGTAATTTTTTAGTGACTTTATTTCCTACATTATTCGATGTATTTTTTGGGGAAATTATGGTTCCTTGATGGCCCACCTTTCAAAGGAGTCCTTCAATACTGTCTCCAAAGGTATCATATTCAATAATTGGCCGATGAGGAAGTTTTTCTAAATTAAGACAAAACACATCTCTGAAACACTGTCACTTATTTTTCGTAAAGATCTTATTTTTATAAGATTTGTCTAAACATATTCACGTGCTTTTATCATTTTGTAGAGTGCTGAACTTGTAACTTCAAGGTGACGTTTCTTAAAAAATCTAGTAACATAGCTTCCGTTCGTCCGACTTTAGACGATCAACCATGGACAGATGTTTCGTGCTATTTGTCAACTTCTCAGCATGGTATATATTTTGTTTCTATGTGGATCAAAATATTATTTGACCATATTTGCAAGTGCCTGTACTTGTATTTCATGGTTGTAGGACTTTAATGGAATAGGGCCCTGATGTCACACCATGTGAAAAGAGTCGTACGCAGAGCTCGACCCTCGATTGAGATTGAATGTACGCTAGGACACTTGATGCTAATTAATGTACGGTACTATGTTTTGAAATACTGGGTACCAGATTGCTACGCACAAAAGAAGTGATAACTTCCACATATCTCGCCAGAGCGAAGCCTCTACCGGTCTCCTTCTCTGTGTGTAATGTAATGCCATCAACAAAGCTATGGATCGGACTAATCCCACAGGATTAGTATGTAACCGAAACAGTGTTCAAACCAAAACGGTTTCCTGGGGAACACCCGCGTTGACATTGTGGGAAGAAGGGAAGAACCTGCCAATTACTACTAATATCTTGCGACTACATAGGTCAGCCACACATCTGGAAGGCTGGGAGGTCATGGGTTTGAGTTTTTCATAAGAGAGCACCATACCACAGCTGATCGAACTCTCTTGTGATATCAGGAATAAGGTCATGAGTCGCACCATATGACTGGAAAAGTTTTGTCCACAGTTATGTAACGTAATCCAGCAGGTCCCCGTTGATCGCTGCTGCCGTAAACCAAACCGCATGTCGCTAATCAAGCCGTATTGCTCGATATATTCCAAAAGCTTTTTTTTTCAGGAAAATTCAAATATAGAAGAACTTGTAGCTCGCACTGCATATAGCAGGATATACATGTAACATGGAATAGGGCTGTTATACATGTGAATGATCAAAATGATACCTAAGTGTAAGTGATTTCACTGTCCGACCTTTTTTAATTTATCTATTACCTACGGCCAAACCATTCAGATTGTAGTATTCAAAGACATCTGTATATATATTCAGCATGATAAAACTTTTTTTGGATGGCATTCAACTCGGTTTTACAAAGATATATTATTAGCACGGGTATGCGTTTAATTAAAAATATTTCCGAGCAAATCTAATTTGCCAAGTGGGAGACTTTATCGAGCTGAATCTTTCTACATCATTCAGAAGTTTACTGAGTACTAATAGTGAAGTCACTCGGTGTCATTCTCAGCGACCTGCTATTATCATACTATTACTACCACTACTACTACGCCGACCCCCTTCTAAAGTAGAGATGTGAAAGTTAAATGAGAAAATCAATTCATTGCAATATAAATCGTATTAAGGATAAACGGTTTCAGAAGAAATAATCGATCATTGTGGTAAATTCGATTTTACAGGTCTAAATACTATTCGGAAGGCAGTATAACTCTATACAGGGTAGGCGAATGGTGCGAGGCTGAGCAATGCTTCCAGAGGAAAATGTTTCAAAAAAACACTTATGCATTAATCTACGTATATCGTATCCATGGGACATTTAAAAAATGTTCTGAATTAAAAAGAAAGAAAGTCCCAAATTTTAGCGCCAAATGAAAGTTGTGTATTTTACATCTATAGAATCAATTTTTTCAAGATTAGATAAGATTGATATAATATCCTGTAGGATTTTGACTATGATTTATTGAGGTAAAGAACTCAGATTTAACACCTCACTTCCTGCATGGTAAACAAAATAAAAAATACCTTTTCCTCAAAATTTCAAAAGTAATACTTTGAAATTATTTATTAAAAATCGACTACTATTAAGAAAGTCAATGATTAAATGTCGATCAAAAGGAAAAAATAATCGATTAGAATCAAAAATTGATTATTTTAAGGCCGCTGCCCAAAAACTTGACCGCAAGTTATCTGTGACCATTTTGAATAGCTTTTTTAGAAAAACAAAGTGCTAGAACCCTTCGCCCCCTAAAACTGACACTATTCAAGGGGTAACAAACTCGAAAGGGTTTATCAGTCACTACTCATACTTTCTAAGTTTCGGTCACACCCAGTTCAAAACGGATATCTACTTAATTATGCTTGAGGTAATATAATTATGACAAATGTTTGATATAGTGTAAGTTTTACAGCCAAAAATGGTTTTATAGAATATGTAGAAGGATATGTACCTAGTTTGTTCTAGAATGATTTGAAGAACAGATTTATCAGATTTTCACAGTTGTGATCTCTCAAACGGTAAGAGATATGAGTCGGTGGAATGGTGGCAAAGCTGTGTATTTATATATTTTAGAGAATGCATTCGAAAAATTTTGACGCTTCGAGTATCTCCGGAGATACACAGAAAGTGAAACGAATTTTCCCAAAATCATTATTGAATTTTTTTTAATTTATCTGAGATAGGGTTTCAAAATAAACTGCAAATTAATTTTATCACATTTTTGATCTCTGCAATGTGGCATAAATAGAACAATAATATGATTTTTCGTCTCTTTTCCCCCGTCTCATCTTTGTTATTTACTCATGTATGCCATTTTTGCATAGGCGAATAGCTTTTAATTCTGATTTCAAATATTAAAGCAAGTCATACATTAGATATATTTTATTTTCCTTAGTGAGCCTTGCAATTACCATATAGTCGGTTATTTCATAGAATATCAAAGATGATAACATGTCAAGCATCGATATAAAATGTCAAGTGCTCCTTTCACTTAGCTTAAACTCATCGAATGAGGAAGGCCTCATTTACATCATTTAAGGGTAATAATAAAGACATCGAAAACGGTATAATTTTTATCAACTGAGCGCTAAAATGTCGAAATTCTAATTATACCACCGAGTAGAAGAGAAAAAGTGGCAATTTTATTGAGTAATTTGTTTGAAATTTGTAGAGAATATGGATGTTTCGGACTAAGGCCAAGGAAAAATAGGGACTTAGAGTAAATTCAGAAATACTTTGAATTTCCAAACTTTCCAATTGCCACGTGATCAGTCAATATATTTACCATGAGATATGATATTTATTGACCGTGTAGCCTGGACGTCAGTAGTTATTAATGCATAGCATTTCATAGAAATCCACTGATGGTGCGGACCACAGTGAATATTGATCGTGTGACATACGCTTCCCGTTTCCGAGATCCCAAAGGCGAGGTTTGAATTTGAAACACGCGTAACATATATAGTGCTCTTAGCAAAATTGAGTTTATATTTAACATAGATTTCAACTAATCTCAGTAATTGCTCATCTAATAGATATTGATGCAGCTTGTGGAAAACCCTGTACATGAATAATTCAATTTTTATAAAAAAATTTCTCTCCATTCGATTTTTGCCAAGCCCCTTCGACCCTCTCCCTGGGTACGCCCTTGGGCCACCACATAGGTATATTGGGTTTTAAGCCTTTGTAATACTTTGCTGACCTGGGATAACATGCAAAAATCCTCAAGGTTGTTTATGGCTTTTGAAAAATCTACATTACGAATCCCTTAAGCCTGACTACCAGTTGAAAGTTATCTTAGTGATCTAGCTTATTACGTGAAAAAGTAATCATTTTTCATGACATGGGTATAAGATTAAAGGGATTAAAGGGCTTCATCGGAGAAACATAACAAGCAACGTGACGTCATTTTAAAGCTAATATGATGGCCACCACAAAATGGCGATTTTTAATTTCCCCAGTCACCCCTTTACTATGGGTATCAAATGAAAGGGCCTAATGAGGTAAACACAATAAGCGAATAACGTCTTTCTAAGTTCCATGTGGCCATCGAAGCAAAATATTTATTTTTCGTTATATGATTGATATCTTTCGAAATTTTATAATAGTAAAGTTTTATGGAATCCTAATAACGCAATATATGAAAATTATATAGATATTACCAAAAAGTTATTGGACAGCATAGATATTAAAAAGTAAAAAATAAAAATGCATTTTTAAAGACAAGTTCTTATGTAGCTGCTAGTGAAGTGAACTAATTTTTTTTCTGACTGGAAACATTCAAACGATAATGAAGTTTCTTCATCTGATGTTTTCAAATAAAATCGTGTTACATTTTGACAACAGAATGGAAAAACGGTGGAAAACATGGGAAGAACAGTACGACAGCTTCAATATATAAAATACTTACAGATATGCGCTTAACAAAGTAGACGTAGAGCATTATCCGCGCTATTATTTTTAGTCACAAAATGTTCATGTAGCATTGAAGGAGCCTAAAATATTCAAAACAGAAAACATCAAGCCTGCTTTTTACACAATTAGTGACACAACACAACGCAATGATTGTTGTTATTATTTACTGCGTTTACAATGCGATAGAGTACCGACAGTGAAAAACAAAATTTGGCTCTGGTCACACAAAAAACCAGTAACAACCGATCAAGCTATTTTAATTTTTAAACGTACACTTTGGATGATCCTGTTTGTGAAGTGGTATTCAAATACTATTACATGCATTTTATTCGCTAGCCGCACGGTGAAATCTATTTACGAAAAATCGTTCATTCGTCGTTTTCATGTGTTCAAAATATACCGGACCATGCAGTAATATTTAAAATTCATTCCCAAATGCTTTCGTGGAATAAACTCATGAATAGTGTATTGCACCAGATTGCACCTTTGAAGTGCTGTATGGAGTTATATTTAATAGAAGTCTTACAATTCGCGTAACTGTTGAGCGCATTTTTTACAGAGGTTTCTTCAAGTCACTCGTTTAAAATTGCTTTTGGTTTACTTTTAAAAATAGTTATGAGAGAAAGTATCTATAGATATTTCATGAGATAAATAGAGTAAATTTTATTGAAGTGCAGTACGGGTTGCATCAATGTACAGGATCTTTCCAAAACATGAGGTGAAAATTGAAGGGGTGACTCTGTTGACTATTGATGATTTTCAATATACTGCTTTGTTTTGAGGGTGTGCGTCCCTAAAGGAGTGAAAATGTGCATCCATCCTGTACAATAATACTTCTAGTGTGGTTTTTAGGGATAGCCTGAAAACATGTATTCTTGTTCAATTTCTATAAAACGAATCGTATTTGAAGAAAACAGATTTGTCTCAATATTATTTCTAATGATTTACACTGCAGCCAATCCCAAAAAAAGTTGAACAAAAGCATTAAATTTGATTAAAGATCCCAAAATTAACACATAGAGTCGATCATTAGGAATTTGTCATCAAAATTAATATATTTTGGGAATATTGGTCCATTAAAATATGTATCATGATCAAAATCAGTTCTGAAACAAGACTGCCTTTCTCAAAAACAGCGCATTTCACCGAAATCGAATGAGAATACATTTTTGCATATAAGGGATCAGGATCTCCAAAGATATTACCTTGTAGCCATTATTATATGGGGTGCAAAAGACTAGCAATGTTGTGTTAGGACTGGTATTATCCCTGGCGATTTAAATGCTAAAAATCCATTGTTCAACAGTTATTTAAAAAAAAACTCGATTTCTGTTCGCGTCCTGCTGTAGTAGTAGTAACTCCGAGTCGACGCCATGCTAGCCCCTCTCAAAAAAATGTTAGCTGCGAAAATGTATAAAAAAAAAATTGATGATTCCAAGGCTTCCACGTCCGTAATATAGTAGTAACTTTGAGTGAACATTTCATCAAAATTTGAGCAGTAGTTTCCAAGTTACAGAGGGGCCAAACATTAGCGGAGAGACAGACAGACCGACTGTTGTGCATGGAGATTAAAACCAAATCTTTGTATGTATCATAAGGTTCACCATTCAGTCTAAATGTTACGAAACACACTTACATAAACGGAGAAGCATGCGCTTGCCGGTTTGAGCTGCGTCCGCGCCCGTTCTGCATCCAACATCGTATCGTAATGAATTTGACCTCAAATTCAAAAAATTGGATGGGCCTCTACAATTTCTACAGGTGGCTACAGACATAACTGCAAGCTTGTCCAGCATGCTTGTTCAATCTTTTTGTATAGGCACGCTTGAATGTCTGTAGGGAAATGTGGTACACGCTTTGTAATTGTGCAAGCAGCTTAAGGATTGAATTGATTTTAATTATGCATGCTTGAATTAGGCGCGCTTGAGCAAGCAAAACGGTGCGTATATACCAAAGATTTTCAAGCTTGCACAAGTTGACGTCCGTTGATGATCATATCCTGCTTTTGAATCAAATGTGATCCAAGAGGAAAAAGAAAAGTTAATGTAAGCATAGATTTTCCTGTTCATCAACCATTCTTTACACCACACCGCACGCTTTTTTATTCGGGATTTTCTTTTCTTCGCAAGAACAAAAGCGGCCAAAGCCAGCGCATCGTCGTCCGAGCTTGACATATTTTATTAAACTACCTCTATGTTTATCAAGCCAGCTTGTACGTGTGGTGCCAAAGGCAAATTGTGCATACTTGTACAAAAAGATTGAATAAGCATGCTGGACAAGCTTGCAGTTGTGACTGTAGCCAGCTTAAGATATTTGTGTCCTAGCGCATGCGCTCCGCAACCCACAGCGTGGCGCCAGCGCAAAACAGGCACTATAAAGTCAGTGTAAGACAGACAAATCGACGGAAATGAGTGAGATGGTTTTTGTATGTATACGTCATGTAACACCAAAAACGCATCTAATTTCTAAAATTTTCCGCAACTACAATACTTTCTCGTCAATTCCCATGAGAAGTATAAAATTGTTGACATAGAGGAGCAGCATTGTTTTATTTCCTATTTAGGATAGCTTAGAAATCTAAGGGACAAATTTCAGTAAGTAAAATCTTACATATTTTTCCATTGATATAGAGACTGTAGAAAAACCAGTCCGTTTGCTGTATAAAGGTTTTGAACCAACTAACCCTAAAGCTTTTTTAGCAAAATAGTGAAAAATGGTCTATTTCTGATTACGTTAAGTAGAAAAAAGCAACTCCTAGGTCAGGGAAAAAATATGATCGTATTGTTTTATGCATTTTCGTCCAATTTATAGTGGAACTATATTGAAAAAAAATGCTTCATCCATGCTTTAGTAATCCAATTTTATCAGAGAAACATTAAGATTACTTCTAAGCAAGATACTTTCCATTTTATTTTACCTGCCGAGAAGTATCCTTGTGACGACAGAATCGAATGAGAGTAGCTCTTTGAATGTTTCATTCAATATAATTAAAATCGCTCTTCTACCTATTTCGGTAATCCCTGGCGTATCTGACTTGAAGAAGACTAATTTGATTCAATGGAACTTTCTTCGTAGAGATGGTGAAGAAGCTTGCTGCATTTTTAATTCATCTTATTCTGGCTAATGGAGAAACCAGCAACGTGAAACGGAATCAACTAATAGAGGTCGTGAATAGACCGACAGGCCGACAAACCGACAGAATGTCCGACCGGTACAGGGTGTCAGGATATAACTTAACCACCGTCTAACTTTTTTATATGACCTTCTAGGTGAAAACGTATAAAAGTTAGAGGGTCTAATCAAGAGTTTTTCAAGTAATATTTTTTGTATACCCGGTGTCTCAGGAAAGCATTATTTTTATTATTTTATTCAAAAATTTGAAATTTGTGTGTCATTTACTCTGTTATATGTGAGTAAATGGCACACAAAGTGTTTGGCAAGCCTAATGAAAATAAGTATGATAAACCATATATATTCTGGATCAGAAAAAAGGGACAATCATTTTCCCTGAAAATATAAATTAACACTTTTTTCTGTACTCGTACATGTCAAATAACATCCAAAAAACATATTGATATCATTATAATATTTCCTTGCCCGTAGCCCTGAGAAGTAAAAACCGTACTTCACCTATTTCGAATCCAATCAGGTCAAAGCTTCGTGTAAATTTAATATAAACACTACGGGGATGTTTTCTGGAGCGAAAATCCGGCTCATCACCGAAATAGAAGACACGCAAGAGTATCGAGTCGTGGTGATTCTCCAAACATCGCCTCGCATCGACCATTAATAAACTTCGTTTGATTTGATATCACTGCAGCGGTGACCCTGTTGCAGGTTTTTCGGAAGCAAAGCTGGTACAAGGACGTGGAGTATCGCTACCTGCATCTAATTGCAGTCACACACGTAGCTCGCTGCAATTGCCGCTGTGCGGACGTGTGTACTTTGTTATGCTATTTATTATTTAAAATTTGCCCTTTCCGCACAAATGTATTGCAGCAAATTTGATTGAATCAATCCAAACGTTTTGTGGGCTAGTTCAGTATGCACGACAAAATTTTCAGGCGACACCTCAATTGAATTTAATAAATTCGAAAGGGAGTGATGGATGAATAATCAGACAAGACGAAACTAAAGGTGTGAGACATTGATATGTTGCCAAAAATAAATTATCTTGGCAATACCTCCATACAACCGGTGTTTCCGAAAAGGTCTAACAATGATTCATTTCAGGAAACTTCACATTTATTTGTACTAATCTACGTTTCTGTATATGATAATATAATTACTATATGCTTGCATTGTTCAAAATTGCAGGAGACGAATATAATATTATTTAGTATTTTTGCCCAAGGCCTGAACATTATTGGCAGCAACCAGAATATATTTCCTATCTATACCAGGTCCGAAAATTAGGAGTCTGGCATCACTGGAGGCACCTGGCTTGAATGGGAGGCAGGGGAACATGTGATCCGCCTTCAGTACAAGTTTAAAATCGCGCGAGTCATCTGGTTGTCCGTAGATTATGTTGTCATTATTTGATTCAGACTTGAACCTAGTGCAACGAACACTCTTGCTAAATCTCAGCAGGCCTACAGGAATAGTGTTTTGTGGAGAGCCTAGGTTTTTCGGTGGTTTTTCAGAAGGGAGAGAGTCGATTTGAAAATGAACCACGAAGCGGCAGGCCTTTATCAGTTCAAGAACAACTGGGTGTTGTATCACGATGATGCTCCTTATGAAAAAGCAATGTTCATAAACGAGCTTTTGGCCAGTAAAAACATTCTAGTGACTCATTAGCCTCCTTATTCGCCTAACTTGAGTTCTTGTGACTTGTTTCTCTGCCCAAAATTGAATAATCACCTCAAGGAAACTCATTTTGGGGTAGTCGAAAGCATTCAAATGGCTGTACCGACTAGCAGAACGCTATTCAGTATCTGAGTTCCACCCCTGATATTAGGAGTGAAAGAATTGTCTCCAGCGCTGTATGACTTCAGAAGGAAGTTAGTTTGAGAGTGACAATATAAAATTGTAGTTATATTTATGTTTAGACAAAAAAATTCAAAATACCAGTCTCATCACTTAGGTAATATATATGAGATACACGAAAACTGAAAACTATTTTTCGATCAAACTAATTTACTTATGTTCAAAGTATTCTCCTCCAGCATCTATGCACGTCTGTAGCCTGACCTTCCACAAATGAAATGCTTCTAACCGGGCAGTTTTTGGAATTGCTTGTTCGATTTCCTTTTCGGACAAAAATTTTCGACCATGCAGATTTTTTTTCAAATTGCTGAAGAGCCAGAAGTCACACATTGCCAAGTCTGGCGAATAAGGCGGATGCTCCAGCATTTTGATGTGACGCTGGCGTAAAGAGTTAGTGGCGCAGTGTGGCTAGAGGCATTGTCGTGGATTGCACGCAACAACTTTTTTTAAATGATCATGCAAAACGGTATGCACTGTTGCGAATCCTACCCCAAAGGTTGCCTCTATGTCGCGTATGTGCAGCGAGAATCTTCTTCAATTAGCCGCTAAACTTTAGCATTTTTTGCATCACACTAGAACATTTAAATTCGGCATACCAGCGAAACACACTTGCCCGGAACGGAGCTTCATTACCAAATGCGTGTTGTAACCGTTCCATATATTAATTTATGTTCAGTTAAACAGAATTTAAAGTCATAGTAAATCATAGCGCGATAACCCTCTCGAGACAACTCCATGTTTCGTTAGTTTCTGGTTTAAAGGAGCCATATGTCATTTGTTTCATTATTTGTAGTCCCCTGAACAAAAGGTCGCAAAAATATTTGTATATGTTATGCCCATCTCTCAAAACGTCGCCACATCGGCGATCAGATTTAGAACTTTTTCCGTTATGTTGACCATTTACGATTCCGGAAACGTCATAATTATAAAAGTCGGACATATGTGCCCCATCTGAACTGAAGTTCTATAAACACCACTGACCGTAGAAGAATTTTGGATTAACGCAATTTGTATCCATTAGCAGTAAAGTGACAAAAAAGAAGGCCCTTACATCAACCAGCCTCACACAAGCCCACTATTCCCCGCTATCAAACTCGCTAAGCTCTTGAAAATTTTGTTGTAGTTACAAAATACAGCTGCAGCTTATTCATTTTTTTTTTGTAACCAGGCAAAAACCGCTTTATCGGACTGGTTGAAAACCTGATCGCTTTTTGTTCTAGCCTAACAAAACATACCTAGCAAGTCTTTGAAATAAACTCATTATTACTTCAATGTGACACAATATAATACTTCTTGTATACCATTCACCCATAATAGCATTTTTGTGTTCTATTTTCGCAAAAATTGCAAGCTGTAATCTTGGCCATAATACAAAGGAAAAACCTTCCGCATAGGTAGCCTTCACCCCACCTTGCCTTGCCTTAGCGCAGCCAGCAGATTTTTGGGGTCACGCAACCCCTAACGGTGTACACGTAACAAATGGGGTAGCAGGTGAAACAACACACGCATTGTGTTGGATATACGGACTTAATATAAGACAGGCCGGTGAAAAAAGAGACAATACCATCCAATAACACGCATGTTTCATCATTGATCTGACGTGAAAAGCGTATTTATTGATTGTCTTTACCGATGACAAACCTTTTGATGTAAATTACGTGTGTGAAGAAACTAACAGCAGGAATGAGATGCCTACAGGTAATTCTCATCCTAATGTGACAGTTTTCAGAATATTTTCAAACCCATATAGTCCAGGATTATAATATATGTACCACTAAGTTGCAATCATTTGTCAAAGGATGCAGATTCGGTAAGCTATAGATACGACTTTAGACACTTAAACGAATTAGACTTATATAAATAATAATATTCCTGGAGTGTTAGCTATTATAACATTATCAATTTCATGAAAAGAGATTAACAACCACCCTATAAAATTTGTGACCAACAATAAGGCAGGACATCGGATAACACAAAAAACGATCATCAGTTTTTCATATCAGAAATAATGTTTCCTTCCTTTCAGTCTACGTTATGCAAACCACCCTTCACTAACCAGAAATAAAATTTGTATATACTACATGTGAAGCTTGGACTACATCCTAAAGCATCGTTGCCTGTTACAAGAAAATTGTTTTGCCGGTTGCACAAGAAATTCTGTCACGAATCCACATTTTATCGTACAATATATTTTTGGGTTTCTAGTGTTTGCACCATTGTCTTATACTGCATAAATCTCAGACTTGTTTATTGTAAACCTTCAGAAATAAGTCAAGTGTCCTACAACTTTCAGATACATCTGATTTAATATCATTATAACTCTTACTACAAATTATAATCTTGTATCTTGTTAGCAATAGATAAACATGCATAAAATATACTCAAAACTTGCCACAATGTAGGTTGACCTATTTTAATTCGAAAAAGTTTATTGCCGAGTGACGTTATCCAAACGATGTGTGGTATTCAATGTTGCTCGTGGTTGCGGTCAGTTATGAAGCTAATTTTAGATAATAGGAAATACAATGAAAGAAAACAAAACTGTGATATGATTCAGCTTTCTTACACATTGCAACATTTTCGTATAGAATATAAAGCAGAAGTGAGGACAGATTAACAGTTTTACTTGCGTAATTATCAAAGATTTTACCTGGACACTTTAGATCAAAGATGCTTGTGTTTCGAAGACAATCTATACCAGAATATTCACAGGTGGCTTCAAAAAGGAGTCAAAGCAATGAAGGATACTGATCCAAACATATCCCACTGAATTAACACATTACTTGTGATGCCTCATGCTTCAGATGTTGAGCTAGTCGACTAGAGGAAACTTCTGAAAGATGAACTTCCTATTGCTCTCACTTGTTAAGATGATTATTACGGCTTTCAAAACTAAGCACTTTGAAATCTGTTAAGGTTTATATTATATTTAGTTAGTGCTAGTGAATATGGTATGACATTTCAGATCAAAAAGTCCAAACCATAGGCATCCAGTAATTATCGTGGTAGAAAAGGTCCAGTTGGCCATAGAAGGATATAAACCTGGTTTATATCTGCATCGTAATTCTGCAATCGTATTTGATGATACATGCCTCAGATGCAGTTTCCATGCGTTCTCGTTTGTTTTGAAAGCCTCACACGTCGTGAATGGAGGGTGGGTAGTGCAATATGAATAGCTAATTCAATTTATCTGTTCGTATTTGATGCAGTTGAGGGAAAAGCAATAGCCTAACGCTTTTCTGCTCTTACAAGAACGAAATTTGTGTATCTGAACATTTCTTCATGATGCTGATAATCTGTAAATCCGCTATGCTAACTTGACATAGCGTTAATTAACGTAAAAAGTTGACCGACTTTTCTCTATTTAAAAGGAATTTTCTGATGCTATTTTCATTCCAAGAGCAACCCAGAATTTAACGATCTACCAGGGGAAAGCTTTGGTTATTCTCTAAGCACCTATTAGTTTGAGACTAGTCACGGTACACCCCCATTGCCTTTTTGTCTATTAAGTCTTTTAAGTTTCCTATTACCCCGAATATGCTGCAACCACGTACTTTTTCCAGTGACAGTTCATAATAGCAATTTATCGATGATCTCAGATAATCACCTAGATAATGACGTTGGACGCCACTGGTCACTTAGAGGTCAATGTTCAGAATTAAAATAGAAACCATCATTCCTGCAGTATGTGGTGTAGGTGCAAGAACACGCCAGAAACTTGACAGCCACGCATTTTTTCAAGAACGGAGTTTCGAGATATCAAAAAAGCAATTCATCCCCAACCTAAAATATGACCTTGACAGTTTCCTCATACGTGAATTGGAGGTCAAGTTGTAAATTCCTGTTTTACTTCGGTCTGCCTGTCGGTCTGTTGGTCTATCTGTCCCCTATCCATTGACTGCTTCCGTGTAAAAAAATAACTTGGAAAGTATCTGTCGTGACTGGCAAAACCAAAAACATATCGCACAAAATTTATAGTGAATAAATATCGGCAGTATATTAATATGCTTCCAAACCCAGTAATTTTACACACTTCTAGTAGATATTCCACACATCTTAGGCTTTCCCGTACATTTGCCCTTAAAACTTCAGGTCAGTCGGCACGGTGGCAACTTTCATGCACCAGACACGATCTGGAGTTAGAGTATCGTGGCAGGCGCTTGTGGCATAGTTGACTGGTGTGATTCAGAGCACAGTTGGTGATGGTCGATACTTATTACAGGAAAGAAACTATGTTAGCGTCATTAAACGGTTGGGGACTATGGAGTATGTACTAATTGTACGGGCCTGTTTCAATCAACACCTGTGTTGATGGCCAGAAAAATGGAAAGTTAATGTTAGATCATGAAATGCTGCTTCAATCATTAGAAAAAATGGGATTTCGTGGAAAAGCACAATCACTACTAACATTTTATTTAAGTGAAATGTACCCAGTATGTTAAAATGGGCAAATACATACCATATAGTAAAACGAAATATCTTAAATATGGCGTCCCACAGGGCACAGTTCAAAGGACCTTTGCTATTTATTATACAGGGTGTCCGCAAAGTTGGGGTTTTCCTTTACACGATGTGTAGATCTTGAAAACATAAGCAATTTTTCTTAGTACCATATACACCAATGTCTTAAGGGAACCGAGATAAAGGGCTCTGCAACATCAAAAATATCTGAATACCGTCCTGTAGCCGCCACCCGCCGCGATGTCCCAGACTGGTACCGGCTACTAGCTGAACCCGACGACAGAACTGGGTCGGGGGTCGGGGTCAGTGTGTCAGGTCAGTATGCAACCTTCAACCGACGGTAAAGGGTCACGCGTATAGAGGTAACGAACCCGTATAATCGATTGTGTTTCAAAAAAAAAAAAATAATGGCACACTCATACACCAATAATGAACTCGTTGATATGTTGTTAATTTATGGCGAATGTCTTCAAAATGATACAGAATCGTCGCGAGTGTATGCAGATCGTTTCCCTAGACGACATCATCCAAGGCCCCGCAGATTTGTGTACCTGGTCCAGAGAGTCAGGGATACGGGCCATTTGGAGGAATTTCGAGGTGGGCACAGTGGGAGGCCTAGACAACCACGAATGGTGCAAGTTGAGGAAGAACTACGTTCACGCGTAATGGGGTGAATAACTTTCGATTTCAGGCAGAGATGTACTTAGCCCTTCTCGTCAACTGGAGAGTTAGTACTTTTTCCTTTATTTTTTTTTACTTGGTCGCCCTCGTTTCTTTACACATTACCTTTGTTATTTCAAGGGTAGTTGTTTCTGAAAAGGAAAACCCCAAATTTGCGGACACCCTGTATATCCGAGCGATTTATTCCAAATTCGAATTAAAGATGATACGAGTATAATTACGTTTGCAGATGAAACCGCAATAATACATCAATCAAAATCATGGTCAACTTTATTTGGATTTTTCTCATAAGAGACCTCCAGAGATCTCCAGCTAAAGTAGGATATTCACATAAATTTTGTCATAAAAAATTAAGATATCCCCAAAATAAACTCAAAATTCTTAGTAATATCTCAAATTACAGCTCACTTAGTGAAAGTAATATCTCATATCTTCATCATTACATCGTTTACAAAAAACGATTCTGAAGAAGCTATATACCAGACAAAGACAAAGAAAGGTAAACATCTACGTATGTTTATCCGATTTTAATAACTTTTGGCATACGAGTATGTTCAGTGTCCCTTACTAGTAAAATGACTGAATTTTGTTGAGGATCCACGATTTCTTATACACTGTTGGGGTATGTCTCCTGGGTATTGCAAATTCAAGAGCCTGTAACCTATTATGTCCCAGACATGTCCAATTGGAGATAGGTTGATGCGATGTTAATCCATGAAGGCTAACGATGCTCTGGCAACATGCGGTCTGGCATTGTCTTGCTGAAAAATCGGGTTTTGAATGGTGTTTCGGTATGGAATAAGATGAGGCTCACTACTTCCTGAATATAGCATCGGGCTGTCATATTGCCTCTGATGAAAATTAGTCGTGATCTGACACCATGAGCAATAGCACGGTGTCATGAACGTGACGCCCTCTGTCAAATTGTGGCTCGCGTCTTTCACTACGTCGCCTTCTCACTCTTGCCCGACCATCGTGCATCCCCAGACAGAAGTAGGATTCGTCACTAAACTCTACCTGATTCCATTCCCGGTCCCACAGAATTCTTTCTCTACACCAGCTGTGTTCAGCTGTGAGAGTGCCACGCCTTTTTTTATAAATAAGAGGAAATGGTGATGTGATTCCCCTTTCCTTGTTTTAAATTAATTAATGAATTAATAAATTACTATAAATGAAATCTAAGGATCAGTCAAAGCAAAACAGCTATCAAGTGGCGTGCAAATTTAGGCCCTAGCTCAATAAAGCGGAGAGTAGGGGGTATTAAGAGCGCCAGTGACTCAAGACGGATTAAGCCACACACGCAAAGAAAATAATCTAATACTAATGATGAAACCTAATTAACTGTATGCAGAGAGCCAAATAAAACAAGATATCAAAAAAAATCACAATATATTGCCAAAACAAGCAGCACATATGCTCCGCCACTAGAGTGTAAGTTAAAAGAAAAGATGTTATTAAAAACTACCTGACAAGAAAATTAATAGACTGTAATAACTAACCCTGCAAAACGTTAACCATGGTACACGTACGAAGGCTTTACAAATATAGGTCTTACAAATATTTCAACGCCTAAACCTAAACTTATCCGAACAATGGTCTTCCAGTTAGAGCTCGAGGCGTAGCTTTGATGTTCTCAGCTCTCAAAAACTCAGGTCAAAAATCAGTCGCCAGTGGTAAGCAGTGACGTAAGGAACGTCACAAGGTAGAGGCTGCTTTCCTCGTTCTCAAAATGCATGGTATAAAAAAAACCCTAGAGAGAGGAAAACACTGTTTAAAAATCTACTCTCTACTCTATGTCTGAGACAGAACTACACATTTAAAAGAATCAAAACTTGAAGAAAATCCATGTACATTCACTTTTACAAGAAAAATACGTTTCTTTCGGCAAGGGCAAGAAAAGATAAAAATTTACCAAAGTGAAATACCCTACCTGTTCTAAAATAAGTTATGGTATCTCAAAATTCAAAATCATGATTAATATAATATAATAAGCCCAAAAGACACTGACATGTAGGCACTACCCTATATTTGAATTCGTAAAATGCCAAACAAAATCAAGAACACACTAGGAATTTCAGTCAGCAACAATCAATATATAGGGACCTCGGTTGGCTGCGTGGGTCAGAGTGTCGTGCTACTGATCAGCCGGCCGGCCGGGTCGCGAGTTCGAATCTCGCCTTCGCCATGGATGTTGTGACGTCGTGTGTTTGTCCATAATTAGAAATGTAAATATATCAACCTAGTTTCTGGCTGCATGGCCTGGTCCTAAAGCCAAAAAACAAAAAAAAACAATCAATATATCAATATCTATAAAATACTCAATTAAAGTGATATGTTACCTGTTCATCAGGGTTTTTATACAGGGGAAGAGATGGCTTCCAACAAAATCGGCTGCGAAACAGCTACAAGGCAGCTACAAAACAAAGCTGGAGGAGTGTGAATGGTGGTTCTCCACAATAGCTTTCCACTAAGAGGAATCAGATATTGAACAAACTTCTTCTGGACAAGCATTAATGGACATAGTCCGATGGTATACAAGAGAGAACTTACCGCTGGAGGTTAAAATCCCATTACAAAACGCCCGCACACAACCAAAACCACAGTGGAAAAGCCAAAGCAAAACGGCGCTGGACGCGTCGGTACGCAATTAAAGAAGGTATCTTTATAGTAAATCACATTTCAAAAGAAGGTAACTTGATAGTAAATCAAATTTTAACAGAAGGTATCTTGATAGGAAAGTAAACATTGAAATAAGGATGAATGGCCTTGAAGAAGGTATCTTGATATAACCAAATGACTCTATACTGCTAGTACGTGTAAAGTCACAAGGTGGCGCGCTGGTTGTCACTGGGCAGAAACAAATCTGTTTACGAGGGACTAACAATATTTTATGAGGAGATTTCTCAGATAGAAGAAAGATTTCAATACAATATTGAGCCGCTGAGAATGACAGATATAATACGTGAGAAATTCTACAATCAATAAACTAAGGAATTTGACAAAAAAAAATCATTAAAAAGGGTTTTGTCTAGGAATGGGCACTCTATAATCAATAAAGAGAAATTCAAATTACTCATAAGTGATCAAAACAGAAAAAAAAGGTTACGTGATTTTAGCACGTGACAAGAGGTAGCACCCAATGTGGGCAATAAGAAAAAAGGCCAAACTGTCGTATTCGGCGATATACCGTACGCATACCAACCATCCTTCCATGCCCTTCAAACCACTGATTAGCGATGGCTCGAGTACTACTGAATCTGTCTCTCAGAGCCAGAAGTTTTAACGGTCTTGTCGCTCTATGATCCCTCTGGGATGTCCAGAGCCTTCCTGATGCTCGTTCTCACTGCAGTATACTACATAAGGATCTGTTGGTCCTCCTAGAAACTTCTCTTATTGATAGACCGTCTTCACGCAATCCGAAAATTCGACCCCTCCCAAAGTCACTTAGCTGGGACACCCGGTGAATTCCACGCAGTCTAGGCATTTTGAGCAATCACAAAAAGGCTTCTTAATAAGCAACACAAAATTTAACATTCAACTGACACCGTAGATGAACTAAAACTGAATGCTTCTTTATCACCACACAATACACGCAGCCAGCACAAAAACTTAACAGAAAAACCTGACCATTTTATAACTTGTTGTTCATGGCAAGATAAATCGATGTGTCAAAAATTCTTAAATTCTAATGAACATACGTAGGTGTTTTCTTTTTTTTTCTCACTCAGTATATAATTAACCCATATCGTATCTAACAACTCAGCTGTTCAAAAGATTTGTTGGATTCACATATTGTATTTTTATAAAATTATACTTACGATTCGTTAAGATAAACCTATTACATATTTTGTCCATAATTATGATACGCAAATCAAACCATATAAAATTATAGATCCAAAATCAAATAAAGGCATATTTATCAGATGTCACAGCCTTTTAGGTCCAAAATGGAACATTAGTGTGCCTAGACGTAAGTAAACTTCAAAACTTCAGTTAATTTAAAGCAAAATTAAAAGAGTGGGTGAAAACGTTACCTATAGCAAATATAATAAAGTTACACATGTTTTAATAGTATTTCAATACAGAAAATAATAGAAAACTACATATATTTTTTTTATTTACTTCCTGTTATCTCTCAGCGATATTCGACAAGGGCAATTATTTTAATATCTTATGCCACGTTCATCTAATGTTATCTAGTTTTTACAGTATGTGACATTTTTTATATAATGACGAATAAATATTTGAATATTTGAATTTGAAAAGTATGTATGTGTGCAGAAAAAATAAGATTGACCTACAGGTGACAGAAAGTTCTGGATGTATAGGAAAATAAGACTATACCATTCTCGTAGTTAAAGTAAGGAGATCATTTCAAGCGATCGATCTGGTGTCGTGTAACACTGCGGCAGGGAGCGGGAACCGAAAAGAAAAACATTTTCCTATTTTCGCCACGGCTTCTATCGCTGCTTCAACCGGAAAATGGTTTTCGTTCAAACAACAAAACAAAGAACGCGAACAACCTATACAGCTTCTCAGAAAATAAGTGCGAAGAAGTATTGCTGTCTATAAATGGTCTGGGAAAACTCTGGTAAATATTGTTGTGTGTTGTAGGAGCGTAACGAACATGAGTTTAAGTACAACGTAAAGAAGTCTTACTAGGCATTTATAAATTGCAAAAATTATCCCCATAGGTTGAAGACATAATCGACCCATATCTAATCAATATACAGGGTAATTCACGATTTGTGACAGGACATATACAGGACAGCATTTTAAGAAGGGTTTTCTATATAATTTTTTCCTCCACGGCTTCAATAAAAAACATTTTTTTTTTAATATATTCAACCCCGTCAACTGGAACGAACTAAAATTTGGTATGTGGATTTACCTAAGTATTGTCCACATTCAAAAGTATTTACTTAAAATTAACGTGCACCAGTGGTGGACATACAGGGGATTAGTGGCACTATTTTTCGAAATAAAAATAGTACGCCACTGTTTTTTTCTCAAAACACGCAATTTTTCGAATTTTACCTTCAGTTTGCTACAAATGATTACTTTTGTGATTTTTCCTAGATGGCACTGTTATCGTAAAAATAAACATATAACAGATCATTCATGAGGAGCCGAGATACAATTAGTTTCAAAATAAAATAGGAGGCCTTGATACCAACTTGACGTTTCTTGGGAAATAGTTTCAAAAGTTAAGTGTTATACAGGGTGTTCCATAATTATTGCGACAAAATGATAGGGGTTGTAGAGGGCATCAAAATGAACAATTTTGCCTTATAAACCCCTGTTCGGAAATATGCCGTTTGGGCTGCAGCAAAAAAAAGATCAGTTTCTTGAAACAGCTTACCTACAATAATTGCTCGAAGTGTCATCCACCTTGCTCAATACACAGCTGTGCACGATTGTTCAATGATCGGTGAACTCTGTGGCATACCCCCGGTATGTCCTGAACATGTGCGGACGCGGCCATCACTCTTCCCAGTAGCTCTTGTTGGTTGGGTACAGTAGTTTTGTACACTAAAGCTTTCAGATGGCCCCAGAGAAAATAATCCAGTGGGGTCAGGTCGGGAAACCGCGCAGGCCAAGGCACAGGGCCACCTCGGCCTATCCACCTATTTGGAAATTTGTCGTCCAAATACTGCCGCACTTGTAAAGAAAAGTGGGCTGGAGCGCCATCGTGTTGAACCCACATGTTGGCTCTTATGTTCAGTGGCACATTTTCCGGTAGCACATGCTGTAAGAATCGACCATAAGCATGCCCATCCAAACGTGGTGGAAGCAAATATGGCCCAATGATATGCTCGTCCACAATGCCGCAACAGATGTTAATTGAAAACTGATGTTGGTCTCTATGGGTGGCTATGGCATGAGGGTTTTCTTCATCCCAAATGTGACTGTTACGGCTATTAAAATAACCGTCCTTTGTAAAACAGGACTCGTCAGTGAACAAAACGTAGCGACCAAAGTTTGGTTGCCTCAACTCCTGCTGCAGCCACCAACGACAAAAACGTCGACGCGGCAGATAGTCTTCTGGACCCATGGCTTGGACTTTTAAAATGGGGTATGGGTGTAGTTGCTGGTGTCATGGAGAACCCGCCAAACAGTAGTTTGAGACGCTCCCATATCATGTGCAATAGCACCCACGCTTGTACGCGGATTGGCCTCTACATGGTGCAGAATCGCTTCCTCAAATTCTACTGTGCGCCTTGTGAAGGGCCGCCCTGCTCCCGCGAGGTGTCTGATGCTGCCACTGACACGAAGATGTCCATGAATCCTTGCAAAAATGGCGTGATGCAGATGAGGACGTTCTGGAAACCGTTGGGCGTAGATTCGCGAGGCTCGTCTTCCGTTACCACTAGCTTTTCCGTAAATTAAATGCATATCCGCAAGTTTCGCATACGAATAACGCTGCATTTTAACACTAAGGTACTGTTATTTACTATCTAGTTTGACGCACCACTCAGACAAATTAAATAAATCGGTGTGGAGAATTTACGATAACAAAAATGTAAACACAGCAGGCTTTTTTTACAAACCGGCGAGACCATGAAATGTGCTAGACGAACATTTTGCATTTTTTTTTCTCCTATGAGCTCTTAAGGTAAAATTAGCGGTAGTGCTCAAACGGCATATTTAGGAACAGGGGTTTATAAGGCAAAATTGCATATTTTTATGCCCTCTACAACCCCTATCATTTTGTCGCAATAATTATGGAACACCCTGTATATAACATCACATGCTATGCCTTCGGAAGGGAAGTACGTAGAAAATTTCCTCGTAAAACGTTATCGCATTACTTTCTTGTTCTGTGTAAATCTATCACTATGATCTAATTACAACGTGGTTAGACACTGGCACTTTCATTCGACCATACCGAGTAATAGTAGGCTTGTATTGTCTGTGCCCCTTACTTGCAAACTGCTATTGCATGTAGCTTTACAACTTCCCGTAACACCAGGACCTTAAGTCCATTTCACCTCTTGATCTAACTTGACAGTTTATTTGTCCAAGACCCTTGCTAATGGCCCTATGTTCGTTAGTGCTTTGTGTTTACGCTTCTCGCAGCGAATTTCCCGGTGCTGGCCGTTCGGTTTCACTTGTTTTACATGTCGCCTGTTATGTTTTGTATTCTCCTGAAAGCGTAATGATTCAATTAACACTTGGTGCATTATAAACTAGCGGTGGGATGGTAATTTCAATTGGATGGGTGACCGTAAAAGTAAAAAGTCAGACGACAGTACCTCGCCAAATGTATTTCATTCCATAAACATATATTAGTATGTAAATTATTGATAACAATCAACTTTACGCGACGGAAATAATGAAAAATTATCCTTTAGACCAGCGGTTCTCAACCTTACTTCGTTATTTCCACTTTAAGAATCAATTATCTACCTCAGAACGAATGCATTTATGGCAATTTTCAAATGGATAATTAAGAATCGTTGATTCCTACAAAAATTTAAAAAATGAACCGCAGAGGTATTACGTATCTTGAAAAGTGACATTATGTCTTTTTTACATTATATACGTTTTTGTGACATGTAGATTTTTCTACAAGAAGCCAACTGTTGTGCACTTGTTGTGTACTCGATCGGTAGCTGTTCGTGTTACGTGAACGTCATGATGCTTCAGTTATCGATGTTTGGCTCTAATGTGATGAAACATCTGCTTCAGAGATGGCATTATTGGAGGTCTAAGTTATATAGCTGGAAGGAAACGGCACTGCATAGGTTCATAGTGAGGATTTGTGTTGTAATAATATGTGTTGATGATAATTCCATTGGTTTCTTGTCTCAAATACACTTATTTGAGATTCACAGCTAAGAAGGAAGTTGCGCATCCACTTTTTCATATCCATTCTGGAAATTACAAATGCAAATTTGCTGAATTTAAAAAATGAGAGAGATGATAAAAGAAAACATCGTGTTGGTGAAGCAATTAACTTTATGCGGAATCTTATATTGCAATTATATTCACTGTACACAGTCGAATTACAAGTCATATACAGGGTGCTAATAAACTATGTAGACAAACTTTATCCTTCGAATCCTTGGTCAATTTGAACATGGGTCCGTAACGGCTTTCTTTTCGAGCTAGAGCACTATCACTAAAGAAATACAAGTAATGTTCCAAATATTTCTATGAATAATAAAACGTATTTATTGAACAGTTGGTATAACCTATAATAAATTTTGCATGTTTTACAAGTTGCTGAGGCTCAATAGGATTTAGAAGGTTAATAGTTGAACTAACAATCGAATAGAACGACAATAGAAAATAGGGAATAGTTTTTTTTTACAATAAATGTTCAAAGTGGCCACCTTCGACTTCAATACAGGCATCTAGTCTGCTACACATTGACTGACGAACTCTCCTGAAAATACCCGGTATTTTGTATAGTGAGACATGACTCGACAATTCTGACTCTCAAGTCCTCCACGCTTTGTACAGGAGTCTTGTATACTAATGATTTCAAATGTCCCCATAAAAAACAATCGATAGGATTTATGTCAGGCGATCTAGGCGGCCATGGCTGTGGACCGCTTCTTCCAATCCATCGATTTGGATAATTATTATCTAGATATTCTCGCGCAACCACACTGAAGTGTGGCGGAGCACCGTCATGCATGTACCACATGCGACGTCGTTCTCTAAGAGGAATTTCCTTCATTAATCCAGGTAGGTCAAACTCCAAAAATCTTCGCCGCTAAGTCTGTGGGAAGGAAATGAGGGCCAATCAAGTGGTCACTAATGATTCCAATCGAAATATTGAAGGAAAAGTCGTGCTGCGTATTATGTTCAATTATGGCATGGGGATTTTTTTCACACCATACATGGTTATTATGGAAATTTATTATTGCTATTCGCGAAAAACATGCTTTATCCGTAAACAGTATTCGATTTAAATTATTTTTATTAAATGTTACTTTTTCACGTAACCAGCTGCAAAAATCAACTCTTATAGGCATATACTTGTTGTAAGGTCCTCTTCGATTTTATTAAGCACAGCTTCTGCGATTTGGAATGTTCTTACACTTGCGGGTCTTCCTGCAACATGTGTGGATCTCTTGAAACTGCCTCTTTCACAGAGCCGAGCGTGAATGTTGCTCAAAGTGTGTACATTAGGCAGCTGGCGTTGTGGAAATCGATCATTATACAAACGTCGTGCTCGTCGAGCGTAAACCAGAGCCATTCCGTAAACAAAGTGAATATCTGTAATTTCTTGATAACTGAACTGGATCATTATTAATTCAATTGATTTCGGGTACGTCATAGGTGTCTATATAAGCACAATGCTTGAATATTAAAAGTATTGTGATCAAAGCAAATCAATGTCATGCTATTTTTTCAAAAAATACCGGATAACATTAACTATATCTACGTACATGTAGGGTCTGAAAACAACTGCAAATCATGTGATATTCACCACAGGACAAACCTAATTAAAATAAAATACGTTCTATTCTTTTAAAAAATTTTTAGAACAATATCATCATTTCTTTTAGTGCTCATATGCCTATCTTGAAAACAAAGCCGTTGCTGACCCATGTTCATATGGAAATTTCGTCTTCGAATTGACCAAGGATTCAATGGTTAAAGTTTGTCTAGATACTTCATTACTTTATTACACACAATGCGGGCATGGTGGTGATTTCCCGTAATCCTCCTCACAATTTTTGAAATAAAAAAAAACTAAACTTATAACTTTGAACATAACCTGTTGTAAGAAATGACAACATACCTACAAATAACCCTTCGCGCAGATATAATTGATAGACTTCATTGGCAGCATATTCAGTAATAGCTTTCTCACATAGCAAATATCACTGATCTTATTCACATGCAGACCAATGCACATAATCATCCAGATGCGATCTTGCTACTGAACCAACTTTCTTTCTTTCACATATTCTCAGAGATAAACACTACTTGGCTTTCTGCAACCAACAATGCATTCTTGAGCGTGCCGTGTCGTTGAGTCGTCCCTCCATAGATGGACGCTTTTGATGATGCTCACAGCGATCATAGCTAGTAAACCTGGGATGAACTATCTCCACACTAAAAGCTACCAAGTCTGCAATATGACATTTCATAGGTTTTTTAGATAAATTCTCTGAAACATCAAAAACGAAGTCGAAGCGATTTTTATTTTTGTCGTTTTGACCCGTGTTCTGTTTCGCATAGAGTACTAAAATCTTATTAGCTAGAAGATAACTTTAGCGTTCTTAGAGTAACTTCACGAAAACATAAGTTCTTCGTGGCACCTGTAACTATAGCATAGCTTACCGGTTGCAGTTTTGATATGAAAAGGAAAAAGTCACTTTGCAATTCAATTTTTTCCTAACGCACGCCTGTGTAATATAGTAGGGGCCAAATATCAGGCGGGTAGAAATAAAAATATACAGGTTACTTATTATAGAACTTGTTCCTTCTTGGGGAATTTTTGTGCGTTGTCTTTATAACACCGCCTCCATTTTCGTCGAGTATTCTTGTAAACATCTTTATGCTCTTAGGAGGTCTGTCATTGTTGAAATTTTTTGGGCATGATTCTAAAATATCTATAAATTTCCCCTTGCCTGCTTCCAGTCTTTCTTCTGTAGTTATTTGACCTTTTTTTGACTTTGTTCCTATTATGCATTTCCATGTCCCCAGAGGTTCTGGGTCTATAAGAAAATATTGTTTAAGTTACATTGTCTTGAAGAACCATGCTTTTCATATGAAACAACTACGATTATCTGGATCAAATTGAACCTTGTAAGAGCTTCCTTCCTATTGTAACTCATCCCGATATCGATCAAACTTTTTAAATAATACAGACAACACTTCTTAATCGATGAAAATAATTCATGAAGGACGAGAAAATGATACTGAAAATAGCCGATATGCTGCTAGAATTATATTGATCACCCCCACCCCTACCTACCCTACATGCGCCCTAGTCGTCTCTACATAATGCATTTTTATTCACTCTTTTCATTATTACAGACTAGGTGACTACTAAAAATAAATCATAATTGCTAAAGTAATCGATCATATACAGGGTTATCCAAATTAAGTGTCCACCATTAGTAACTTTGTTATTAGTGAAAATACAAAGTTGTTTGAATTAGCAAACTAGTAGCATTTTTAACGCTGGTAAAAATGAGAAATAAAAAAAAACAATTGAGAGTCGTTATTTTGATTTTTTTCAGTAAAATAACATTTTTTTAAATGGAAACCCCTGTAAATTATATTTTTTTCTGTTAAAGCATCAAATTTTAAACAAAAAAGCTTACAATAACTTTTCTCCTAGGTTACAAATTGTTGAAGTTATGGCCTCCAATCTGAAACAATTAAATTGTATCGACAAACTTTATTTTCAACATCAACTTATAATCTTACAAAATACAATAACAATTTTTTTTAAAGAAGATGCTCGAAAACACCACCTTGTTCTTCAATACATTTTTGGGCACGTTTTTCAACTGCTCGAACTGTCTTAAGTATGGTCCTACCATCTATCTGGGTTATCTTTTCCCTAACTGCAGTCTTTAACGCGTCAAGGTTATCGTACCTTCGCTTGTAAATTTGGTTCTTTAAGTAACCCCACAAGAAGTAATCAAGTGGGTTTAGATCTGGTGATCTGGGAGGCCACTGTATTGGGCCATTTGTTCCTATCCACTGATCATTAAAAGTAGTACTTAGAAAATGATAAGTACCTCTGGAGTTGTGGGCAGGTGCGCCATCTTGCTGAAAATGCAGATGATGTCTACTTATAAGATCCAATTCGTCTAAGAAATTAGTCAGAATTTCTGACATAAATTCCACATATCTTTCACCAGTTAGGGTTCCCTCATAAAAGAACGGGCCAACAATTTTTGAACCAATTATACCGCACCAAACGTTGAACCTGAAACGTACTTGTGGGCCTCTTGGATGTACTAACAAAAGATTTTCTCTTGACCAATAATGGTGGTTTTTTCTATTAAACATTCCAGAATTTGAAAAATTTGATTCATCTGTCCATAAAAGGTAACGAAAGTTATTTACATTTTGGCGACAGAAGCTAAGATACCAATGGCAAAAAACAAGTCTTCTCTCTGGATCCCCTGCCAAAAGCGTTTGAACTGGTCGGTACTTATACGGAATAAATTTGTATTTTTTTAAAATCCTTTGAACAGTACCATAACTGAAATTAGAGTCCTTGAGAATATCTGCTATTGAATTCTCACGCTAAGTTTCAAAATATCCAATAACTGCAATTTCCGTGGCCTCGCTTATTATGAATTCTTTTTTTGCCCTTGTTTTAGCAAAAACATTTTCGTTGCCCCTAAATTTTCGATAAAGTCTCAGAAAATATCGTTCATACGGTTGAATGCGAGCGGGATATAATTCACTGTAGTATTCTCTTGCTCTCAAGGAGGATTTTCTGCACACTAAATAGCATTCTAACATATCACACTTTTCTTCATGGGAGAACATTTTTCTTTAAATTAATAACACAATAAAGCTTATAAACAAGTATTTACACTAATGTTTGACATTATTTGATTTTATCATTGTTTTCCAAAGCCTTCTAGTTGCGAGTATGTCCAGTTTAACAATTTGTCGCTTATCTTAATGCTGTCAAATCACGAACGCCATGTTGTTTTCATAGCCGTCTTAATATTATAATACTGCAAATAATTAAAAATATTTATCGTTATTTTGACTTTATTTTTGACTTTAGCGGAAAAGTCATTATGAACTTTTTTGTTTAAAAATTTGATGCTTTAACAGAAAAAAATATAATATACAGGGGTTTCCATTTAAAAAAATGTTATTTTACTGAAAAAAATCAAAATAACGACTCTCAATTGTTTTTTTCTATTTCTCATTTTTACCAGCGTTAAAAATGCTACTAGTTTGCTAATTTAAACAACTTTGTATTTTTACTAATAACAAAGTTACCAATGGTGGACACTTAATTTGGATAACCCTGTATATAATGTGGAACACAGTATTTCATACTCGACTTAGTATAGCCAAGAATTCCAGATAGTGTAATTTTTTTGGAGAGATAATTTTGCAAACTTACGAAAATAAAAAATCCAGCTCATATTAGTTCATATAGCATTTTCAAATATCCAAACTAACGTATAGTCTAAGCATATTAGCAAATTTACCCCAAATAATTGTAAAATCTGGTTTTATTGGAGCAAGTTGTTCAAGGGGGTATTTAAAACATGGACGCATAAAATGGGTAGGGTCATGTGGTGCAAATCTGAGACATTGAAAAAAGTGGTACAAAAAAAAAGAAAAAAAACAGAATTTTGATATAAATTTAAGGTCAACGATAGCTAAAACTATTATGTACCTTATTACGCAATTAAAACATAAACCTAATATTCGTTTAATGTTGAAAAATAGCACAAGAATAGTCTATGCATTTTTACATTAACAAACTTTTAAATTTCATTTCACAACTTTTGGTCGTTTCGCCTCTGTTTGCTTCGGGGAAAATCGGTAAACCTTGAAATATACTCCAAATATTTATTCAGTCGTCAGGTGATTTGCGCGGCAGTCTGTCCTGAAGTGAAACACTCTTTGGGGTAAATATGAGACAAGGTTAGGTAAACAATGAGACTAATAATTATATATTTTTTAGCAAAATGCCAAGAAAATATGTAAAAAAACTAAAATCATATAACGATGAAGACCTTCATACAGCATTAAACCTTATCAAAGAAGGTAAGATTAGTTTAAGAAAGGCAACAAAATGCTTTAAAATCGACAAATCCACGTTCGGGTCCATGGAAAGCACAAGCCGAAAAACCGATCTTACACCCGAAATGGAGCATGACCTGGCGGAAAAAATTAGAATTTTGGCAAAATGGGGTTTTGCTATGACAAAACAAGAAATCTTAGAAACGGTCCAATCATTTGTAATTCAAATAACATTACAACTCAATTTAAAAACGGCAAACCTGGACATAACTCGTTTCGTGCTTTTTGTAAAAGGCAAAAGTTAAGCCAGGAACATGGAGCAATTAAAGCTAAGTAGACGAACTGCAACCAGCGATACATTTTTGGTTTATGGATTCATCGACCGTGTACAGGAAACCATCAATAAACCAAACTTAAATAACTCACTTGACCTTATCTGGATATCTGGAACATAGATGAAACCAGTTTCTCTTCCGATCCTTCTCGTATTAAGGGTGTGGCTGGAAAGGGACAAAAAGTGCATAAGAATATAGAAGGCTCAGGAAAAGAAAACACCTCTGTCATGGCATGCATTTCAGCTGCCGGTAGATTATTTTTCAATTGCTCAACTTATGGAAGGGACAGCATGACATACCAAATACTTTATATGCATGCTCGGAAAAAGGCTGGATGACTACCAATATTTTTCAGCAATGATTCATAAAATTTTGTGAGATAGTACCTGAAAGACCATTACATATAATTCTCGATGGTCACATTACCCATTTGGACAAAACTACAATTGAACGGGCAATCGCAGAAAACATAACTTTACTGAAACTTCCATCACACACAACGGATCTTTTACAACTTTTAGACAGATGCTGCTTTGGACCACTCAAACTCAGTTGGAATGAAAAATTAATTAACTGGCAACGTGAAAATCAAAGAAAAATAACGAAATCGGAATTTGTTGACTTATTATGTTAATTATGGAGCGAGGGAATAAATAAGGAAACAATCATTTCTTCCTTTTCTAGTACTGGAGTCTTTCCCTGTGATAGAACAAAATACCTCATGGATCGTTTAGATCCCGAGAAACTTAAAACGTATAATTCAGGAAGTACAGTTGACCAACCAGAAATTTCAGAGGAACAAGATTTTTCCCAGCAGTCCCTTAATTGTACAAATACTAATTCAACTTTGCCTCAGTCTCAAAGTGTTCTCAATAACATTGCAGAAAACAATTCACTCTCCCCGTCAGAATTTTTATCCATTGTACCTCCAGCCGTACCTAGCACAAGCGATGGTAGTGTCGACATTGATCAAGGTCCTACCTCTTTCGGGTCACTTCTACTCGCGAAGGTTAAAAGAACAACTCCAAATAGGCAAAAAAGGCGCAAAATATATGGGTCTGCTAAAGTGTTAACTAGTTCTGAATACATGCAAGAAATTATTTCTAAAACGGAAAAAGGAAAGGCACATAAGAAAAAAGCCAACAAAAAGAAGAATGAAGTATTAAGTGACAGTGAAGACGAGGAGATTGGAGAAATCTATGAAGATGAAAGTGCCCCGGAAAATTTGACATTAAAAAATATTGTGGAGAGTGAAATTGAGCCCGATCAAGATGTAGATACATCCACTATTAAGAAAGACGACTACGTACTCGTACAATTTCCCACGAAAAAGAAGATTGTATATTACGTTGCTAATGTCGAATCGATAGATAATAATGGTTCTCCTGTAGTATCTTATCTTCGGCGTAAGGGCAACTCATTTGTGTACCCTTCCAATCCAGAAACGTTCAAGGTAAATCCTACAGACGTAGTAATGAAGCTTCCTAATCCGACTTCCCATGGCGGGACAGAGCGCATGAAGAAGTTACTAGGTATTTTTTAATATAGATTTTGTATCATCTTTGTACCATAGCATCTCACTTTTCTCTAAACCCAATTTTATTGACTTAAACATGTTTTTTAAATGTCTCAGTTTTGCCCATAGCCTGTCTCATAATTGTACCTTACGAGAGGTAAAAAATGAGACACAAAAATATTATTTTTTTCAAAAAAGTTGATATTTTATTGACAAATTAACCAACTAAATAGGTTCTATATATATATATATTTCTGCACATAAATATATTTTTATATTTTTATTGTATTGTCATTTATGCGTCAAAAAATCAAAAGTTTTAAATAATGTCTCATAATTGATCCTACACCAATTTTTGGGTGGAAAACTTTTTATTTGACAACAAAGAGTATGAAAACGTGTTTTTTGGGATTCAATCGAAAGTGTTGACAGCAACGAAAAATATTTCATATAAGATTCTTAGGTATTTATGAGACCTAGAAAAAGAGACCACACGTAAAAAGATCCGACTAATAGCAAAAATGTTATGGGTGAAAAACGAGGCAAAATGCAGGTTTTGGCACTTGTTGGTAATGTGACAATAATTTCACGCAACCACTTGAAATTTCTCAATTCCGTAAGATTCATACTTCTAAATAACAACAATAAAATTGGGGTATATAGGTCAGGTAGTTTTTTGAAAATTTTTAATTTTCTATCCCAAAACACCTGTTTTCCCGCCATCTATTGCGCAATATACAGGGTTCGTTCAGAGAGCTTTAATAGCAAAATACACGTGTTTACGTTGCCCATATGAATCACAAACCATTCCGAAAGATAAATATTATTTTTATGCGAGTTACAGACACCAGATATGCATAATTGTAGAATTGCATTTCACATAGCTTGCACTTTTTACAGAGTTTATAAATATACCGTAATTTGCATTGTATTCAGTTCTAGCTATTTCTCGGTCCGTTTCACATCAATATTGTACGTTTTGAAAATAAAAGTTTTTTAAAAACTTATTTCGGAGTCGTACTTCCGTAAGTGGCGCAGTCGCAGTAGGATCTACGTCGGGACGAGTTTCGCGAAGTTTCTATCGCAGATTACGGCGAGTACTCGGTTCGTTTTAACGTTTTACCTGACACGGACATCAAACCAGGATACTCCAAGAAGTTCCTGAAGAAGAAGAAGCCGACCAGAATAGTTGGGACTCATCCAAGGCGGATCCATCGAGGAAACCACCACCTGGAGCCTAGCGATAAGGATAGATAAGAAAACAACCACACCCAAGGCAGGATCCATCGAGGAAACCACCAACGGGAGATCAAAGATAAGATTAGATTTAAGGCAAATCACCACATCACAGATGAGAATCATCTTGTGGCTATCGTAAGACTCATTTCCTTTCGTATTTTCCCTTAGTTCCCATTATTTTTCTTATATCTACGACTAAAGCTAAAACGCTTGAAAATATAGTGTATGTCTTATAGTGACGATCTTGAAACTTTAATTGAGAGAATTGCCAATTGGAATCTATACAGAATGCCCGAAACAAGAGCGACTACTGCCTCAGCTTCAGGCGTTAGAGACGTAAATATATCTTTGCTTAGATATCAGGCTGATAACATTCCACCTTTCGATGGAAATCCTAAACAATTACATAGATTTATATGTTCTTGCGAAAATTTTCTAAGAGCTTTCCAAAATACAAATAATGTGAACGATCCAATCAATATTTGTTTGCTAGATACCATTTTGAGCAAATTGAGGGTTCGTGTTGCAGATTTAATTGGTTCGCGATCAGAATTAAATTCATGGGTAGCAATAAAAGATTCTCTTACTGTAACTTTTTCCGATCAACGGAGTATTGATTGTCTCATTCAAGATTTAATATCAATAAGACCTTTGAGAAATGAAACACCTATGCAATTTGGAATGAGAATCCAGGATGCAAGGAGTTTGCTGTTTTCAAAATTGAATACTTCCATTGAAAATGCTATGGAAAAGTTGATCAAAATCAGACATTATGACGATTTTGCTTTGAAAACTTTTATTAGTGGCTTGCCATACCAAATGCAATTGGTTATCCGTTTGAGAAATCCCGATTCATTAGAACAAGCGTTGTCATTTTGCACAGAAGAAGAAAATTTCATTTACTTTAGTACTGGGCGTAACCAGAACCTCCAGAGTTCCTTATACAAACCTCAACCTAGACTCAATCCTCATTTTGTCGCTAATCAACCGAATACTACTGTCATAAATGGTCCACAAGTGAGATATATTCAAACTTCATTTGTTCAAAGCTCTCAAAATCACCCGAAACCAATGATGAATACTTTCCCTGGAAATTATTCTCATAGGCCTAATTTCAATAATAATTTTCCTCCTAGATCTCAGTTTTCTAATTACCCTTCCACTTCATATGCTCAAAATCAGACACAATTCCCGAGATTCAACCAGGCTAACACATCTGTTCAACGTCCACATTTCCAACAAAACTTCCAAAGGCCACCTTTCTCTACTAATAGACCTGCATATCCACAAATTACTGCAAGTAATAACAGTAATGTCACAACTAGGACAAGATATCCGATTCCTATGGATACGAGTTCAATCCATTCGAAACCGAATGCAAAACCATCCACCCAACACGTATTTGCTCACCAAATTGAAAATGAACAATCACCTATTAATGAAACCATATTGACACCACCTACTAACGATTCTATGCTCAATGAAAACCAGTGCAATCCACCATATGAGCAATATGACTATCCTAATTATGATTTCTCTTGTGATGTTTCAAATCAGCATTTCAACCCAATGCTTGACAATGACACATATTCAGAAGAAGTTAACGACCCAACAATTGAACAACAAAATTTTTCCCATGTCCCTCCGAACATCAAACCGATATAATATATTTGAATAATATCCATACGGATCTACCTTACATTTATATTCCCGAATTAACTGCTTATTTTTTGATCGATACCGGTAGTTCCAGAAGTCTCATAGACCCCAAATTAGCGTATACATTTTATTCAGATTATATTTCTGGCGAAAATTTCAATATTCAAACAGCTCATGGTATGACGTTCCATAACCAAGTAGCACATATTCCTGTATTCCAAATTTTCAATACTGACGATTTTCATAAATTCTACATTTTTGGCTTTTCTGATAAATATGATGGCATAATTGGTGCTGACCTATTAGAACAGCTACAAGCCAATATTGATTTAAAAAATAAAATGCTAATTACTCCTATGGCCCATATCCCCATTATTTTCGAAAATAAATCAAATTGTCCGAATCCACCTAAAAAATTTCAGACTTACCAAATCACCATAGCCCCTCGTAGAGAACAAGTTGTGAAAATTCCCGTGAAGTTGAATAGCGGAACAGGTGTTCTAGAGTATACAAATTTTGGTAACAAATTAGAGATGCCTCAAGCTTTGGTGAATATTTCGGATAATTTTGCTATCACTACGATTATTAATTCGAGTGAGAAAGCTGTAAATTTAGAAATCAATAATCCTTTAGATATTGAACCTATAGAAATTTTTGATGTGCATGTTCACAGTGTTAATGAAACTGATGGAAATTTTGACAAAAATTATAATAGCATATTAAAGAATAATCTGTAAAGTTTACGTCTTGATCACTGTAATGAAGAAGAAGCGGATGCTATACACAAGCTTTGTTTAGAATTTAGAGACATTTTTCACTGCGAAAATATCCCATTAAGCTTCACTAACAAAATTAAACACAAAGTTAGGTTGACCGATGATACCCCCATCTTTACAAAAAGTTATCGTTATCCAGAAATTCATAGAAATGAAGTTAAACATCAAATTTCGAAAATGCTACAGCAAGACATTATTCAAGCTTCAACATCACCCTTTTCATCCCCTATATGGATAGTACCAAAAAAAGAAGATGCTTCAGGCAAAAAGAAGTGGCGAATTGTAATAGATTATAGAAAACTTAATGAACGTACAGTCGACGATAAATACCCTCTTCCAAACATAATTGATATTTTAGACAAACTCGGTCGAAGTCAATATTTTACGACACTTGATCTGGCTAGCGGATTCCATCAGATTGAAATGGAACCAGACGATATTCCAAAAACAGCTTTTTCAACTGAAAATGGTCATTGGGAATTTAAAAGAATGCCTTTTGGTATGAAAAATTCTCCAAGTACATTCCAACGCGTCATGGATAACATCCTGCGTGGTCTCCAGAATGAAATATGTCTCGTCTATCTAGATGACATTGTAGTTTTCAGTAGTTCTCTTCAAGAACATATTGTACGTTTAAGACAAGTATTTGCAAAGCTCAGAGAATCAAATTTTAAAATCCAAATGGATAAATCGGAATTTTTAAGGAAAGAGGTTCAATATTTAGGACATGTCATTACCCCAGAGGGAGTAAAACCAAACCCAGATAAAGTTTCGGCAGTTAAAGATTTTCCTATTCCTAACAATCAAAAAGAGATCAAATCATTCCTAGGTCTCGTAGGTTACTATCGCAGATTTATTAAGGACTTTGCAAAAATTACCCGTCCAATGACACTTTGTCTTAAGAAAGAAGCTAAAGTCGTCCACACACCCGAATTTATAAAATCTTTCGAACATTGTAAAGATCTCCTACTAAATGCACCTATACTCTCATACCCCGATTTTGAAAAATCTTTCATTGTCACTACCGATGCCTCGAATCAAGCTATAGGTTGTGTTTTATCTCAAGGTATCATTCCTAATGATAAACCAGTCGCTTATGCTAGTCGCACTCTAAACGAAACTGAAACTCGATATACTACTACCGAAAAAGAACTTTTGGCAATTGTATATGCTTGCAAACAATTTAGACCTTACATATTTGGACGTAAATTTTATATATATACAGATCATCGCCCTCTAGTTTGGTTGATGAATGCTAAAGATGTTAATAGCAGACTTGTACGTTGGCGACTCAAATTAATGGACTATCAATATGAAATCATATATAAAAAAGGAAAATGCAATACTAATGCCGATGCATTGTCACGTATTCATGTAAATGCAGTAGAATCAGCTAGTGTCATAAATAACCCAGGTGACATTGATCAGGATATTCAAGATTATTTAAATCAGTTATTTGCCAATAAACAATCTCTCCCAGATTTAGAAGAAGATACCTTAGCATTGTTAAATTCAGATCCCGGAAATCCTATTACGGCTTCACAACCATTAGATTCTTCAAGAAATATACACATTTTACAAGATGTTCAAGTAGCTCCACCGAATAACATACAAAATGAATCTCCTAAAGACAGCGAAACCGAGACAGCCCACACTTGTAACGCGGAAAATAATTTCAATGATGGTATTCCTATACTAGATGAAATAATCAATAATAAGGTAACCCAAGTTATCGTTTCTAAAAATCCACACAATCAAACAGATGTCAAACAAGAAACCTTTGATAATCATAAAATTCTTTATGTGAAAATTCCAAATTCTGCTTCAGCCATAAATGAATTTCTTAGAGAATACACATCCAATGACAGAACATTTTATCTGTACTTCCATGAGGATTCACTTTATACTATGTTTAATAGAGTCTTCATAGATAATTTCGATAGCAACGAATTAAAATTAGTTAAATGTACAAAATTAATCAATACTGTCAAAGAAAAAGATGAGCAACTTATGCTGATTAAATTTCAACATGAAGGCAAGAGTAATCACAGAGGAATCAATGAAACATTAGAAAAACTCAAACGAAATTATTATTGGCCCCGCATGAAGTCCGATATCACACATTTTATTAACGATTGTGTAATTTGCCAAAAAGCCAAATATTCTAGAAATCCCCCATATATTCCACTGGTATTGACAGAAAGCATAGGAAAACCCTTCCAATTATTACATGCTGATGTATTTACATTCAATAGTCAACATTTTCTGACGATTATTGATGCTTTTTCCAAATTAGGACAAGCAGTTCCAATCCAAGCAAAGACCTCTGTCGAAATTTGTAGAGCATTCTTACATTATTTTTCATATTATGGTCTACCTGAGCGTATTACTCTTGATAATGGTACGGAATTTAAAAATGAGACTGTTAGGGAACTCTTGAAATGTCATAAAATCGATGTGCATTTTACTACACCTTTACATCACGAATCAAATTCACCAATAGAAAGATTCCATTCATCACTAATTGAGCATCTCAGAATACTTTTACAAAAATTTCCAAAAGAAACGACCACTAACCTTATCAATTACGCTTTAATAGCATATAACAGTTCATTACATTCTGCTACAAAATTCACGCCATTTGAATTGACTTTTGGGCACACTATTTCCAGAGATCCTTCGGACCTTATCGAAACTACTTTTTACTCTGACTATGCTTCAAATCATAAAGATAAAATGAAACATCTAACATATACCAGCGTATTTCAAATGATTTGCAGGAAAATAAAGCCAAAGTACTCGAAAAACGTAACATTCATGGTAGCTCACAATATCAGTTCAAAGTAGGGCAAGTAGTCTATAAAGCTAATCGTAGAAGAAATAAAAAAGACAACAAATTTAAAGGTCCATTTGAGTTAGTAGAAATCTTAGAACATAACAAAGCAAAAATAAAAAATAAGTCCACAAATAAAATAGAAATAATACATATGAAGGAACTCAAAGTCCCTTCTATTTCAGGATCCTCGCCTGCAGCGGAAGATCGACAACAGAACTACTATGTCCCAAATTCCACGACCTCAGCGACAATCCTGGCCTCCTTCCCTTAAAATTAGGAAACGCTCAGAATATTGCTGATTATTGGTCATTCATACAAATATTTGATATTTCGTATCTAGCTGAACAATTCTCAGAATTGCAAGTAATTTTTGGACAATTGAAAATGGAAATTGAAAATTCAACTTCCTATTTTACAGAAATAAAAAATTATTGTAATCTAATATTATCATTAGAATCAAAGATTCACGATCAATTGTTACAGATAAATCCAGTTTATAATAGAAAACAGAAAAGAGGATTAATCAATGGGCTTGGTTCGATCATAAAAATTATAACAGGAAATTTAGATGAATCAGATGCGAAACGTTATGATCAAGCATTATTATCATTATCGAAAAATCAAGAGAGAATCAAAACTTTAGTCCAGGAACAAGTTACAATTATCAGTCAGGCTCTAGATGTTTTTGAGCAAACATCGAAAAATATTACAAAAAACCAATTAATTTTAGAATCACGTATCCTGCAATTTGAGAAATCTCTGATGGCTCTTCAGGCAAAAGATTTACACTTAGAAAACGAACTTTTTATACAAATTGTAATTTCACAAATATTAACTTCATTTCGATATATCCACGATGTTTTAGAAAAGTTAGAGGTTGCAATATCTTTTGCAAAACTTAATACATTCCATAATTCTATATTGAAACCTCAAGACCTTCTAGTAGAAATAAAGCTTATCTCAGAGCATTTACACAATGTCAAACTACCATTTGAACCTGCTTTAGAAAAGATTCTGCTTTTTGAGAAAATATTAGAAATCAAAAGTTATAGTAAAGGCAATCAAGTTATTTTCATTCTGGAAATTCCTTTAGTAGAGGTCGATAGATATAATTATTATCACCTATACCCATTACCTACGACGACATCCAATCAATTTAAAGTCATATTTCCTTACTCAAACTACCTAATCCTAAATGAGCACGCTTATAGCCTTTTTGACAAAAACTGCAAAGAAATTCAGCCTGAACAATATGTTTGCCACGAGAAGAATCCAGTAAAGCTAAGCAAAGGAAATCCATGTGAAGTTCAAATGTTACTGTATGAAAAGAATATTACTAACTGTTTTCAAATGCCGATACAAGTACAACAAGAAAAAGTCAAAAAGCTAGATGCAGAAAACTGGATGTTAGTTATTCCCAACAGAAAAATTGTCACATATAGGTGTGGTGAAAACCAAGACAAAATTCCACTTCGAGGAACATATCTACTAGAAAATTGCCAAAACTGCGAAGTCTATATGGGTTCAACTGTTATAAAAAGTCGCCGGAACCCAAAATCACAGTTTATGTATATTGCACTACCAAAGCTAGTTTTTGAAGGATTCAAGAAAACGCAGACTGCCCATTTGGAACCTCTTCAACTAGAATCCATTAACTTCGAAGAAACAAACAACATTAGAGCCGCACTGGATTTGAACAAGCACAGACTCCAAGAAATCCCGGATAATCCAATTATTGATCTCCAATCAGTAAGCATCTGGACCATCTTACTGTATTCCCTAATTGCCATCATCTGTGGCTACCTCACTGTTAAATCTTACTTTAAAAGAAAACAAGCCGAGAAGAAGAAAGAAAATAGAAAAACCGAAATTATTGTTTGAAGCTAAGAACGATAAAGATAGAAGATAAGTTATAGAAGATAAACGTTAAGGAGAAAGAAGATAGAAATTATCCAAGAAGAACGAAAACTTTCAAACTTCACCGTTGGTTCAGTTTCTACGGCGGGAGGAGTTACAGACACCAGATATGCATAATTGTAGAATTGCATTTCACATAGCTTGCACTTTTTACAGAGTTTATAAATATACCGTAATTTGCATTGTATTCAGTTCTAGCTATTTCTCGGTCCGTTTCACATCAATATTGTACGTTTTGAAAATAAAAGTTTTTTAAAAACTTATTTCGGAGTCGTACTTCCGTAAGTTGCGCAAAACAAAGGTTACGTTTTTTTCTTCTAAGCACATTCAGATATTTCGTACTTGTGAACAATAATTGAACAAATGCGCTCCGATATTCGAAAAACCTACGTTACTATACACATTTTAAAACGAAGCGGATGTGTCTATCATCTTTTGTTACGACTTACTCACAAATACGAAATGTTTGAATATGTTTAGAAGTAACCCATCCTTTTTTGCCTAAAAATAACATTTATCTTCCGGAATGGTTTGCTGTTGATATCGACAAGGTAAACTAGTATATTTTGCTATGAAATGCCCTTTGAACTAACCCTGTATATTGCTCAATAAACTAGTAGTGATGGGCGGAAAACAGGTGTTTCGGGATAAACAATTAGATATTCTCAAAAACTACTTGACCAATCTACTCCGATTTTGTTGTGGTTATTTAAATTACGAATCCGACGAATTTGAAGAATTTCAAGTATCTGCGATAAACCATCGTCGCTTTACCAACAAAGTGCCGGTTTTCAGCCATAACTTTTTTGCTATTAGTTGGATGTGTTTACGTGTAGTCTCATTTTGTAGGTCTCATAAGTACCTATAAATCTTACATGAAGAGTTTCTACGTTTCTGCCAACAGTTTCGATTTAATCCCACAAAACACGTTTTCTCATACTTTGTTGTTGAATAAAAAATTTTCCCACAAACATTGGTAAACCCATTTTATGCGTCCATGTTTTAAATACCGCCTTGACTAACTTTCAGCTTTAAAACTTTACACTTATTTCGCAAACCAGCGGTATTTTCGTATAATATGATTGAACTAGTATTCATGCTGCCGCGAAGACAATAAATACGAGTAGACACCAAACAACTGCGATGCAAAAGTTAAAGAAATTGAGTGCTTTCTGACAACACAATGTAAAGTGGCTCAGTGGTACAGTGCTTTTATTCAGAATAGCATTAGCCATGGGATAGCTTTGTCAGCCAGATAGCTTTTTGATTAAATATTGCGAACTACCAAAGCTCTTTTATAGCTACTACTATTCAACCTGCAATGCTGGACTGTTTTACGTGGGCTGAACGTGTTCCCTGATAGTTCGAATTTTGATCCGCCTAAGTAGTCTAATCATATTAGCAAATTTCCCCGAAGTAATTGTAAAGTCTGGTTTTATTCGTGCAAGTTGTTCAAGTTGTATTTAAAACATGGACGCATAAAATGGGTACATCAATTCTTGTGGGAAAACTTTCAATCGAAAGTGTTGTCAGGAACGAAAAAAATCTTTATATATAATTTTTAGGAATTTATGAGACCTACAAAATGAGACCACATGGAAGAAGATCCGACTAATAGCAAAAAAGTAGTACCCGAAAACCGAGACAAACTGCAGGTTTTGGCACTCATTGGTAATGCCACGATGGTTTCTCGCAGATACTAGTGTAGTGATGGCCGAAAAACAGGTGCCTTGGGATAATCAATTAGAAATTCTCAAAAACTGCTTGATCAATCTGCTCCAATTTTGTTGTGGTTATTTAGAAGTATGAGTTCTTCGAATTTGAAGAATTTCAAGTATCTGCGAGAAACTATCGTCGCATTACCAATAAGTGCCAAAACTTGCAGTTTGTCTCGGTTTTCGGCTACAACTTTTTTGCTATTAGTCGGATCTTTTTCCGTGTGGTCTCATTTTATAGGTCTTATAAATACCTAAAAATCCTATATAAAGATTTTTGTCGTTCCTGCCAACACTTTCGATTGATAGTTTACCCACAAGAATTGATGAATCCATTTTATGCGTCCATGTTTTGAATACCCCCTTGAAGAACTTGCAGCAATAAAACTAGACTTTACAATCATTTCGCAAACCAGAGGTATTTTCGTCTAATATGATTAGATTAAGGGTTAGTAAGACTGGTGAATACCTCTTCCAATAGTTAATCCAATGATTTTGATACCCCAGAAGCGGAGTAGAGCATCAACATCCTAGACATGTGAGCAGTAATCTGACGGGTCGTGTTCATACCATATCATGTCCTTATAGATCTGAACTTGACAAACCAAAACAAGTAGCTTTTCGACAAAGACCGACCCCTTTTGTGTAACTGGAATGGATCGCTCATATCATCAGCTTGCGATTTTTGTAGTGTGTACTAGCTACCCAGAGAAGGTACCTTCATTACTGGGCTAACCAACCCTTTCCAGTTCGTGGATAGCATAGACCTTTTGCATACCGGTATCAATAAACAAATAGCACTGAACTTGTACACATACTCTTTGTTGGGTAGACAAGCAGCGAAATGTTGTTCCAAAAGTATACTCCATTTAATATTCTACGACTATGCAACCCACAAACCATGCTAGTGAAACGCGGGTTGCAGAAGCGTAGGCAGATATTGGCAAAATAGCCGTCACTCCATCCTTCTATATGTGACGCTCATTCGAGAACCTGTAGATCGAATTTATCATGTAAAAACGTTAATTAATATGTAACAGATACTGATACCTAGAAAACACCCGCAATTACCTGATTTTCAAAATTTGTATTTACGATAAATTTCGACTTCTGGAGATAACAAGTTTATAACCAATATCTGTATATGTGATGTACTATATATATATGCATATATGTTCCAAAGCTCATAAATATCCCTGTATGCAGCTCATAAACGAGGAATGCAAAAAAGTGTTCGTCCGAAAACAATTGAAGTACCAGACGTAAAAATAGAAGTAAGACTTGGCTCGCGTAGCGGAGTATGAATGCTCTGTCTAAAATTTTTTGGCGAGCCTATTAAAAATAATGACTGTTGGTGTTAACACTCGGGAAATGGACACAGCTTATTTATTTTATTTTGATTGTTGCCTGAATTTCTATTCACGTATTGCATTGTTGATTCAAACACAATAATAACTTAAAACGTTGTTTATGTATTTATAAGAAACACTGCACAATAACATCGATACACATGGTGTCAAAATCGTAGGGCAAACTTTCAATTTAGAAATCGACGAGAAAGTTATAGTTTGGCATTCCAGCTGGACATATTTCGTTATCTATACATGTACATGTTATCTATATATCTAAAATGTAAAAATAAATCTCTATTTAGCGTGGTCACGCCATAACTTCACTTTACCGATTCCATTCATTTTTTTTTTAGTTTCCTAATGCTGTATAGAAGGTTCTTACGGAAAGAAAAATCAAGAAAATTGGGAAATCATTGAAAATCTAATGATTATGTAGGCTACGCGCGTTTGACAGTTTGCTTGAGCATGGAGCACCCACAGCAGAAGGAATATCTCATGTACCACAAGAGATAGGCACTCCTCTCCGCCATCTGTATTCCAACAGCTATTGACAGCTATGTGAGAGAAAACTGCGTATGAAAACACGGTGCTTTCGTTTTTGGACTTACATTTCTTTACCATCCGTACTTTGTGATGACCCCTTGAAAAGAAACTGCAGTGTTGCCTAATTGTTATTTTTGTCTCTATGGATAAAAATGGCGGGTGAAAATATGTTTTTAATTGACTTTCACTACTCTATCATTTTGAACTTGACAGTTCGCACGCCGCAAATTATATTATCGTTTGACAGTGTTTATCGATAAAAATATATTGTTTTAATTCATCAGTAGTACACAGTACATTCGGTTAGAGCTTTTATACAGTTTTCAGTTTGTTCAGTGAGTTTTTTGAGAAGTATTTGTTCAAAGATAATTAACAAGGGTGGAAGTTAGTTCAGCGCAATCACACCTTATATTAAAATTGTGATTCCTCAAAATGCCACCAATTAGACGTACCAACCTAGGTCGCAGAGCTCGCAATACTACAAGTCAAAGATATATACGAAGAAGTGAAACTGTCAAGCACCGAGAAGCGAGAAATGAAGTTGAACGGATCGAATGACTGAAATTCAACAACGTAGAAGTGACGTATTTAATCCCAATCGAGCTGCATTCAATTATGACGTGGCAATCGATTACAGTTCACAATAAATCGTTGTTATTGGACCTATGAACGTTGTGAGTCCACATTACAAGGCTTTCAAGTTTAAAAATGAAGCTCCTGGATAATGTTGCGTCAGTGCAAAGATCAAATTGACTCCATTGAGCCATTGGTACCACCAGAGTCACTATATTCATTCGTTTCCACAAATGGGCCAGATTATATACATTTTTTGACTCATATCCAGCAATACAGTAATTGATTGGTACAAACACTTCGCAATACAATTACCTGTATTTCATATATTTACCCTTTTATTATTCATTATTCATTCCAGTTCATAGCTAAGGTCCATATCGTTCCTACAATAATTGTAGTACGCCTTTATGGCTTCCTTGATTTTCAGAATATTTTCTCTCTTCCAGAAACGCTGCGGAATTTCTAGATACCTAGTGCTCCATGTCAGCGTCAGCGCTCTCCTATTGTAAGGCTAGGTTATCTTTTTGAATTGCAGGAAATTTCAGAAAACTATGAAAATCAATGAGGCTATAAAAGCGTCCTACAATTTTAGATATGATACGGCCCTAAGACAGGACAACGTCTGTCGGGTCAGCTAGTTTTGAGTAATATTCGATGATTAAGTAGCTTCACATGTAATTTTCGTGGATAAGAAATTACTTGTTATTTGTTCAAAATCGATCGCTATTAATAGAATGATCAACTTCATTCATCAATCCAAAATGTGAAATGATAATTTGTGAATAATTTCCAACTATTAATTACCAATTTCTAGTTCAGCAAGATGTTCTTACCTGGCTGTTTCAGATGGAGGGTAATGATTTTCGCGCATGGGTATGTATCCGTGCCAAACTGACGGAGTTTAATAAAAAAATTCAACATTGAAATTCCTTTTTTACGGACTACACTTTAAACCGCTTGTTGAATTTTGACATATCGATCAAGTACATTTTCAAAAAATACAAACAACATTACCTGTCTAAATCACGAAACTTGACAAAAACCAATGGTATATTTGACACAGAGGACAACGGATATGGGGTTTTCACCGATACCGGCGTTATTGGTCTAACGAACGTCCATTTCTTGACGTAGACAATATAGTGTATGTTATGAATGAATGACGACAACAGGTATACATGTAATAGCTTTTCTGATGCATGTGGTTACAAACGTAACATTTTGAAGCAGAAGGATTTACACTAAGGGCCGTATCATCAGTCGTTTCTATAATTCTGTACCTCAGAGCTATACTAGGTCAAGTCCAAATAAGTAGTTTTGAGATAATTGTATTTGAAATATCTTTTTTTGCACTGTATGCTACTTGACACGAGTTAAACAGTCGTAACTTCCTTATAATTACAGATAGATGGACGCTGGATGTAGCAAATGAAAACTCACAATATTATCATAAGCTAACATATTAAACTCATTTTTGATAAAAATGGGCTTAACCTAGTCCGGCTTTGGGGTACAGACTTATAGGACCCCTTTTTGGTCTCCTTGATTGTCATAGTCTTTTATCTGCTTCAGCAAGGCTGAGTATCTCTAAATTTCCGTGTCAGCGCCAGCGCCCTCCAATTGTGAAGTTATGTTTTCTTTATGAATTGTAGGAAATTTTAGGCTGATAAAATAGATGATATAAATCAAAAACAAGAACAATTTGATGCAAATATATATTTGTGACATATCCTCAAAATATAGCGCTGTCACGGAACAGTAGAAAACTATGAAGATGAAGGAGGCCATGAAGGCATCCTACAATTGTAGGAACGACTGACGATATGGCCCTAAGATGCCTTTTAGGGCCTGCCTTAAACGTCATTGCTTGACTCGACTTGATTTTCTTATCGTTGTTTCTTATTGACTTGTGGTCAGGCATTTTCGGACTACGTGACAGATTACATTTTTGTTCTACCAGTAATATTTATTTGTACAATTGATGAGCCATATTTTGTAGTTTAATGCATCGTGCACGCTGCCATCTCAAATGATGCATACAAACAGCTTTACTAACCAAAAAACATGAAATCGGTAGATACTGGGGTTCAAATACGGTAGCTTCAAAGACAAAATAGGTAGGTCATTTACTGGGCTATAGTAGAAAAATACAAGATGCCCAGTTTTTGAGTTTCAACTGTGTCTCATGTACTTTTGTAGGAGGAAAACATTACTCACGAAATAAGCTGAAACTTTCTAAATGCCATATCTCATAAATAGGAAAGAAAAACTAAACCTTATGGGCTTGTAGCTAGTCAGAATGCACTTCGCACTGTGATCACTGTGATTGTGATTTTCTGACCAACTAAAGACTTTTTTTTTACAAAATAGATCAAAACTATTTTTTGGAATAATAAAATTATTCGAGCAGTCAAATCAATAGCCTGAAGATTTCTTCACTGCAACTGATACATTTTTATTATTTGCGCTATTCCTTCCTTTCTTTCCTTATTTCCATTTCCCTCTTAAGCTTGTCTAGAATCTGGGTAACCAAACCTGACAAGCTAACAGACCGGCAAGACTTTGAACTAAAAGCAAAGCTCCACTGGACTGCTCCGACAAACATTGACGAATAGTACGTCAATTACCTACTAATATTGTAAACAAAAAATGAGACAACACTCGGAATGTGTCTTTATACGCGAGACCCGTTTTTTAAATGTATGGCACTGCGTTTCAACCTAAATCCAGTTACATTCCCCTGACCGTATTGAAAACTGCAAAATTCAATTTGGCGCTGGGATCAGCCAGACTACAAATGAAAAATCGTTGTGCAATGCGTTTTCTCCCTCTTTTCCTCCCGCCTTTCGTCCTCAACCATCCACCTGTATTAATTTGATTTTCGTTCATTGTGATGAGTTATCAAAAATTTAGGTCAAATACCATCAGTCTTTCTTTCTTAAAATAGGCAATTATAACCTCTTGTCTTGCTGAGGGCGACAACGGGAACAGATTGTTATTAATAAAATTGCCCTAAATTTGTAATAAAATGAAAACGAAAAACCATGCCACTCATCGGTTTGTCAGTATATCGGTCTGTCTGTCCGCAAATCCTTGGCCAGCCTATAACTGGGAAAGTACTTCTCGGATTTGGATCAATTTTTTACACAAGGTTAGTTCTACGCCATGAAATAACTTTATAGATTTTGAAAATCGGTCCAGTGGCGGCGGAGAAAGATTCCAAAAACGAAAAAAAAATTTACCAAACTTCATTTTTAAAAAACTTTGTAGGTGTAAAAATTGAAGGTGGGAGGTTGTAAAGGGAAGAGAGAGGATATTGCAATTTGTTGACGTATTTATACGCTTTGAACTTCGGTATTTCGGTGCAACTATTAGAGATATTTCACATATCATAGATTTCCTTGTACATTTACCCTTGATGCTATTAAATATGTTCAATAGACGAATCGCGTCGCCCTTGCCGTGCGCTATTGGGTTGTAGGTATTCAATCTTTGGTAGATATGCACATAAGGGGCGTGGGTAGGATTGAATTTGCTTTTAACAGTCGATCTTAAAAGCTCGTTTGCAGTTGATGCTGTTAGGTTGGCTTCACGGAATTTAGGAGACACGGGTTCAAATCCCGCCAGCGCCCATTTTTCTATATCTGAAGCTGTTGTCTACTAAATACCTATGTATATATATTGCTGGTGAAAATGATGGACTCTTTTTTCTGATTTTTAACTTCGATCTGTAGGTGTTATAATTCAATGTATTCTTTGCAATTGTGATTGTCGAGCACTGAATTGGGTGAGTTGGAAATTGCTCTTTAATTAATAATGATGCTAGACAATTACTGCTTCTCAGAGTAAGTAATAGACGCATACTTTGGTTTTGTGACCTCTGCTTTAGATGAAGCAGTTGTTCTACCTTGCTACCCACTATGGGATCTGTTGGGTTCTGAATATCCCATGCTCTGCTGGACATATTGAATTAGTCCGTTGATCAAAGCAAATGCATTGAGAGAACGTAACATGTCTACAAAGGCGTTAATAGTTTATGTAGTGCATACACGTTTGTGCATTATGCATTCCAAGCACGTATATACATATATAGGTTTCAATAATCCGAGAGCAGAGAGAATTGCTTACTCTTTCTTATTTTTTGTAAAATCCCCGTGAGAGTACCCATTTTTTTATCCGAGAAAGGAAGAGAAAGAACTACATAACGTCGCATCAAAAATTTTGAGCATACAGTACGAAATGTTCCCGAAAACTTCTGCGGTAAACTGTTTTGTTGCTATACCGAGTGGGCAGATATATGTATATAATCATATGAGCAATAACGACCCGATTTGCCGAAATAGGTCGACAAATATAAATAAGAGAACTAAAATCGTTTAATATCATTGAATTGAAAAAACAACATTTTGTTATTTGTATAATAAGACGACACTTGATAACCATTTTTAATCTTCAGTTATAGCTGGATGATTCAATAACTGCTTTTAAGTATACTCTAGAGATGATACTACAAATTATTAGATCGCTGCTTTTTTTTCAAAGAAAAAAACCGTTTTTTGCACAGTTCACAAATTGTAGTATCGACTTCACCAGCAACTTCGTCGAAATATTCTCAAACAACACTAGTTTTCCCTATTTTTGACATTTTTGTACGGAATTCAACTTGATGCAACCAAAAGAGAAAACAGTTTGTCATTGTTTTCATAAGATACTACTTTTTTATCTTTATTTGAGAATCAAAATAAAAGCAGGCCAAATAGAGCATGTTCGTTTCAATAATTTTGTTTTAAAGTGATACCATTCAAGTTCTTTTGAATCAACGTACATCTAAAAAAATGTTCAAGTATAGAGTGTACTTATCAGCTCTTCATGTGTAGTTGCACAAAGAACTTAAGCAAGCCTATTTGACAACTATACGTTGTGTGCAATTGTCTTGATTGCGGCTTACCCAAACAAAAATACACTCGATTCTGTATGGAAAGAAACGAAGGGATGCTCATCCGATATTACCGATATATCGTCCTTATCAGTATCGGCAAAAATCGTATATCGACCGATCTATATCTCTAATAATAGCTCATATAAAGATGATTTAGGGAAACGCAAGTAATGAAGATTGCAAAAAGCGTGTAGAGCAAAAGCCCCCTGCAAAAAGGCATGGCTAATCACGTATTTCTAATATTTTATAGAAATATAATGGTGCAATTGGGCGAAATCTATAAAAAAGGTTTGTGTACAATGTCTTGATAATACATTTTTTATAATGTTTGAAAAAACGTAACAAAGAGGAATTCTGAGACCGAAAGCTTTTATTGCTTAACAAAGTTCATTTTAAAATGTAATTAAACTTGTTGTTTTTGAAGAACCTATGCGAAAATTATGTCTAGGTGTCCAAACTCTAGGCATGTTTGTCAATTATCACAACGGCACGGGTATCACGTATCTTGAAAAGTGACATTATGCCGATTTTTTTTGACATTATGCTGTTTTTTTTTTTGAAATTATGTTGGTTTTTCGCCAAGACGTTGACTTAGCACTCAGTTGTACGTGTTGCCTAAACGTCATGAGGCTTGTTATCAATCTTTGGCTCTGATGTGATGTAAAATCTGCTTCCGAGATGGCATTACTGGAGGTCTAAGCTTTAAGTGGTATGTCTTGATGATAATTACATTGGGTTCTTGTCTCAAATACACTTAATTGAGATTCAAAACTAGCAATTAGTTGCGCAGCCATTTTTTCTTATCCATTCTGTACACTGTCGAATTACAAGCCATATACATGCTAACTGTCAATTACACACAAAGCGGGCGCGGTGATGATTTGCCGTAATTCTCCTCAGTTTTTCGTAATTTATAACTTTGAACATAACCTCTCTTCAGAAAGCACAACATATAAATAACCCGTCATATTCAGTAATGATTTTCTCACTCAGTAAGTATCACTGATTTTATACACATGCAGACCAATACACATAGTCATCCAGATGCGATCTTGTTATTAAACCAACTTTCTTCTCAGAGATAAAAACTACAGACACGGATCACTCAGCCTCACAAAACTATGCAACCAATAATGCGAGTCGTTTAGTTGGGTGATTCCTTCATAGATGGACGTTCACAACGATCCTAGTGAGTAAACGTGGAATGACTGCGCCCTAAAAACTACCTAGTCTGCAAGTTAACATGTTAAAGGTTTTTTTTTGACGTAGGTTTTTTACATGATACCCGTGCCGACCTGCAATCCACGCACTGCTTTGACTTGAAGCTCCCTGCATCGGCTCAAACATTTTATAAGCATTTTCAAAACAATGCACATTCTGTGACCTGTCAATTAATCTTTGAAACTCAATTTTCTCTCACTTTGTGATATAAAAAAGTAGTCCGATATAAGTGAAATGTCAATCAAACATGTTTTACAAACACGTGTGCTTTTCAGCTACTACAGATAAGCTGAAGCGCGACGAATCAATGTATCGATAGTTAGGGAATATTAACACAACATTTTTTGGGTGATTATGAGTTTGCTTATTATGCATATTTCAATATAAATGTACACAACACGCACAACTGAGTGCGGCCTCGCGCAAATGCGAATCTATGGGACACGCGGCATTTTCCATGCCAGTCACTGGGGTAAATTTTCATTTTAATTTCCATTCACGCGACAAACTTTTTTCCTTCGTCCAGCATACAATTAGCACGTTATGTTCGTTTTGCTCATGGGAGTGGAATGATCGGCTGGACAAATTAAATGCATAAATTGCATTCAACGAAATATACTAGTAAAACACTGTAAACGAAAAATGAATGTAAAGTAAATCAAACTGAATGCTTTTGCATACTTTTGGGCAGAGATGGAAAAGAGGGCGAAGAGATGTTATACCTCTAGACGCTACATTTTTTAAAGCTTTGTGGTACGCTGCGTTTCTATGGTCTCTCAGAGAAGCTTTGCAAATGTCAGCGCGGATGTTCCCCAAGGATCGGTTTTGATATTGTTCCTGATATACATCAATGACTTTGTTTTCTGTAACCAGCACAATAAACCCTACCTAAAACTTTACAGGTGACAGCACCTTATATACAGACATTTAGAGGGAATCCGGGAGACTTGCCCAGGTAGGAGACTTGCCCCTCCGTGATGTATTTACTTTAAAATTGCGCACCATAATCTGAAACGAGAGAAAACGAGACGCCCTCTAGTGCTTCTATGCGTCTACGAAAACCTAGTTGACTTTTCTCAGTTTGTTTTGTATCTGACCCGAGGCATGTGGCTTTTTGCGTTTAAACCAAAAATTAATACTTTTACAAATTTCGTGATTTTGTGAGCAAATTAAAAGGTAAATTTTAGATTCTTGTGTGGGTATATTAATTAGACATTGTAGATTTATGCACCATAAATGTTAAACGTGCACTATTCATGATTTTTAAGAAAATTGAACCTAACCTGAAACAGAAAGGTGTGGGAGACTGGCCCATACCTCAGGAGGGAGGCTTGCCCAGAGGGGCAACTCTCCCTCTCTGATGTAATTCTAAACTGGTATTTATTTTTAATTACTTTTAGTAAAAGTTGATGCATTTTTTTTTTATTACAGGTCTGTACAATGCCATTTAAGTACAAAACAAAAGACGGTTCCACTCGCAAAAAACTTGATAAGGATGTTCTTAAAAATGCACTAGATGAACTAGGAATTCTTCGAAAGACTTCTGCAAAATATGACACTGATCGGAGGACTTTGAGACGCTACAAAAACAATGAAAATAAACTTGAAAAAATAGAAACTAAAGGCCAGCATAATACTTGACAAATATTCATCATACAAGAAGAGAAGCTTCTGGTTGAATATTTTTTAAATTGCAGCAAAATGCACTATGGACTTACTCGAAAACAAGGAATGAAATTAGCTTTTGAGTTTGCAGTTTCGAATTTCAAAAAAATTCCAGAAAGTTGGACAAAAAATAGTATGGCAGGGAAGGATTGGTTTCGCGGTTTGTTATCAAGAAATCCCGAAATTAGTTTAAGAACTCCGAAGGCAACAAGCTTGTCACGATCTACAAGCTTCAGTCGGAAGAATGTACACGATTTTTTTCAAAACTTAAGGATTGTACGAGAAAAATTTAAGTTTGAACCAGGTTGGTCAAGTTACTTCATCAGAGAGGGGCACTTTGGTGACAGTTTGTTTTGCAGTCAATGCAATTGGAAGCGTTATTCCACCCTTTTTTATATTCCCTCGTATCAAATATCGAGAAGACTTCGTTTCTGATGGCCCAGAAGGTTCATACTTTTTTAAAATTGTTTTTATTTATTTTTTGCAGTAAACCTATGTTTATTCTGATTTCAAAGATTTAGATTTAGTTTCGTACTTGAATAAGTAGAGTTTTTTGTTTTATTTTTTGAGTTTTTAGAATACAAAAGTTACTATTTAAATTTGTTTTTATTTAATAAGGGGGGTGGGCAACTCTCCTTCTGACTATGGGAAAGTCTCCCCCGCATATGTGGGAGAGTTGCCCATGTTTTCAAAAAAATAAAAAAACTATATATTTTTTACTGACTTATTTTTTTAAGGTTTAAATGATAAAACAAGGTTCCTAAAAATATATGCTACGAAGGCATCTAAAATTTATTGATTTATATAAATAGGAACAAATTTTATCACCAATAATAAATTGGGAGGGGCAAGTCTCCCGGACTTCCCCTACAGTTACAAACAGGTCTCTGTGATTGAGCTTTAGAAAACTTCTCGTCAATTACTGCAGTTCTATGCAGCAGCTGGGATATCTGTTTGAGTCTACAAGGTACTTTTTAAACCCCGTTGTATGTTTAGCATGTGTGTCTGTAGCATCGTAACTCCCCAACGGATGGACTGATTGGAGTGCGGTATTTTCAATCGAAAGATGTAGCTGCCAAGGTGCTTCTTAGCTATGCCTGATGACAATGTGTCCACCGTTCAAAAGTTATGGAGGTGAACGTTGGGGGATGAATCAGCCAAAGTAAGCGAATATGTAGGAATGGGATATCAGATGGAAGAGTTTTAATTTGCATATTACTAAATCACTCCTTTCATGGAAATCCATCGAGTTGTTCCAGAGCTAAACTCTTTTTTTATTATTTTTATCCCGTGACTCAAAAAGTCCCAAACGCAGGAACCAATTTAAACTCGTCCTTTTTTTACCAAAAGTCCTGTCTGTCGTGATGATTCTTGGCTATGTTTATTAAAACTCGGTTCATCTGTTTCGTGGTAATGGAGAATGTGGACCTGGTATAATCAATTCAAACTAAGGGAGCCTGCCTCAATAAGGTACCAGATGAAAGGGTTTAGTTTTTTGTTGTTAGATCGGTGAATCGGTCTTCTGGTGAAAATCAGTTAATCCATTTAAAAGTTAGACCATTTTCCTGTATGCATCTTAACCGTCGACACCACTCCCACACCCATGGATGGATTAATTTGTGTGCAATTTTTTTAGTCAAAAATATTGTCTGTCTAGGGTGGATATTTAATAGAGCTTTGGCAATAAAAGGATAAGCTCGAGATTCGAGTCGGGGGTATTTAATATGCATACTTGTTTCCACATAATCTTACTCTGTACAAAGAATAGATATACTAAGTGACATATAAATCCGAACACCCAGTTTAAATAGTTTTATTTTAATAAAATTTTGTATAAGTACTTAATGAAGCATAATAGGTAAATGATAAAAATTTCAAAATGATTGCACTGTTTTAATGCCCTTTGACCTTTAATAATGTGTGGATGCACCCTGATGTGCTACGCATTCTCCAACGCGCCTAGGCATGCTTCTGATCAGGTGGTCAATGTCCTCCTGTGGAATCTCATTCCAGGCAACCACCAACTCCTCTCGAAGTGCTTCTAGAGTCTGAGGAGGACGTTGCAAATTGAGCAATCTCCTACCCATCATATCCCACACGTGCTCAATTGGGGATAAGTCGGGAGATCTTGGTGGCCATGGTAACAATGTGATATCATTATGTTGAAAGAAGTCTATTGTGACTCTTGCAACATGTGGTCGGGCATTATCTTGTTGGAAAGTTGGATCTGCCAGGGTGTCAAGATAGGGTAAAAGATGGGGTTCTAGAACTTCGTGGATATAACGCTGCGCCTTCATGTTACCTCTGATGAAGATTAAAGGTGACCTGGAACCATAAGCTTTAGCACCCCAAACCATAACTCCAACAGTGTGATGAACATGTCTTTCAACAAAAAACTGTGGATTCATCCTTTCACCACGTCGCCTTCTAACCCTGGCATGGCCATCGTGCATGCCTAAACAAAATCGAGACTCGTCACTAAAGACAATACTGTTCCATTCCTGATCCCAGAGTGACCGTTGTCTGCACCACTCAAGGCGATTACGTCGGTGTTCTCGAGTTAAAGGGAGCACCCAGTGTGGCCGGTATGAAAACAAGCCAAAGCTTCTCATTCGTCGGTAAACACTTCGCATGCCAATAGGTCTTCCGTGTTCTGCAAACCATTCATTTGCAATGGACCTGGTAGTGGAGAAACGGTCCCTTAAGGCCAATAATCTTAGGCGGCGATCTTCACGGTCTGTTGTTCTACGGCGGCGTCCAGTGCCCCTTGCTCTTTGGCTACGGCCTTCTCGAAGCCATGCCTGACAACACCTAACAGCAGTGTCTACACTTCTTTGCACTCTAACTGCAATTGCCCGAAAATAAAGTCCAGCTTCCCGAAGTCCCACTATACGGCCCCTATCAAACTCACAAGTTGACGAAATCGTACAGGTCTGCGTGCTCTAGGCATCGTAACCGATCGTAAAGAATGTCAAGAACCAAAATCCGCCAACGTTGATTCTTTACTGCGGCTGAAATATTCATCTTTAGAGCGTTAGTGAATTAAAAAAAAGCAGTATAAAAACCGGAATGTCCAACTGATCAGGCTGAAAATTTTTCCACTTGTTATTTACAGTAAGATAAATACATTCACCAACTTTTATTAAAATAAAACCATTTAAACTGGGTGTTCGGATTTATATGTCACTTAGTATACGTCTTGAAATAGCGGTCACGCATTTGGGGTGCTGCTGGTTCGACTATACTCATGATGCGTTAGACCTGCCCGACAAATCCTCAAGGCTTCTGCTTCTCACTAAAGATTCGTCGAATAAATAATCTGCCTGAGAGCAGATATGTGATTGACGACTGATACAGTCTTGGTTGTGTTTCATTTCGAACAAAACCTAAGAATAATCGTTGAAGGAAATGTGAAACTTAATCGTACCGGCTCGTTACCTATTTTAAGAAGTTTTTGATGCACTGTTAGCTAACAACTACCAATTTCATGTTCGACTTGAATTATAAATGCAGTGGCAAAGCACTAAAAAATGATTGATTGTACTTGCATGATATCGCACATGTCCCAGTTTTCCTAAGTCATAAATGTTTTTCTACTTTTTCAATGTCAGAACTGTTAAATGATCCGTCAGGTTATAACTCTTGCTGAACAGGAGAGTAATATAGGCAAGAAAGCGTTTCATTCAATAACCGAGCGCCACTAAATTATTTTCGATAAGCCAAGTTACTATTAATAATATGCATTCTTTTAAAAAAAGGTACCTCCTCTTTTCTGGCTTTTTTAATGATCGCAATCATGTATGCAATCACAAAACCTAGTATACTGAGTTAACTATAACTTCGTTCAATAATTACTAGCGAAAGAACTAGAAACTAGATATTTTGATGCAGTTCATGTCTATTCAATGTAGTTTTAAATTCATTTCTGAACAGCTTTAAATAGGAAGACTTGCTACTTTTCTTATTCTGAATTATAGATAGGTACTAATTACTGTTATTGTTCATTCATCAAATATTAGTCTTGCTAAGTTTTTCATTTAACCACCCAGGTAGAAGCAGTACAACCAAAACCCACTAGGTACTTTTTAAAGACACACAAAAGACATTTTTTCGATAAGATAAAAGAGAAAAATTTGTACTATATGTAAGTTGCATTACGAAAAGTTTATCTCATACAGCGCAGCAATTCACAATAAAATAAGAAAGAATTTGAATGAAGTTTGCCAAAATTGATGCTTTTTGAGTTACTAGGTTTTTCGATTGTTTTTGTTGTAGGGTAGGGTTGTCGAAATCTAATTTGGAATGATTTTCAACGCTTCTGGTGTGCTTCTGCCGGGTCAACCGCTTGCTATACTTCTGTGGTTGAACGGCAAACGTTTATAACTATCCTAATTCAATGCTAGTTTTTAACTTATCTTGCCGAAAATCTTATCTGAACCTGCCTGAAAATTGTCCCTGTTCTCACGTAAAACTTTGTTATCGTTGCAGAAACTGACGTATGCTTCACGGCACCCTCAAGTGAGCAGATTCAACTCCACGAGCTTTTAAAGCTCCTGACAAGTTAGAAAGTTTAAGCGTTCCAGAGGAAATTACTCCCCTGGCTTTGGTTGATGGGATGGGCAATTTAGGTAAAAATCCACTGCAACTTTTTCACAATACCGCTAGAACTGACATCAACAGACATTGCTGAAGTTTTTAGAAAATGAAATTAAATTTTACCATGACTTCAAAATCTTGACCAAAAATCGGAAAAAAAATTATCAATATAACATCTGAAACTTAATCTATGGTGTTCATTTCGATAATCCCCTATATTTACCTGACCACATGTGTTGAAAAATCTTCTGTGTTGTAAACTTTACGGTCACAGGTATTTGATTCAATGTAGCATCTGTTTCCGAGATGGCACCAGCGGAGGCCATTTATAGCTTGTCTGGCCTAGGCTGTAAGTTCTAGCAGTTCATGCTAACGAATTCATATAAATTAGGAGTCAAGCCTATATTTTTACATTGCATTGTTTGCATTTGCAATATCAAATTTACTGACTGTCAAAAAATTAACTTATGACAAGTTCACTTTCGTCTTGACTGCAGACTGAGATGTTTTAGACAAGCAAATCGTAGGCTTGCTCCTTCTACCAAGTCTGAATTGGTTGATTCAGGCAAATAGCGGTCGTGAGCTATGAGATTACCTAGTATCAAGTGCGATATTATGTGATTAAACGATATAATGATAATATTTATTACCGTCATTAAATAGTATATAAAAGTTTACAGACATGATGTCATTAAACATCGGTTTAGCATCAACTTGTAGCTAGTCACTAGTCGTGAACTCCACTTATGGAGGAATGTCACAACAACTTATAGTATAGAATTTACAGCTTGAGCTTGAGCTATAGAAGCTATGAATGGCATGCGCTTGTGCCATGCCCGAACCAGATGGTACATACGAGTACATCACATCAGAGCAAAACCATATATAGCTGAAGTGTCATGACGTTTAGGCAACACACACAACTAGTACGAGTGAACATAAACTGAATGGCAGCTAGTTCAAAGGTGACATTGTTTTTAAACCCTAATGTCATTAAAATCGATTTTACGACTTTTACTTCCTTCGCTACTGCCCATACAGCTAATAAAGCTAAGTAAGTAAGTTTCTTGGCCGAGTAATCTCACGTTTTGGGTACGCTGCTTGGCCACCTCGGTCTCCAGACCTTAACATTTGTGGGGGTTCCAGAAATAATGAGTTTACACAAACAAACCCCGCACACTGGACGAACTTAAAGAAGCCATAAGCCACGAAATTGCCGACCTGTCTCCTGCAATGTCCAGTGCAAGACTGGAAAAATGCATGCTCAAAGAAGCACATTATTTGAAAGGCATAATTTTCAGCCCTTGAACGTATTAAATCGGAATGTTTAAAGTTATTTTAATAAATTTACATGAATACTCTTGGATTATAAGCAATAACACATTTTGTATCACTTTCAATTGTGTTGCTTTTTGCCACACTCTGTATGTGTACATCACGAAAAGCCATGTCACTTATTTCCATCGGTCTGTCTGTGTGTCCGCTAATCCTGGGACCGCCTAACTTTTGAAATACCGTTCGGATTTGTATGAAATTTTTACACAATCTCATTGCATGCCAAAGACATAAAATTTTTTTTGAAAATCGGTCCAGTAGCGGCGGAGCTAGGGGCAAAAAGATGCAAAAATTGAAAATCACATGGTGCTTATACAACCCCCAAATTCCAAACCCTACAAGAGTTTTTCTGAAAATGATCAGGAGCCTCTGGAAGGTCAAAGAACAAAGCATCAATTTCACACATCATAGATTGCATTTGTCTTTAAAACGTGGAATAATAGAGAAACGTTTTAAATCCGCCTACTCTTCGTGCCGAAGCTCACCGTTTGACGTACCGGTATGGCTGACTAATCTTTCCGTACTGCGACGCACAAAATACATACGCGGAATAGACGAAAGCTCGCTGCAGCCTACAATGGTGTCACGGTGGGTGCTGCCGCGCAGATGTGTGAAGAGACAACGTTGTCAGATAAACAGTAGCTAGCGGTAGGGCAGGGAAAGAATTTCTCTTTTATGACTGACTTTTTTCTCAGAAGATTTAAATTGTGTTGAACTTAATTATATATCAGCTGATAACGGTGTTGCGTAGGGAGCGCAGAGTCATGCTACTTGACGTCATTTTTTAAGTTACGTGAGTGCCAATCGTTAGCATAGCGATTATTTTACATAATACGGATGTGGCTCATACTTTCCGACTTTATCTATTCCTCATGGGTATTAACAAGCTTACATGGATAATCCTGAGCTCAGACACGTTAATCTAACTTTCCACTGCGCCCAACAGTTCAAAAACTAGTTTTCAATTCAATCGCAAATCCGGAGTATCGTGTTTCGGTACAAGTGCACAACATGTATTGCATTAATATATCGTATCGTATTTTGGAGAGGTTCCATAGATGGTATCTGTTCGCCGTTAAGCGCACACCGCACTAGATATAGATTATTCAAGGGGCATAAATTTCTGTGTGCACTGGTCACATATTCGATTATTCGACTTCTACACAGTTCTCTAAACCAACACAAAACAGCTGGTATTCTGTTTTCATACCAAAGCATAGGAACGGAGCATTTAAGTAGGTACAGTGGTTACCACGGCTTCTCTTAAGCATGTTTGTTTTTGGACAGTGGAAGGTGGCTACCCTCAGACAGAAAATCTTGACATTATCAATCATTCGGCCATTCTTGATGGAAGTGTGAGATTCTCCAAAAATATAAAATATATAAACCCGTCATTCGCTACACACCACGGTAACGCTACGATACCACAATGATCAGGCAGCGTCGCTATACCAGGGGTACTTAGTCATCTTATTTCTAGCGTCGTACCAATACATACATACCTATACAATCCAGCTACTATAAGCTCATTGTTGGTTCCTTGGTCTAGTTTTATCAACTAGTACCTTACTCTATTGGTTGAATGTCAACCGATTTGCACTCACCTATATGCCCGGCAAAATTGTCAGCAGTGAGCCTCTCGTCGAGCACCATTTTCATGTTTCTTTGGTAGTCAACCCATCCACCATGTCCGAATAGATGTCAAGGAGTATCCTCATCTTCGTTAGAATATACGCAGTTCGTATACTCTCTCTTTCCTACCCTCTTAAGATAGCTGTCAAAACAAGCATGTCCTGTGAGGAACTGTGCAGTAACCGTAATCTATCCTCACCGCTCTCTTGTCAATCCAAGTTTTAATATCTGGAATCATCTTTCTAGTCCATACGCCATGGCCAGTTGCATCTCTCCTGCTAGCTTACAAAAAGCTTCTCCCTTTAGTCGCTTCTAACTTCGGGGCCTTTTTCGTAGAGCGCGCATCTTCTCTTCAAATGGCGGGATGCCAGCCCCACCAGCAGTGCATGGGTCGAAACCATTTTGTAAGCGTATATTACATGCAGCACCATTTTTCGCCGGCTTCTTAGCATTAGCTGTCTATATTTCTTTTTCCTCGAGAAATATTGTTATAGATAGGAGCAGTATAATCAAGTTTTCCACTCCTGCCAAAAAACATGCGCCTCACACTACTGGGGCCACCAGAAACCGTACCGAGATGCTATAATTTTATTATATTTATCTTGTCAGTGGTGTGCCTCATATGTTCAACCATTTTCAGATCTTTGTCGAGTCACACAGTTAGCTTCCGTCTCTCAGAAAATATAACAACTTCCGTCTTTTTGGAAGCTAATTTCAAGCAAGAGCCTGGCGAGTCCACCTAACCAGACACACGGCATCATAGAGCAGAGATAGGAGGGCCAAATTGTCGAACACTCTTCGATGTGAAGTATTCCAGGCCGGGTTTTACAGGTTTCTTGTTGGCAACTCTTGAATTTATTCAGATAAAATTACTGGACCTGCTTTCGATAAAGATAAGTTCCATAAAGCGGACACCTGGTCTTATTGGCTCTGCATTATCTACTATTCCATTACGCCGTAGCGGCTCTTTTTGGAAAGTATCTCTTATAATAATAATTTCCAACTACAATTCATGAACGCATATGTACTTTCAACTATTATATCCATAGCAAAATGGAGGTCCATTTTTGGACATTTGTCTTTGCAGTGCCTCGGTTGCGCTTGGATTATCTCGGATCACCTTGGGTTCTCTTGAGTCTTCTTGGATCAGAAAATGTAAACTCCACAACCCGAAACTGTGTCTTTGTGAAGTTCCACCTCTAATTAAAACCTAAGGTACAGAGCAAACTTATAAACTAATAGCAACACTTTCCTTCATTCCCAGGCAGAGAGAACCTCTAATGCCATGACCGCACGCTTGTCACTTACCGCAAACTCCAAATCTCCACGAAGGTTTGGCTTGTTTGAAGACGTCGTCATCCACTTGTTTGCGGGTACGTCACTGTTCTGAAGCAGCAAGCATGACGGATACCGAAATTGTGCCGGCCGTAACATTTAGATCAACTTATTTTTGCTATAAAAACAAAAGAATAAGCCAAAGAAAACGAAAAGTACGGCAAGAAAAAATAATTTATTGAATGTGAAATATGTTTATGTTTACAGTAATGAGGCAGTAGAAATTAAAACTGCAGCGAAACCTTCTTGCTGCTGAGTTAAGCAAGTCAAATGACTAATTCAAATAAACGAAGTACTGAGCTGAGCTGAATGAAATTCAGATTAGTTGTACAACACTAGAGGTCTAGGCTATTATAGAACAAACTTACGTCTATTCGCCACCAGTGCATAACCGTGACTGAGGGCGAACAAACGTATGGACACATGCGCTTGCAGCAGAGCTCTTTGATTTGGGACCAAAACCCTATACGTACGTACTATGTCGGATCAGCTGCAAGCGCTTGGAAACCAAATCAAACGGATAGAGATCCACACATTTACGTTTCTGAAGATGTATTGAGGTTAGTCAAGCGTGCGGACGCGGCACAAGTGTTTCGTCAGCAAGGTTAGCAGTCTTACCAAAGTGTGTTTTGAAGCCTAAGCCTCGTATACTTTTGGTACTCACCTTTCGCTCCTAAAACCCGTCAGACGTTAGGATGTCCAGTTTGTCTAAATGTCCCTAACATACAATCAAAAATGTTGGGAAATCCTACCTTGTAGCAATATCTACGATCTACATGATTGAACAGAAAAGGGTCACTATCAGGATATTGATCGGTGTCGTTTAGCGATTTTTTCTATTTTTAGTGACAAGACCAGGCTGCCACGATTGTCCATCTACGCTAACGATACACAATCTATAGCAGGCGTGAAGCACACATACGGCCATAAAAAAATCTATCCAGCCCAGTGAACTGATTTGCGACGAGAATAAAGTGTCCTTTTATAGGGCGCCACAGCTGGGGAGTCTTCAATTGTTTATTAAATGATTTGTGCTCTGGATATTCGCTCTCTTATAAGACTGATACAATAAGTTTCGAGTATGCTTCCTAGAACAGAAAATTGGAAGAAGACTTTTAAATATGTTTATTGTAACTGCTACATTGCGTGCTGATGACAGTGATTCAGGTGACTTGTTCAACAACCAATCATGAGAGTGCTATACTTAACATCGATCCTCTCTTCGCAGGATCTATCTATATATAATGAATTATAGAACATTCCATATAAAAAAAATTGTATAAAACTGTCGATTTTATTGCGCTTTCGAATAATAATAATAATAATAATAATATTTATTCACTCAATGTACAAAGATAACAGACAATATGAGTAAATAAAGATAAAATCAAAACAGGCCCAATAGAAGGCATCGCCTGTACATGGACCAATAATTTAAGTTGAAACTGTAGAATGCAAATGACAAAAAAGGACAAAAATTAGCTACAGTAGATTATGTATTTAGTTGATGTTCGTATTTATGAGTTTATGAATTTCAGTCCTAGATATAGAATGTAGCCACTTTTTTAAATTTCTTTTGAAACAATTTCCGAAACGTAAATCTTTTAAGTCTTTAGGTATAATTTCATAAAATTTAGGCGCTAAATAGAGATATGATCGCTGCATTATAGATTTATGCGGTTGAGGAACTACTGTGCCACGAATTTTGTACCTGGCATAATGATTATGTTTAATTTTTTGGTCGGTGTTTACAAATTTATGGTAGTGAGTGATACTGTGTAAGAAATAAAGCTGTCTTATATCATACATTCGAACATCTGCGTATAATTTTTCAGTGGGATAAAGTTTCAGTTTTTTAAATATCATTTTTAGAATACTTTTTTGAAAAACATCTAAATTATAGATATGTGAGGAACATGCAGCTCCCCATGCTAATATACCATATGTGAGATGAGGTTCAATCAGTGCATGGTATAATGTTCGAAGATATTTTTCTGTCAATATATTCCCAAGGTATTTAATTTTGTAGGATACAAATCTAACTTTCTTTAAAATATAATTGACATGGATGTCCCATCGTAAGTGAGGATCCAAGACCACTCCAAGGTATTTTATGTTGGGCACTCTATTAATTTGCATTTTTTGATCATTAATATTGAAGGAGAAATTTGTGTAATTTGGCAGATGTCTAGCATAAGATCCAAATGGTAAAAAATGTGTTTTAGAGTAGTTAATGCATAATTTTCTAGTGTTAAACCACTGAATAATTTTGATAAAATCATTTTCAATTACATTTATCAGATCAGACCAGTCAGTGCCTTCATATAATATTGCAGTATCATCTGCAAAACTAGTTATTTTGCCAACACAATTAATTTGAAAAATATCATTAAAATATATATCGAATAACAGCGGACCTAAGACAGTTCCTTGTGGGACACCACACTTAATATACATTTCTTTACTAAATGATCCTGATATCTGCACAGATTGTGGGCGATTTGACAAATAACTTTCGATCAGTGAGTACGCGTTTCCTCTGAAACCAATTCTCTCCAATGCTTCTAATAATAAGTTGTGATTAACTGTGTCGAAAGCTTTCTTTAAATCAACAGAACCCTTTCATAAGTAGAATAATGATATATATTTTTTATATACTATAACGCCTTGATGATTAGTTGTCGAGTTATGTTATACCCGTAAGTGATTGAATGTATAAAACGCCCAACTTTAAAAGCCTGTGTCCCACATTTCGAAGGATAATAATTTTATATTGTTGGGCTATGAAGTCATAAGGAGCCTCGAAATGGTGTCCAGCCGCTATTTTGAAATTCTCAATTGTTATTTTTATTTACAAAGTTATAAATTCATGCATCAAGTTCGTAAGCTCGAATTTACTTGACCCGTTAAAAAAAATAATTAGAACCTTTTTCAAAATATAAATCTGCAAGTAGATCAAAAAAGCGAATAGCTCTACGTAGGTCTACTGCCTTTATTATCGAAGGGGCGGAGAAGACAATCGATAGAGGGCTTTTAAAATAGCTCGATAATTACCGCTGATTAACAACAAGCACTATGGCTTCCTCCAACTAGAGGGCTCCTAGCTTACAGTTAGTCAATTGGCGAGATTCACATCATTCCTCTAGATTTGCTAGAAAAGACGGGGGACACGACATCCTCTCGCCCAGAGGTACTTCTTTTTAAAGTCAGTAAATGTGACTATATGTATACTTACGGAAGACTAAAGCCGTATCTGATCAGCCTCGCGTAGAGCTCTTTTTGTTGTTCGGTGTATTTGCGGCGTTCAAAAAACAGGTGTTTCAAAGTATATTGCACATTGCACAGATCACACATACAGAGAAATATACTAAATTACATAGAAAATGCAACACCGACTCGGAGTGCTGTAATTTTGAGCATACTTTTACAACTTTTATGTCTACTGATAAATAGAAAGTTATTAAAATCTCAACTCGAAATTTCGCAAAATAGCCGAGATATCCCCCTTAATGTTAATAATGCTGCAACACATTATCTTCTGATCGTTACACATTCGTCAAGTCATCGCGGCATTGATTGGATTCGGGGATTGATGTCTTCGTGGTATATTGTATTCCAGGCCATCTGAATTTGTTTGCGAAGAACCTTCAATATTCGTGGAGGGTGCAGTGAATTTTGCAGCCTTCTTTCCAACCTGTCCCATACATGTTTGATTGGGGAAAGGTTTGGAGGTCGAGGAGGCCGCTGAAGCAGATTCACTCCGGGCGCTTCTAAAAAATCTAAACTAACACGTGCGAGATGAGGTCGTGCATTGTCCTGCTGAAAAAGTGGATTTGGCAATATTTCCAAAAAGGGAAGCAGATGTGGTTGTAAAACTTGAACATTAATAGTGACCTGCTGCCGTAAACAATGGCACCCTATACCATAACACCCACCGTGCGATGAATATACCGATTTCGACGTCTTTCAAAGCGTCTCCTACCTACTCTCACACGGTCATCGTGTGTGTTCAGACAGAATCTGGACTCATCGCTGAACATGACTGAGTTCCATTCCATATTCCATTCAATTCTCTCACTACTCTATACCAATCGTTCCCCAAGATGCTGAGTGCTTACAGGTAGACCTTATCCAGCGATAACTGTCCTCATTGTTATTGGCCTTCCGACAGATCACTGGTTCGCAACTGCCATTGTTGTGCAAAATTGATCCCTAAGTGCTACTTGTCTCAGATTATCCGACCCCTCTCAAACTCGCCAAGTTGAGTGAAATTAGTGCGTCTACGAACTCTAGGCATGATAATGCATTGAATCAACACTGAAACAAATGGAACCAACACAGAAAAATCACTGAATATTGATTAAGCATGTTCATAGTGTCCGGGTCCTGATATGATAAAAAAGCTTTTACAAAAAAATACGGCTCGAAATGCCTTCAACATTTTATCAGTGCATACTTCCATGATAGCAAATATGTATACGTATACAAGTTTTTATCAACAGTCACTTAGTATATCACTATAATATCTGACTCACTCTCAATGCCTAGAGGCGGTAATACTGTCTCCTAAACAAAGTGAATCAGTTGCAATAAGAGGCTCGTTGACAGAATCTTTTTCTGTGAAGTCGCAAATAGATTAGCCATGCCACAATGGTCTCCTATAAAAGCTTTTATCCTATGACCTTCAAAAAAGTCTTTGCAGATCGAAATCTGACTTCTGTCCCTACCATAAAATGACTACCCAAACAACCTCTCAATATCATCACGTCTGTGGCTACAACACTATTCTTATTGCAGATTAATGATTTACTTGCCTGTACAATAAATTCAATCTACTAGTTCGAGACGAATCCTTGTGGACTCCTTTTTTGGCGAAGTCTCTAGAACAGCCCTCTCCAACTCAGGTGCTACCAGTGCAGCGCCGAGCACCGCTCGCAGCACAGTGCTGCGGGGTGGCTCCGTGAAGGTGGTTGAGGGTTTAGGTAGCGGCATACGCATCGCGAGGAAGGTGTTGTGCTAACCGCAGAACCCTACGAATAGCAATGATCCGGGAGCTGGTGGCATTGAGTATACCTTCATCGCGGATTTAGTAATAATATGTAGTTTTTAAGTAAATGAACAAGAAGAGCATCCTGCCAGAAGTACCTGTCATACCGACTTGAAGATACAGCGTGACAAGAGAATTTCACCGAATCCAATGATGCCTACAAGGTTTGATGGAAATTTTAGGCTCATTTGGAAAAACATGGTATGATAAACTGATTTCCGCCAGAAGTTTCTGTCGTACCGACTGAAAGCTAAAGCAGGCAATGCAAATAGATAAAAATAATACATCCTGTTCGTATGCTTCATGCTTGCATTTAAAAGCTCATTTGAGTATGTCAGTTTGACACCATTCTACTAGATGTTTGAAAGTATATGTAAAATGAATATGAAACGTCATGACCGTTGATAATCCTACCGTCCCGTTGTATCTTCAAGTCGATATGACAGGTACTTCCATCGGCATACCAAGCCCTTTTTGTTCATTTACTTAAAAACTACATATTATTACTAAGTTTAGTCGAATCAGCGATAAGATTTAATTTCGCCGGCTCCCAGCCCCAACGGAAAATGAGTGGAGTGACATTCGTATTGACATTTGAATTGGTCTGATCGATTCAACGCGCAGGTGATAAAATGATGTTCATAATTTCGACGTAAACACTTTTATTCTTAAGATGATCGTTGACAGCGTGTCGATTCAACAAGTTTTGTAATATTTGGTATAGTGGCTTGAGCAGTGGAAATTCTGAGTACCGCCTCTAAGGACACATCAGACCAAGACCTGTTTTTAGTTTTGTTCAAATTCATTAAAGAAAACATCTGCTCGCAGAAATACGTACCGAACATGGAGCAAGTTTCCAAGGCCAGTGCAAGAATTTTGGAAAAATCTTGCTGCTTAACACGTTGATAAAACGAAATTGAATTACTATTGTAGTGGTAGTATCTATCCTTAACGATCGTATCGCATTGAAGCTTAATTAGCTCCATTTGGAACTGCGGCGGTTCTGTTTTGAAAAGCACTCATTTGAATAAACATCTCAACGTCGTCAATGATTTCAAAAGACAATCTTTAGCACTTTTGCGCAGCTTAACCAGCGCGTAACACAATAAAAGGGTATGTCACCGTAACTTGCTTCCAGGTCTTTGAAAAATACTTCAAACTGCCGCGGTAGAGACCTTGCTTTCTGCAAAAACTGACACATGTTATCACGACATCCATAATAGATTTGAAATTATGGAAGGTTTTTGCACATAGTTGTTCCTGATGTAATATGCAGTGTACCGATGATATCGGAGGTAGCCCAGCGTCGCGTAGTTTTATTTTCATTCGCCCAGTAAAACCTGATGCTTCCGATAACATTGCTGGCGCTCCCTCAGTAACAACACTACGCAAACTTTTGAGTAGTATACCCATGTCATTCATTGTGTATTCTACAGCATCAAACATATCTTCTCCGGCCATTGTATCTTTGAACGGGATAACGTCTAGTAATTCGTCGGTGATAGTAAAGACAATTTCGACATCTCTAACGAGAACAGCTAATTACGCTGTGTCAGAAATGTCTTTACTCTCATGGAGTGCTATAGAATTCTGCACAAAATAGGCACATTTTCTCGCAGTTGTTCTTTCTGGACCAAGCTCAAGTATCCGACGAGAAATTGTTTGCTCGGACATAATAATTGTCTCAAAGTTGCTTCCAGGAGATGGGCACAATATTTCGTCACACACCACTAAGCATTCTTTGACAAGTGCACCGTCGGTAAACGGTCTCCCACTTTCTGCGATTTTCAAAGCAACAATATTACTTGCATTACGGCGCCATTAATAATAATCAACTACGACCAAATTAATAATTACTGCTTCAGAACTTAGAAGGGCTGGCCTCAATACCGTGTGATAAATTAAACATTTTGCTTTTCCATCAGTATTTACAAAAAATAGGCATCTTCCATGCATGATTGAATGACACCGTATTAAAAAATATGCACGTTAAGACGCTAAAAAACCTGTCCACTTTGTCTTGTCCTATTAAAATATGGCCCGCGCCCGAGATACAATCGGCTAATATGTTTCTCTCTGTCGCGACGGCTGTGCGGTTGAGGTGGAGGGGGAACGGCACCGGTGCCGCTGGGTTCAGCACCTGAGCGAACCAGCACCAAGTGCTCGAATTGGAGAGGCCTGCTCTAGAAGATCCCTCTGTCTGGAAACCTATTAATTCGGTACAATTTGATGCTGAACTATAACAAGGAATTTACACTCACATTCGGTTTTGATGGCTGGCCGAGCTTTAGGCGAGGCCGTTCTGTATAGTTATGGTAGACGTTGTGTACTTGTATTTAAAATCAAGCAAACCGCATTGTAAAATACACTTTATAGCATTTACTAGGTCTACATGCAAATATAATAACATAAAAGCATTGAACAAACAAATATAGAAGCGACCTTCCCGTCTTTCAACAGCCTTTGAAATATTCATACGCTCCACTTGAGTCGATACAAATTTCACAGTTGGAGTTTCACGAGAATTATTATAGAACATTGTTTCCTATTAAACTAACAACGCCCAACAAATGAAGTATCTCGTTTTTTACCTGGTGATGAATAAAACAATAACCTAGTGGTATTTATATCTGTTGGCTTTTATTAGTGGTTGCCGTTAAAAAATAGCAATCGATAATGTGACCTATATTTGCTGCTTGAAACTTGAAGCGTCTGTGTTCTCCATATTTTTTATAATCGACGATAAAAAAGTGTCGTATACCCTATACGTACAAATGATTGACTCTCCAGTTACTTTTTCATATACAGGGTCCTACTCATGCGGATCTCAATACATGTGGGAGATACAGCTTAGGTAAAAAATCTGCGTATAAACATGCCGTTGAGAAACTTGTAAACATTGCCAGGGCTTACTGAGGTTTCTTTACACAGAAGCAGCCACGCTGGCAGAAGCTTAAATTCCAGGATACCTCTGCTGCTAATAGGGATCCCAAAGAAAGTTTGTTAATCCGATTTTTGAACGGCCTTAGGTTAATACAACTAGGAACAGCCTGCTAATGTAGATTTTTCCATAATCTCGATACAAAGGAGTGGTAGTATAGGCTTGTTCTAGATGTATGAAGTTCGACACGGTTAGGATGGAATGCCAAACTGAGGCGGGTCATGGAAGAGAGCTCTGAGGAGCAAAGCCCGTTGGTGTAGCGGTAGAAGAGAGCTAGATCGTATACGGCCCGACGGTGCGAAAAGGTCACGAGACTGTCTATTAGAGAAAATTCATCGATCAGTCGGGCAGTCCTCCTGTGGACAGCATCGAACATAAGAAATGTAGTCTAGGCGGCAGCACTCCAAACGTGTGAGCAATACTTGAGGCTAGGTCTTATCTGGGCCTTGTATAGAGTGAGTGAGTCATGCGGAGAGAAGTACTTCTTAGCCCTAATCAAATAGCCTAGCTTTTTTCCAGCAGCTACCGCTATTGACGACATTTGCTCGTGCCTGATCAATTCCTCGGTGATCTGGACTCCAGTCGGTCGACCTAAATGGCTTTTTGGTAAAATTCGAATACCGGATGGGCGCTAGAACGCTTCTTGTTAGTCAAGGTACAGTACTGTGTTTTGGAATCATTAAACTATACAGAACTGGGCCAACCGTCGAAAGCGGATGAACTTTTTTCTCGTCAAGGTACAATACTGTTTTGGAAGCATTAAACTGGACGAGATTGTTGCGTCGCTAAGCAGTGATAATCTTCAGATCTCAAACTAAAATTTGGCCAAATCGTTTTCATTTTTTTCTGACTTTATTTTAATAAATATCAAAAAAAACTAATGGATGTTTTTCATTGGCAATTTTTAGTCACTACATGGTGGTGTTTTTAGATTTTGTGCCCGACGTTTTGTTTTTGACAAACCATCATCAACTTTATTTCTACGAATTCAACGGTGAATCACATGTTACATTTGTTTTCATAGTTATAAAGAACAATGTGTTTTTTTTTTATTTTTCCATTTTAATTAGGCGTTGCAAACAAATGGTTGATATAAGATTATGTGATTATTGATAGATGCATATATTACATAATGATATGAAGTGTTAAAATTACATAAAATGATGCTTAATCTAGTGATATTCAAAATAACGAATACATTTTTAACATTATTTTTTTTATTCACAATAGGTGTTCAAATAGATTCTAAACATAAATATGATCTTCTAACAGTAGAATTCAAAATATCACGTAAAATGTCCCAGCATCAAAAGTATGCTGATAAATTTGGTTTTTAATAGAACCCCAAACAAATCCAAGGAACGCGCTGGTCATTACAGTTCACAGGAGGTTCCAATCCATCTTTCAGGAAATCGCGGAGCTCGAACTTGCCTCAAGGTACTACAAGTATTATCCTGTGCCAAAGGTAAATTATCCATGCACTATTCTAGATCATATTGCAACAATTGAAAGTACCGTTCTGCAGTATATGATGAGTTGTGGTAAATAGATGAACCAAATATTTTGGTCCCTAGATTTCCACACCACATGCTGAACCTAAGTTCTTAATGTCTGGATACTTTTTAAGCCCGCAATTTTTCCTGGGCTCTGTAATGAATGTCGCTGCGATTAAAGATACCATTATTAGTCACCATATTCTCGTCGAACCACATTATATTTGAAAGCAAATGAAAATCTTCTTCGCTCGTTCCAGAGTACTACTCACAAAAATGCTGGCGCCGTTTTATATACCCTGGTCGAAGTCCTTGGCAAATCCTGAATTTATAGAGGTGATATCTATTTTTACGCAAAATAAATTGGGCTGTGGATTTGGCTGCTCCTACATTTTTTTAATTTGCCTAGAGTTCTCAGCAACTGCTTGTAAAACATTATTCTGAGTTTCCGCTAAAGATTCCTTTTTTTGAGACGTTACAGGCTTTTTGAATGAAATATATTCATTTAAAAAATAAATGGACTTACTTGGCCACCTTCTTTCGGGAGATTCATCAATTTTCTGCAGTATTTTTAGTATTTTTGTGGCACAACATGTAGCACATCAGCATGTCGAACTTTCTTTCATTGCCAAAACGACCGCCAGGCAGATTTAAAGATAATAAAGCAATATTAACAATACACAATAATAACAATAGTTGGTGACAGGTAATTACGTCAATTCAAGCATTTGTTTGCAATGCCTACTTAAAAATATAAAATAATCAGAAAAAAACAAGTTTTTCCTCATAAACAAGAAAATAAATGTAACATGTGATATATCGTTGAATTCGTATAAAAATGCTATTACATACAGGTGTACTATTTTTCGGGATATATGAAAAATGAAGTTGATGATGGTTTATCAAAGACGAACCGTCGGGCACAACAATTTAAAAACACCATCATGTAGTGCCTAGAAGTGTCAATGAAAAAGTATCATTGGTTTTTTGATATTCCTTAAAATAAAGTCAGAACAAGTATATGTTACATGGTTTTGCCAAATTTTAGAATTTCTCAAATATCTCAGTAAGCCATGCAATGTTAACAAGTTTCTCAATGGCATGTAACTACGCCCCAAAAAACGCAACTTTTTGCTAATTCAACTTAAGCTGTTTCTCTCACAGGTATTGAGATCCCTATGTACAGGTCCCATATCCTGGACACCCTGTTTATATTAATATTGAAATAACGTGTATAGATATATGTATCAAATAAAATCTAAGCTTCGTTATAGCTAGCTTGTCCTATCTAAAAATAGACTGCCATTCAAAACTTCTTTTTCGTTCGACTGAATGGTAACACTTCCTTAACAGACGGCGAGTCGCTATTGTGGCTATTTTTAATTGATATGCCTGTGAATCTTTCTCTTCTGCCGGCAACAATCGTGACATCTCGGTATTTTGGCTATGCCTTCATAGTTGCTCCAAACTACATGTACAGGGTGGGCCATCCATGTGTGGATGGAATATTACTCATAAACAAATACATTCTGGGAAAATCTATTTATGGGATGTTATACATGACATTTGAGGGCATATTTCTAAAGTATTGGCTATTATACAGGGTGTCCCAATTTCGACCTACATATCAAAGTTGTGCGTTTTCAAATAGAATGCCTCAAATTTTATTGCATATTTTGATAAACTAATTCAAAATAAGAAAATTGATATAACATACTAAGGGGTTTTGGTAATTAGCAACTGAGATATAAGGTGTTCTGTCTAGAAAAACCCCACTTCGGCAAACCTTCAGTCCGCCATTTTGAAATTTGAGGTGCTGAGTTTTGTACCAAAAAAAACTTACACACCTCAGCTTTTATCTTATTTGTTACTTTTTCGAATTTTATCTTCTGCTCATACAGGGTGGTCAAAAACGCAAACTGTAGTTTTTCTCAAAAATTTCAAATGCATCACCTTATATATTTGTGTAAATTTGGATTCCATTTTTTATAAGCTTTTTTCTGATACTAGAAACATAAGGGTTTTGACGGCTATTTTTTCGGTTATTAGCACGTCTTTTGTGGAACGGCTTAATTCCCTAAAATATCGCACCATCCTTGGAAACAAATAAATTGTTGATTAGTTACAAACTGTCAAAATTAGCTTTGTGAGCATTATTATTAAAAACGTGTTTGAAAATAAATTTTTCTGAAGAAGAAATGGAGAATACGCTGTTCGTTTTGGGCGAAGCCCAATGAAATAGTTTCTTAGCATCTCGCATTATATCTTGGCCTATATCTTGGCCTCCTAGATCACCAGATATGACACCGATAGACTTCTTTCTGTGGGGCTACGTTAAGCAAGAGGTTTATAGATATCCACCATATACCCCGGAAAATATGAAGGAAAGGATTAAGGATGCTTTTCTGAACATAAGGGAACACATGCTGAGGGATGTGCAACGGTCATTTATCCAAAGACTACGGCTGTGTATTCAACATGGTGGAGATGTTTTCGAGCAGTTTTTGTAGATTAGGTCTTGAGTAGTGATAGTTGTTTGTTTATGTTGTTGTTATAGTTGTCTTTCTCTATTACGCTTGAAGCTGAATACTGTTCCGATTGTTATTAGTTTTTACATCAAATCTGTACTCTTAGTAGCAATATGGAACTAGCCTACTGTTTGTCTTTTGTTTCCATGGATGATGTGATTTTTTTCCTTAAATTTGGTGTGTTGTTCTATTGAAAGCTCAATAACCCAAAATCTAGTGATTTTATCTCAATCAAACCTTATACCAAAAAAAAGCTTATAAAAAATTGAATCCAAACTTGCACAAATATACAGGGTGATGTATTTGAAATCTTTGAGAAAAAGTACAATTCGCGTTTTTGACCACCCTGTATGAGCTAAAATGAAAATTCGAAAAAGTAACAAACAAGATGAAAGCTGAGGTATGTATGTTTTTTTATATACAAAATTCAGCACTCCAAATTTCAAAATGATGGATTGAGGGGTTGCTAAAGTGGACGGTTTTTCTGGACAAAACACCTTACATCTCAGTAGCTAATTACCAAAACTCCATAGTCTGTTATATCAATCTTCTTCTTTTGAATTGTTTAATCAAATATGTAATAAAATTTGAGGCATTCCATTTAAAAAATCACAACTTTGATATGTAGGTCAAAATTGGTACACCGTGTATGATTGCTAATATTTTAGAAATGTGCCCTCAAATGTCATATATAACATGCCATCAATTGATTTTTCCAAAATGTATTTGTTTATGAGTAATATTCCATCCACACATGGATGGGCCACCCTGTATATTTATAAAGTGATTCACAATTTGCACCAGTCTAATTTAAAATTTTCAGTTAACATGTTATCACCAGTTCCATCATCTCATCTGCAGCCGTCAATCATTACGCATACGTCATCACTTACTCTAAAACAGCGATGTCACCCCGTTGTCTCCGTCAGTTCTCCTATTAAATAGAGCCGCATAAAGCCCACAATGCGGTTAATATTCAGTGTAGAGACGACGTGCGGTGGCACAGCAGGAATTGACCTGTTTCCTCTTCCGGGCCTCCAGCTTGCAGTCCCAGTCTTCTTCATTACCACCCTCCGCTATTATACCATCCTCCGAGCCGGTTCTCTCGTAAATTTCGCTTTAGCTGCTGCCCTGAAATATTTTACCCCTATATTGCTCCCGCAGGACATCGTGAGATCTGTATACACACCATGTATGGCTACTACGGTATTTTTGTAGTGGATATCTGTGCGTTTATCTTCACCAACATAGGGTAATTTTGACTTGATTAGAAAGGAAACAGTATAACAAATCAAGCGGTAAATAAAACTATGTGGTGAAAGATTACCTAACCTAATGGATTTTTTGCATGGAAGGTTGAGTTAATGAAAAAAGTTTAATACTGACTTTGCTGTTTCCTCGTCCACTTTCTTGGGAAACAGAAAATGACGGTGACCTTATATTCACAGAGACATATCAAAAGATGGATGGTTTCGATTTCCATGCTAAGTGTGGCGATCACCAAGCTAGAGAATTTAAAACTAAATTAGCGTGTTGCTAAAAATATATGGCATTTACAGGGACGGCTACAGGCGATAGGCCAGTGAGGCAGGCACCTGAGGGGACAGTGTCATGGGGGCGCAAAGTTCAGTTATCAGAGAGGCACTGGTACAGCTGAAACGTCACCACCCCCCCTCCTCCCACGAACTTCAGTTATTGTGTGCCTGAACCTAGGTGCCTTGTAAGCACAACCTAGCATATAAATACGTCCTTACGCCTACTTCTGGTCCATACCCTGGTTAGACTCCGTCATTTCACTTTAATCCTAGTAATAAAAATTGTAATCAAGTAACGGAAGTCAGCGAAGTTCCTCGATAATGTTTTTTTTTTCATATTTCTGTAGCTTCAATGCTGCAATCTAGATGAGTTTAATCTAAGATCAATTCTTTTGAACTTTCTTTGTTGTTTTGTGGTTTCTGGTATGTTTAATTCTGTTGAATGTTTGGATGGTTTTGGATTTGTAGTTTGAATAGAGGAGGAACTAAATGTTGGGTCAAACGAGGGGCAGTTCGCAAAATAGGAAGCTGAATGTTGACGGAGCTAGTATTCACAAAAACACCTCTCTTCTGAAATAAGTTATTATTAATAACCACACAAATATTTTTGACAATTTATGGATTCCACGAGTATCGCTCCCGATATTGTTTTTCAAGTTGGTAGCCCTGGAACCTATTTTTGAGCCTAGGACTACCCAATGGTGAAGAAATATGATATTCTTATAACTTTCTTGCGAGGCGCCCTTAGGCGCGAGGCTTCCAGCGGTCGTCGACGACTAACGCCGCCACTGGTCCGGACAAAAGTGGTAAATGGACTAGCTAGTCCAATTTGTCTCATTTTACGTTAATGTATGTGAGGCGGCTGGCATCTCTGGCTCGGAACACACCTCCCTATATCTACTTCTTCCTCAAAACAGTCGCTGCTTTCTCCCCAGCAATAAGGTGCAGCGATTCACGTTGGCTAACCCTTGTATTTCCACACACAGCGGTCGGTATGGCGTCGCTCTAATTCCATCTTGACATCGGGATTAATCCAGCAAAGTGCATTTGGCCGGGACCAAAGTCTACAGACCACGAGAAGTGAAGTCACTCGCGGAAAACCTGGAAAACCTTGACTTCTTAAGCGGTGCTGCCAACTTACTCAGTCGTCTGTTTTCGGCAAACAGCCGTTTCAGCATAAAGTACTGCTGAAAAAGTCTGGACAGTTGCGACATAATTTAGGCAGACATAAAACTAGCCACCAACTAAGGATGAACTTGGATTTGGATAGTACGTAATTAGAAGTTAGCGCTTAGGAGACATTCCACCATCATAACAATTTCTTATATGAAAATTGCGATTATATGAAAATTACGATTTCTTATGCCATTTCTTATTAAAGATGCATCAAGTCAAATAGATTGGTATTTTCATAAATTACTTGACTTAAAAATGAAATCACTTGAAGCGTTAATGCTGACTTCACTTGATATTTTTATTGTTCTACTTGACTTGAGGAGAAGCATTTTCAAACTACTTGATACTCGATGGCAAATTATATATATATATATATATATATATATATATATATATAATGATTGTAGAAGGAAGATAAACCAAAATATGTGTGTAAAAATAAAAAAAAAATTAAAAAAAAAATGTTACCTTGTTTTATAAAGTATCCTCCCGACAAGTATTTCAGTGCGGACCTGTATTTGTTCGTGCGGTCTTGGAGCACCGGCATACCCTCCCCTGTGAGGTCTCAAGTCACCTGATTCACGAGCCCTTTGTTCTACATTAACAAAGGCACGAGGGGTTGGTTGCACTCGATTAAATAAGAATCATGTCCACAAGTTCACAAGTTCAGCATTTTCGTAAACATGTGCCATTTTTTATTTCGTTTGAGCCACGCAACAAACACCACTATTCAGTCACGCGTTACCGACTGAAACATTGACTGACATCGTGATAAACGTTTAATGCGGATTATATCCGTTGTTGCTAAACACGAGCACATAATATTGTTATTGAGACAGGGCGGTACTCAAACCTCTAAAGGGCTATAACTTTGTTAATTTAATTTTGCCAGAAAAATGTTAAAGGAAAAAAACATTTCTTTTCATCAGATCTACTCACTGTTAAAATAAATGACTCAACTTCGTATATATATAAAACACATACGACATCAGTAGATAGTGTCGTTGAAATTCGGTAGATTCAAGGACAAAACCGGTGGGAAGAAAAAATCAGGGCCGGCGTAAGATCAGTGGCAGATCAAGGTGTTCTGGGCCACACAGCGCCATATACGAGTATAAAAAGTATATTATGCGCTGGCACACGACACAGATACAACAAACAAATTAAAATTGAACTTCTTCAAAAAGAAACAGCTCAACAACTAATTTAAAAGAACAAAATATAATGCACATACATCCTCAGCTTATTTTCATGTTGTATAACAGGCACAACTTAAAAGTATGATATAGGAGTGTGGTCCAAAATCACCAGCTGTCGGTCTGACTGACTGTAGTGACCGTCCCTCTGGTGGAGGTGCCTGAGTATTTATGTAGTGAAACGACGGTTCCCGATGCACTTAAGCGTTCTCTTGATAAAACTCTATTCTTTTTTGAAGCTGCTCGATTCCTGAATGCGAACGCACTCCATTCGGGGTCGCGTAATTCTGGTTGCATAACTGGTTGCCTAGGATGGTGTCTCATTATTCTAGTTACGTGGGCGTTACAGTATGATTGCCATCTGATCACTATAAGGTAAATAGCTAGTCGAATAGCCCACGCCACGTCTACTCGCCGTGAACGCCTCCTATGGAGGAATTGGCATAACAGAGCTATAATATAGAAGTAACCCCTTTCTTGCGGCCCGCTTCACGGGTCATGTATACATCACATGTATAAATTACTCTCAAATACCGAATATGCACAATTCTTACATTAACGATAAAATATAATAACATGTGACGCCACTGGCGACCGATAGCAGGCCGCAGCGAATTTACTGGAAATTGGACCAACCTCTCGATCATCCCCGAATATGCGAGAAGCCACGGGCGCGTATATAAGAAGGTTGAATCAAGCCGGACGGGCAGTTTCAGGGCAGTTTTGTTCTAGTGCTCGTGCGTTTCAGTACACAGCATCTCTAAAGCCTTTTTTAAGTGAAATACTCCGTGAAATACTTCACAGAAACGAAAAATAACGAACTAACATCGAGTTTATAATGACCGTTGGGAATCAGAATATTTAATCTCAAACAATAATAATAAACTTCAGTGCATTGTTTGTATGCAAGTACTATCGGTTCCTAAAGAATATAATATGATATAAAGCAGTACTGCTGCCTCTTAAAAATAGCGCTGGAAATTGCCAAAGCAAAAAAACCTTTTAGTGATGGAGTGCTTATCAAAAAGTGTGCAATAGAAATGGCGAAACAATTCAATGAATTAAAAGTTGCCGAAAAACTTGAAATTTTTATCCGAACTATTCAAGATGACTTCAGTGTAGCAGAGGAGATGCTTGATCTTATTCCTCTCCATAGTACAACCAAGGGTACAGATATTTTTGAAGCTGTGAATAAGTTGGTGTCAGACTACGGGGGATTTGATAAATGTTCCTGTATTGTCACTGATGGCGCCAGAGCTATGACAGGGACTGAAATTGGATTTGCAGGACTATTGAAACAAAACAGCATCAACTGTCCTATGATACATTGTATTGTTCACCAAGAGAGCTTATGTGGAATATCTTTACGTCAAATAAATGTCATGAAAGTGGCTGTTAAAATAACTAATATTGTTAGAGGGGGCCATCGTGCTTTGACTCACAGAAAATTTCAAGATTTTTTGGCCGAAGTGGATGCTACATATGGGACCTGTTACTTCACACCGATGTTCGTTGGTTAAGCGCCGGAAAGTGTTTGCAACGATTTTTCGCTCTACGCAAGGAAATTCCTATTTTCCTTAAAAATGAAGTGAAGTCCGACACTACGGAACTGGAAAATCAAATGGTAGATGCACAATTTTTAGCAGACCTTGCATTTTTAACAGACATGACATCTCACCTTAACGAATTGAATTTGAAGCTACAAGGAAAACAGCAGAATATTTCCAACTTATTTAAGAATAAAATTAAGCTTTTCAAGTCTTAGTTGTAAAGAACATTTCAGAGAAATGAAGGATTTTGAGGAAGTTTCAGATTTACCTTATATAAAATACATTGACACAATTGCAGAAGAATTCAAAAATCGATTTAGCGACTTTAAAAAAATCGAAAGCGACATTTCAGTTTTTACTCAGCCACTAACAATTTCTGTTGAGAACGTAAGCAGAGCAGACCTTCAACTGGAATTGTGTGATTTGCAATTAGATCCTTTTTACCAAGGAAGAACTGAAACTGGCTTGGACTTTTTTAAGTAACTGCCAGGAGAACGATACCCCAACTTGCGAAACTTAGGACTTACAATGGGATCAATGATGGGAAGCACGTATCTTTGCGAAAGCAGCTTTTCCAATATGAAATTTATCAAGTCAAAGTATAGATGTTCCCTCTCTGATAAGTTACTTACTCACTTACTTCGTTTATCAACAACAAATATTAATGTTAATATTGATGCATTAGTATTAGAAAACCAACATCCTCAAATGTTCCACTGATTTTTTTGTAATTTCATATTTTTTGAATAAATAAAAATAATAGAAAAACTATTTTTGTATACCATATAGTATAGTATTAAAACTCAGTAATAATGTTGTATAGAAGGATTTTATAATGCGGCACTCCAAACATTGGGCCACATTAAGTTAGACATCCCTGGCTTAGGGCATAAAAGCTATGTATGGCCTTCGATAGCGCCATGTCTGAACCCGAAGATACATCAAATCACACTGGCAGCACATACTTAACATTTAGGCAACAATTGACTAATAGCTAGTACGTAATAAAGGTGCCTTACTGCTCTGACTATTTGTAGTCTGTAGGCTTTGGCCAGGACTCGGGTAAAATACTGCACCGCTACCTCCAACATTGCTAACAAACTATGGAAATCTGGAAAGTGAACAAAAGCCAGACGATCCATTTGTCACTCAAGGTCCTAATTGATGTCGTTTGTCTCTAATTTTTGCCCTATTTCCATTTGAATGCAGAGGACGTCTGTTTTTAGAACTAATTACCATAACAGGTATATAAATGTAGATTAGAACTGATCTGAGTATTGATGTAGAGTACCGAAATAGATCTTCAAATGGCCGTGGAGTTGACCTTACTGCGATCTGTGTAACTTCAGCAGGTTGGTCGTGAGAAATTACATTATTGAAGAGAATCGATTGTCGTTGGCTCAATTTGCGTCTAAAGCACACATTCATGGATCTAATGAATACCTATGGTCGTTTATTCGTAAAATATCTCTCAAATTAGATAAAAGTTACATGAGTTATGTAATGTTCATTTATGTAAACCAAGGCATGCTACATAATATGTGTCACCTATTTTTTCATTTAAGCCCGGACACAAAACTTGCGATGTAGGCTCAAATTCAGAATTCGTAGACGCAAATCAGAAAGAAGTATTTGCGATATAGTCGCAAATTCGACTAATCAAGAAGAAGGATGAATATTTGCAATTATCGTATTTATAATAAAGGTATGTAACTTATGTTTTTTTGTTAATATATTTGTACATATATACAGTATGTACGGAGCCTACGGAAATAACTTTTCTTGCTTCGTTTAACGTAGGATTTATTTATAAATAAAACCCTGAATCGAGGTGTCTCCTGCGCCTGACACCGCTCCCACAAATCGTATATTTTCTCTTTAATTTGAGTGATATTTTCAAAGTAATCGACCAAATTCATTAGATCCATTACTCAAAAATGCCTCCTCATTGGTCAAATTTGTGCAAATTTTGATTCCCACAGGTCAATTGTAAAATCGGGCCGTAGTCACATATACCTCGAAGTATTCATATGTACGTATATAGTGTGCTCAGCCCTGAGTGACCGAAGCTCTTTAGTCTGATAGAGTACAAAAAAATGTTTGCTACTTTAGGAGTAGATTGTCATGATCGATTATACTGAAAGAGCAGTGGAGTCAAAGTTTAAAATCGAAATGCCTTGCATGATAGACTGAGGTTAAAGACAAACTGATGCTAAGGGTGGATGTTAAGCCAGCGCGGAGACAATACCAAATTATATTAAGGGGCGGACCCAGAGGAAAATTTTCTGGGGTGTGATCTTGGCGAATCAAAAAACTGAGGAAGAGTGGAGACGGATGCATCAGTGCTTCTAAGAGCGGTGGATGCCGGTGATTGAAAACGAAGAGCGTGGGGGCAAAGGCTGCATTGCTGCTTCTTAGAGCGAGAGTGTCGGTTTTCGAAAATTGAAGAGTATATGCTATTCATGCTACTCTTGTTAATCCGTCACTGTCTGACGATATAGTCGTGAATTTTGAACTGGTTAGGTTATACCAGTTAGTTGTAGGTGTGCAAAGCAAGATCGAGATAAACCCTGGAGAAGCCAGCCATAAGCAGAGAAACATAAGCAACATGTGCGACAAAAATACAAATAGCTTTGTAGGTGCAAATTAGCACGACGCTGATCACTATAACAAAATTTAGTCTCACAAAACGTATTTCGAAGAATCTTTTCTATCTGTTATGACTCTAGAGCAACGGATGTTTCAGAATAAGGAGAATGATTATTTTCTGACATATACGCATAACTGCGTTTTAGAATCAAAACAAAGGTGTTTACCCACATTTCTGCGCACACATTGCTAGCTTTTGTAGATATACATTGCCTTTTGTACATGATATCATCACAACAATTGTTCAAAATGTCTTCCTCCAACCTGAATACACCGATTTAAACGTCGCACATGATTTCGGCGGACTTGACTAAAAATTTTATACTCGTTTTGAATAATTTCAAATGCTGCTGTAATTCGTCCAATTAAGTCTTGCTCTGTTTCTACTGGAGTTTCGTAAACCTAAGACTTTATATGTCCCCACAGGAACGGTGTATTCAGGTTGGAGGAAGACATTTTGAACAATTGAACAAAAAATTAAATGCATTAAATCCTATTCAGGCAATTCATCGTCTTTCTAAATTTTAACGCGACTTATGGACGTAGTGCCGTAGTGATACTTTTCCGGATATGGGTCCCTATACTCAAATGCTTTCTACTTTTACACTGAATAACCCCTAGAGTTTGATCCCATAGTTCTGAAACACCCTGTAGAGTTTCCAAGCGAAACCATTCTAATAGGGATTTTTGTATCTCCCAGACAAATAAACGTTTATTATACCCGAGATATATACGTGCCTACGGTCATCTATACTGTAAATAAAGAGTGACTGCTCAAGAGCATAAAGAAGTTCGGCCGGCGCTCGTGTCCTCAAAAAATCCCACTCTATACAATGCCTCCTTTCTTTCATTTAAAGTTCTATATCTCAATAAAAACGTCCGATATAAAAATATACATTGTCTTAGCGGTTCATCTCTTTTTACTTTCTACGGCACTGCCATCGCGAAAAATCTTGAAAACGAGATATATTGTGTTTCTTTGATGTTATATGACATGTTAATTATATTGTTTCCTTCGATCTGTCGGTCTGTTTGACTGTCCGCTAATACTTGGTTCATCTATGACTTGAGAAGTACCGCTTCGATTTTGATTAAATTTGCACATAAGTTGCTACTATGCCAAGGACGGAAAAGTTATAGCTTTTGAAAATTGGTCCAGTGGCAACAGAGAAAAGAGCCAAAAACGGAATAAATAAATATCGCTCAAAGTTGACATAGCATTCTCTGCTTAAAGAAAAAAATGAGAATGAATCGCTCCATAGAATATGATAGCCAATATCAGTACCGCAAAGCGCTACATAGTCATATTACCAGGCCCAAATTTACAAAAAAAATATTTAACCTTTTTTAGGAAAATTCCTAAAATGTTATTTTTGCTCCGCTCAAAGTGTGCTTAGGTATTTTTTGGAATATTTTGAAGAAAAACGTGATTTAGAACTTTCCTCTAAAGTTGATAGTTTTCAAGATATAAACGATACAATATTTGAAAAAGTGCGAAATATACCACTTTCGGCTCCTAAAAACAATATGAAGAAAAGAAAAATTTGAATGTTGCCGATGTTCTTCAAACATTCATTAACATCCCAAATCATTTTAGGATGTATCGTTATTGTAAAGCTTTGCTTTTTAATTGTTAATCGCGCGGTCTTAATGGTTCTGGCGCCGCCTCTAGATGTTACATCACTCCTGTACTCACGCAAAGAACAGACTGAGCGCCCTTGGTTAATAATTAAAAAACAAAGTTTAAGAATAACAATAACCCGTCAGATGTTTTGGTATTTTGCTAAGAATACTTATGAACTTGGCAACATTAATATTATCATTTATTTATTTATTTTGTTTTTCGGGGTCGAAGATGAAATATTTCGCACTTCTCCAAATGTTGTATCGCCTACGTCTCGAAAACTATACAGGGTGTTTCAGTTTATTGTTGCATAACTTTAAGATTCGATAGAACTTTTAAAATTAATGGGTCGAAAAATGCGTGGCTTCCGAAATACAAAATTTACTTTCTAAAATAGTTTTTTTTTAAATATTTCGAACAATATTTGATGTATAACAGTGAAAATTGGTATACAAGGTACGACAAAACGAACCATGGGCATAGTTTTACTGTAGCCGCTAGAGGGCGCTCTCTGCTGTACCTGTAGTGTATTAAAATGACCTAAAAATTTTTCTTAGTGCAATTTTTTGCTTTTTGAATAAAAGAACTAATTCTTCGCACTTTTCAAATAAAAAAGCTCTCTTGTGAATTTTCGTTATAGTTTTTGAGATAGTCAGTATCTCGATAATTTTTAGAAGTAGGCTGTGCCTGCAAATGTTTTTGAAATTGAAAGCAGAATAAGGTTAAACGTCAATTAGTTGACAGTTAGTTTTGTTGTCTGTTGAAACCTAAAACGTTTTTTTGCAATTGTGAATGCACGAAATTTAGTTTCTTTTACCTGTTTTTTTTTGTAAGTTTTATAAAAATGCCATTTTTATTCTCCAATCAAGAGTTAGCGGATATTAATTTTGTTTATGGCTTTCTAAATGGAAACGCAGCAGAAGCAGCCAGAGAATACGCACGAAGATTTCCAAACAGACGACATCCAACTCGCTCAGTATTTGTAAGAGTGCATCGCCAAATAATTGAAAATGGTTTTGGAAATCTCCAAAGGGATCAAAACATAAATGTTCGTCAGCGCAGATTTACTCGTATGATTCTGCGTGAGTTTGATAGAGATCCGACCACAAGTGTAACGTTTTATGAACCGATAAGTCATGCTTCACTACACGTGGAGTGGTAAATTTTCATAATCAACATATTTGGTCGCATGAAAATCCGCATGCAGTTGGGAAAAGAAATTTTCAGCATGAATTTAGTGTGATCGTGTGGATTGGTATCTACCGTAATCGACTATTTGGACCCTACCTTTTGCCTGCAAGGTTAAATGCTGCGACCTTCTTCCAATTTTTAAAGGCCGAACATGCAAATATGTGGGATGATGTTATGTTAGATTTAAGAAGATTGGCCTGGTTCCAGCTTGATGGTTGCCCAGCTCATTATTCGAGAATAGTTATAAACTGGCTGGACGAAAATTATCCAGAAAGATGGATCGGCCGTGGAGGACCAGTCGCCTGGCCTCCACGATCCCCTGACCTAAATCCATTAGATTTCTTTGTGTGGGGATTTCTAAAAGAAAAAGTGTACCAGACTCCCGTAACCACAAGAGATATGCTAATAGACAGAATCAGGAATACATGTGATGAAATAAGGCCTTATTTGAATAATGCTATACCACGTTCGATCATTCGTAGATGTGAATTGTGTATTGAACAATTGGGTTTACATTTCGAGCAACTACTTTAGGTTTTGTATGTTTGTCCTAACTATCCAATAGCATTTTAGTTGTAAATAATTAATTTAATTTGTTAAAAATAACATTGGAAAATTAAACAAATTAATATTCTGTTTTTTGTGTTTATTTGGAGTTACGAATTATTGCTGTATTCAAAAACACAATCTAAACGATCGTCTTAATTACTTGTAATGCCCAAATCAAAAATGTAAAAAAATATGATTTTCCCATAAATAATTAAAAATGCATCGAACCTTAAAAATCGAAATATCTCAAAAACGGCTAACTGTAACGAAAACTCACAGGACAGCTTTTTTATGCAGAAAAGTGCGAAGAATCAGTTTTTTATTCAAAAAGCAAAAAATTGCACTACAGGTACAGTAGAGAGCGTCCTCTAGCGGCTACAGTAAAACTATGCCCATGGTTCGTTTTGTCGTCCCAAAAAACCCTTGTATACCAATTTTCACTGTTACCTATGCATCAAATATTGTTCGAAATAGTTAAAAAAACTATTTTAAAAAGCAAATTTAAACACCCTGTATTTCGGAAGCCACGCATTTTTCGACCCATGTTTATATAGACTTTATGCATTAATTTTAAAAGTTCTATCGAATCTTAAAGTTATGCAACAATAAACTGAAACACCCTGTATACTTTAGAGCACTTTTTTTGTTCAGAATGTCCTGAAAAAACTAAAAACACTTTGAACGGCGCTAGAAATAAATTTGGAATATGTTAAAAAAAATATTAAAAGACGTTTTGACGCAAATTTGAGCATGGCAACATGCAGATTCGTTATAAGGCGACCTTTTTGAACAAGATTATGCAAAAAATCCGAATCAGAATGCTTTCCATCGGATGTGAAGATATTGCCCGAACTAACAAGGGCGCAAGCGTCCGCAGCATAAGCCTGCATCATGAATAAATCATAGCTGGAATCATATCCAGCTTGTGGCTGCGATACATGCAAAAATATGTTCGCTGGGACTGGAAAAAATATGCCACAAGGGGAAAAACGAGATAACTCGAAAGTGATGACGAAAGCTTTTCAGGCAATGTTGGACTTGCAGTCGGAATAACGAATATGTACGAGTACTACTAACCTTGTATACGAAATCAAGAATTAGAAAAAGTGAAAATTACAACTAATTAGCTACAACCGGAAAGCCAAGGCAAGGATACATGAGAATGAGATGGCAGCAAGGCCCTAGATTCAGAACTAAAATCAGATCAATAAAATCTTGCAACTGTTTACAAGATGGAGGTCTGGATAATGAAAAAGTACGACACGTTACAAAATAGAGGCATTTTGAATTTGACTATATCGCAAAATGCTGAAAATTGTGAATAGAAAAGGTAGTGTAAGAACAAGTGCAAAAGAAATAAAAAAATTGCGTCGAGTAGGTTGACTGTACACATTAAGTATTTCGTTTGGCCCAAGTTAGTCCATCTGAGCTAGCTACAATCATGTATACCAAAATAAATAAATAGAACAAGTCAGTCTAAACGGCACCTACAACCAGTCTCCATAGTTTAACACTAGTTTATTCCCTGCGCTAAGTATCGAACATCATTGCTGAACCACACCAGTCAACCATACCATAAGCGCCAGTCACGAAACTATAAATCGAGATCGAGAACGCAGGTGACGCAGTCAAACGAAAACAGAATCGTAAATGTTTATTTTAATGGCAAATGTACAGGGTAAACCTATGATATTTGAAATATTTACCAATAGGTGCATAAAATTACCGAGGTTGGAAGTGTATTAATATATTGTCACAAAGAAATGAGATATACCCCTTCCGCAGCAGACCCTCAGCCTCCGATTTTTAACCCATACAAAAATGTTTGGCGGAATGATCAGGGGCCTCTGAATCGTCAGAAAAACGAAGCATGAGCGATTTTTATTTCTGTATGCCGCAGCTACCGGATCGATCTCCAAAAACTACAAAGGTTTTTAGTCCTTGACATAGTAGTCATGTCCTGTGAAAATTTCATCAAAATCCAAGCGGTACGTTCCATGTTATGGACGATCCAAGGGTTACGGACAGACAGCGATAGACAACCAACAAATCGATGGATCGTTGTGATGTACAGATTATATAACATCCAAAAAACAATATCTCATTTCTAAAATTTCTTGTGATTATAATACTTTCCAGGGGCGTAGAAAGTAAAAAGAGGCAACCTACTTGACATCATCCGTTTCTTTTCCAGGCAGTGTTGTAAGGAAGTGTCACCACATCAGAGATGAGTAGCTGCAAGAAGCTGCAGTTGAAGGCTCCGCCTGCAGTGGCTGGGCTCATCGCAAAGCCAGCTTCGAACGACAGGAAGCCTCTGTACAGCTGCAACTGGTACGTGTAGCAGTTGGGCCAGCAGCTGAGCAGCTGGGCTGAAGCTCGAGCCGCGTGCAAGCACGTACAGTGCTGCCGGATACACACGAAAAGGTATGCTGACATTCGTAAAATGCTTGGCAAAAGGCATAGCAAAGGAAATGGGCTATCAAAGCTTTTTACAATCGCTAAAATGTATGATAAGGCGTTATGGTTTTTATATCTTATATCAGCAGCGTTTGAATCTTTTGATAACATTCAGGAGCTTATAATGATTTCTCTACATTTTACATAATGGCTGAGACATGAAAACGCTCTTTTGAAAACCATCAACTGTGAAAATTGAGTAATAATCCATAATGAGTTAATACAGTCTCTAATAAAAAGAAACTAGCTTCCTTATACATATACTACAAAAAAATAGTTGCTGTATTTGTCATGCAGGAAAAACTACCACAAATAACGCTAAAAAATCTCTGAAAATATGAATCCTACAATGTTTTCTTATCGAGGTACAAGGTGTTGTAGTGTCTTACAGAATGAATAAAATTTTTATTTAAGGATAAAAGTTTTGTTTTAAAACGAAGCACATAGATGTCCTCTATTTCTTTATAAGCAGCCATGGAGTCACATTTTGCATAATGTGAAGAGATCCGGACAATGTGAATACCTTAAGCATTCTGCTATTATTACAGAAATGTTGATGAGTATAGAATTGAGGAAAATAACTGAATTGATTCTATACTTAGGTATTCGTTAAAAATGAACAATAATAATAAATCACAGCAAACAAAACAATTAGCGGATACAGACATCTTCATATCCCAGATGGTTGAGTGCTACATTTCGTACAAATACAATAAAAACAACTATCTAAGTTTTCAAGTCTGAACATCCATGCCAGCGGTTGGTTTTAACGAATTGCATTTTTGCGCAGATTAATTATTCAGCTTCTTCCAATGGATGTACTTGATTTCTCTTCTTTCCATATCAATATGTCATCTGCAGCATGTAAAATAAAGGTATCTATTTGGTTTGCATGATGAAAGTTCGTTAACGTCAACCTCAAAAACTGAAGAATATAAGTATTTTATTTATTTCAAATCCTGTCATGTCAGAAAGCCCTAATATATGACATTGTTACGTATGTCATTTCACAATATCCCTTCCTGCATTGCAGCCACCTATATGCTTATATATACTAATGTAGTCAGTGCCATCTATGAGACACTAATATTTTCAAAGTATATATAGTAAATAGACAAACAGCTGAGACAAATTTTCATAGATGACGGGACGGAATCTCATCTTATCCCGGATAATTTTTTGGACACGGGAATATATTAGATTAAATTAATCATCGTCATAACGTAATCCTTAAATAAATGAAATCCGACCATCCGGTAATTCATGTTCAATAAAAACATGTTTCCGAAAATGTGTAGTATTTTTTATTGATTTTAAAAATCTTTTATGGAACATACTGTATTCACGAAATCAAAAAGAAGGTATCTTCGGGCGGATAAACATTAACTCCAAATGTTGTACGTATAGAAGTAACATCATCATCAAGCAATACAGATAATGATATGTTTATCAAACTTAGGATTTGTTCTTATTAATGCGTGATTGCTCATCATACCAATACTCAGCAAATATTCTCATGTAGAAGTCACGGTATCAATTGTTGACTTTGAGTTATCTCGAAGTGTAATCGAGTTTCCAAGAAAAATAATGAACTCCCTCACCGCATTCATTTGCTTATGAATTCGGTGGCCAATTACAGAAACCTGGTAAATTAAGGGACCATTTAAATACTTTAACACAGTTTGATGAACATTGCTCCAAAATGTAATTAAAATCAGCGACCAGTTTGTCGTCGAGATTTAGGGTGAATTGTTTATATTTCAATTAACAGTATGCCGTCAACTGAGTTAGTTGATTTTGTACTTGCTACGCAGTACTAATTCATACTTCCTACTAATATTATAGTCATGGAAAAGTTTTATTTTGAAATTGTTTTTGGCAGGTTGGATAGTGCATGATTTTTTTTTGTTATGGAGAGAACAGTACGCCCTGAACTCTACCACATTTATTCAGCAGAACCAAAATTTACCAATATAAAAATAATATATATCTATACATTAACGAAACAAAAACAAGGTTTCTCTATAATATATGAGCGCCTAAGTTTAAAAACTTGTATGCGCAAAACAGACCAAAACAGTAATTAATTGATAAATATCGTGGAATATATATATTTGTATAAAATCACTCAACTATACAAACAAAACATGATACACGATATACACAAAATGAAAGAAAATTTCATATTTCTGTAAGTCATAGATTTAACTTAAGATCACCGAAAAAAAGTGTCACAATAATATCAAAAAGAAAGAGAAGAAACAAATAGGCAGATCAATCTACCTCAAATCAACTTAAAATAGACGCATAAATTGTTCACGATTTTCCCAAAAGAACATATTAAACGAAACATTATTTTTTTTATTATTTCCAATACTCCTGATATTAGCAGGAATCAAATTGTAAAATTTAGGTGCAAGATATGTCACAAAACGCAAATTTAAATGTGTTTATATGATGTGTTTACACAAGGTTACTACCATTCCAAGGAAGAAATAGCTTGATGAACTTTAAAAATCAGTCAAAGTATGAATAAAACACGAACGATTTAAAAACGCCCAGAAAAGTTTTAGTTTTTAGTATTCGTGTCTCCGATAAGTTTTTGCAAGAATCTAAACTTTTTTGTCAACTTTCATATATCACAATCATATCAATGGATTTATATTAGTGCGTGGGAGTATTAAGTCAGTCTAGAACTGAGATATTATGTTTTTTCTATATTATATGACATGTACATCACGAAAAACCAAGTCACCAATTTAATATAACACTAGTGAACAAAATTAGAATAATTTTTTGTAACATGGACAAAACAAAGTGGTTATTATGTAAAACGTACCCAAAAAGCCGGAAATAGCATTCGATTTTTTCTATCACCCAGTGTTTTCTTGTAATAAGGCATTTTATTTGCTGCCTATACTCGTAAAATATAAGGATATGTGTGTTAGAGTACTAATAAATACTCGAATAAACATTAATCTCAGAATATTGTTGTCGATATTTTACGGCGATACGTTGCTCCTGAAGTATCTCTTAGCAATGTCCAGCAAAATTTTTCCATGGCAGAGACGTCTTGGTGGAACCGTTCACCATGTTGATCACTTACCGCACCTAAATTTTCGGGAAAAAATCGAGATGAGAAACCAAAAGGTGAATTTTTAGAGACATGTTACACCCCATTGCTTTATAAGCATGAATTAGTTCACTCACAATATCTTTATAATTGTCCGCCTTCACATTGCCTAACAAATTTGCAGTAACTGAATTCAGTTTCAATTAGAGCATTGTCAAATACATCATCCTTCATGATTTTCCGTATTTGTGGACCCACAAATATGCTCTCTATAATTTCTGCCTCACTAAGTCTAGGAAATGTTTGTTTTAAATGCAGAAACCCTCTTCCATTTCGATCTATAGCTTTCACAACATTTTTCATCAGTCCCAACTTAATATGTAAAGGTGGAAGCAACACGTTTTTGGGATCAACTAGTGGTTCATGAGCAATGTTTTTGAGGCCCGGAGTTAATACCTGACGTAGTGGCCACTCCTTCTGGTCATAATGACGATCTCGCGCACGACTGTCCCATTCACAAAGAAAACAACAGTATTTGGTATACCCCAGTTGCATTTCACGAAGAAGGGCTATTACCTTTAAATCTGCACATATGGGCCATCCATATTCAATTGATGGATATGCTCAAACAGAACTCGCATATTTTCATATGATTCCTTCATATGAACTGCGTGCGCTATAGGTACAGATGGATATTTATTACCGTTGTGTACCAATACCGCTTTTAAACTAAGCTTAGAGGAATCAATGAACAGGCGCCAATCATTTGGATCATGTTTCTGTCGTAACGCGTCAAACAAATTGTTGACATCGTAGCACTATATCAACTGCCTTTCTTGACGGAAACAGTGTGTGACGTCTTGTTGCCGTTTTCGGTAAAAAGTAATGTTAACATCACCGTGGTGAAGGTTTCATCCTTTTAATCTTGACGCTAAAAGTTCTGACTGGGATTTTGACAGATTTAATTCTCGAACTAACTCATTAAGTTCACCCTGTGTGATCAACAACGGCGCTGTTGATCATCCTGGCAGGTCAAACGAAGGATCAGAAATGTTTACGCTTTCTGTACCATCACTTTCAGAATCGGTGGATTCGGCTTTTTCATCCAAAGACCAAGATTCTGGTGGAACTGGGACAGAAAGTTCATCACTATGCTTAACGGGCCGCAAAGCTGATGGTAAATTGAAATATTTTAAAGTATGTTTCGATTTTGGTCCAATACCTTTAATATTCGTGAGGCAAAAATAGCAATCAGTAGTATGGTCTCTCGGTTCTCTCCAAACCAATGGTATCGCAAATGACATTTTACGATTGTTGCCTCTTAACCAACCTGTTAAAAACGTTACACTAGTCTTACAACATATATGAGGGGCCCATAGTTTATCTTGGTCGCCAACTTTAATTCCAAAATAAAGTTCGTATGCTTTCAACACAAGGGGAGTAAAAGTACGGTTTTGGGATTTAAAAGTTAGCTCTCCGCACACTTAACAAAAAAACTGTTCGCACTATTTGCACAATTTCTAGGCATTGTCCATAAAGCTAGTCTGGATCACAATACACTAAAAACAACACACCGTTTTAACAAAAATTAACAGTACTCAGAACATCTCAGTACCCTTCAACACAGAAAACGTAACTGACTCGGCTGCTATTAGTCTACTAATAAACGCAATATGCTCTCTAAGCATAGAGCTCGCATATAATGAACAGGAATAGACAAGTCTTAACATTATGTATGTGCGTCATCGCATAAACGCCGGAAAATGCAGCAATATGAGATGTTATGTATTGTAATTCATAAAAGTAGATGTTACCGAATATCTGTGGGTGATAGAAAAAATCTGTTTTTCGATTTTATTAAAGGGTCTCAAACATATGATACACCCAAAAATTATCATGTCACAAATCTTGTGTTTATCAGTGTTATCCTTCAAAAACTATTAAAAAGTTTAAGGGTAATTTAAGGTGTATATTTTTTTATGTCAGGATATTATTTATATGTTCCCAGCCTTGATAATGTTCCCCGTACATTTGCCCTTAAAACATAACTATTTATGAACTGATGACGGCGTTGCTTGAAAGTGCAGGCTCAACCTCCTTGATGCCATTTTTTATTGAGTAACGTATAGATCGGAAATTGAATATACTATGTATGACCAGCATTTTGACAACACCATCTGCGATCTAAACGAATTGAAAAATCATCTTCTGCAGCCTACGATAAATTTTGTGAAACGTAAATCTTGATAGTTTTGTCCTGAGAGGCTGATGAACTTTAGAAGCCTACAAAGATGAGATTTTGGGTGGGTTGGAAAGTCTCATCGCTACTGTGATACGAAAAACATAAGAATTGGGAGTTGAAAGAAATAATAACCTTAACAGCGTCACCTAATATGATCCACAGCATAACGCTCGCCAAGGTGCATAGAAATCAATGTGTTATTTACTGAAAACTATGGCGTGACAAGTAAGCCAACGGAAAGTATCCATGGAAATGATGGGCCGATTGCTTTTTTAAACTTGATTTAAGAACTTAAAACAAGCTCTTGTTGCGGGTAAAATATCTGAAAATGTTGCTTATGTAAAAGTTAATACTGGACTTGGTTTCATACCTATCGAGTTGATCTATTATCTTAGCAGCTGACCGGTGAAATCAAAACCAAAAGTAAACTTTTATTTCAACTCTAAGGACGAACTTTTAAAGATATTAATCAACTGATTCTTTACCTATTCCTTATCAGCTTTCTTCAAGCCACTGCGCCCATTAGATCAAATCTACAAACAAATTAAGGGAATTCTCAGCTATAGACTCTACCCAAAAAAACATAATTAAAGATTCGTACTGTTTTTTTCCACTGCTTACTGGCGCAGGACGTAGGTACGCCCATCATAATTACCCTACGAAAAAAGATCTATTCTCTAAATAATAATAATCCCTATCTTAAAAGACAACATTCTGTTTATATTGTAAAGATGAGTTAATTGCCTCTTTATTTTTTGGTGACTGTTTCGTTTATATATTTATTCCGCGTTTCTTGAAAAATATTCTGTACACTAGACCCACAACGTGTTCTAATCGCAAGTACGGACGATCAATTTCATACTGTGAAGCAAATTCCTATGATAATTTTAGGAAAATCTATAAATATAATTAGCATCTTCACAACAACTACTTGCTTATTAATTTCTTAGCCAATTACCGAAACCAAGTAAGCTGGGGGTCGCCGTAAATGCCTTAACGCAGTCTGGTGAACATTGCTTCAGAACGAAATTAGTAGCAGCAAGAAGCGGCCAGCAGCAAGCTCCGAGGTAATTTGGTTATCTCTAATTAAAGAAAAAGTAGCAGGAAAGAGATAGGCAACCGTAAGCATAACTTCAAGGGAGATAGAGAATGTCGTCATATACTTCAGCTCGCCCATTTCATGCATACCGTATTAGGCTGTTAAAGGTTTGCCTCCTCGCCAATTTCAGCTTCACTAGCGACAAATTTGTTATCGCTAGCAACTCTGGAACGTGCTGGTGTATTACCAAAGTAGAGCAATTTTATGCAAAGGGCATGTACAAGGTGTAATAGAAACCTATGAGAAACAGAACTTGTCTTCCCGTCCTCTTTAACATTCTACGGAACTCTACAGAAACACGTACCTCAGAACTGTGAATTTTATTCTAGCTGTGTTTGGAAGCTGATAACCCTCTCGAAAATGAGTGAGCCAACTATTGAAGAAACAGTTTTTCTTGTATTCAAGAGCAAACATTTATAATGAAGCATCGAATATCTCTGGGGTACATTTCTTATTTGCCCAAAACATATTTATAAGGGGCTTCCGGTATAAATAAAAAGTATGTACAAATTTTGTTAACTTCAAGAGGCTTTTAAAAAAATATCTGATAGAATATCGTAGTAGATAAATTTACACCTAAAAATGTGTTTCTGTTAGCAGATTGCTATGAAATAAAGAATACATTCAAAGGTATCCTTGCAAAGTCTGAAAGTTGAGTTGCGAGAGTTTGAAGCGAAACTACTTTTCGGAGATAAACATTGTCTTAATGCTTCTACTGAGCTAGGTCTATGACGCTTGTCTCCCAAATTTTTGAGGTTATATTTTTTTTATTCTTGAAGAGTTAGAAAAAAATTGACAGGTCCATCCATTTCCGTGAATACGGAAGAAACGGTTGTTAAAATTAAAATATTATCAGAAAACATAATTCTTTAATTCGCAAGGCAGCTCAAGCTTTATAAATAAGTAAATTGTCACTGCACAATATTTTACACTATTCTCTAAAACAGCATCCTGACACAATAACAAGACATCAATTAAACTGATTTTTTCGGACTTCCATTGTCTGTATTTTTAACTAAGTACACAATGTTTTACATAGTAAGTATCTCTAATCGTTATCAAGTGTGAAATAAGAACTTATCCTAAAGGATACCTATTTATATATAATATATAGTTGTGTGCGACGAAGCGTGAATTCCTTGAACCAAATGTTTGGGATTTTCACACTGGCATTACTAAAAATTCCGGTATTATTTTCAATAAATGCTGTTTCGACAACTGACCACTTCATTTGGCGTTGATTGGTGCATACATGTTCAGCGATACTGGATCTGGTTGTCTCACCCAGTCGTGTATGCTTTTAATGTAACCGATAGAGAGAAGTCCAAAGAATAAGTTTACCTCGTGTCTTACCTTCAAACAAACGCATCAATTATTAACCGAATGTGTCATAAAAACACGAACAAAGTTGTGTAACACATTGTTGTAAATATTATAAAATGGAGAATTAAGTGAAAAACAACCAAGTTCTTCGAACGAAGTACAGGGTTTGCCCGGAAAGTAATAGGACTCACTTTCATCCGCCATGACTCCACTTCGGAGCGTGCTCACACCGACTGGATTCGGTAGAGGGCGTTCCTAGGTAACGAATGAGCGGCTGGTCAGTTGTCTCCGAGCACTTGGAGGGTCAGGACAGGCATTTTCGCGCAACGTGTTTCTGTGAGTGACTAAGTATTCGTAATTGCCCAGATGTTAAATTTACCAAAATCTGTGGTTCATGACATTGAGACACAGCATTTGAGCATGCGCAGTGAGTGCGCGAAGATGGTCCCAAAAGTGCTCACTGACGACCAGAAATTCCGAAGAGTGGAAGTGTGCCAAGAAAATTTGAGATTCACACGACGGCGTCTCCTCGCCCAAAAAAGGGAAGAATGCGCAAATCCCAAGTGAAAACGATGCTCATTGTCTTTTTTGACATCAAGGGCATCGTCCACCATTAATTTGTTCCTCCTGGACAAACCGTCAACGCCAAGTTTTACGTAGAAGTGCTCAGGAGACTCAAACGAAGGGTCAGTCGGGTCCGACAAGACATCGCAGCCGACTGGAAGTTGCACCACGACAACGCCCCGGCTCACACCCGACGCGACGTTGCGGCACCACACAGCACAAGAAGCGTGAAGATCTCGCAGCCATCAATAAAGTTTCCGATGATCGAGTTCTTGGACTTGAATATCCTAGGTTTATTGAGGGAACCGGGGGTATTTATATCAAAGATTATTGTTATGCAGATAAGCCAAAAACTACAAATGATTTGGTCAAAGAAATAAGGATGTCTGTTAATGGCATTTTATATGAAACTATCAAACACGTTTTCGAACGGTTGACTCCACTATTCCATCATTCCCTTTATTAAAAATGCGCTATACTGTATTAATTTTTCTCATTCAAAGAAGCTATGAAAGGTTCCATTCTCTACATATTTATATTACTTGTTGAGTCTGACAAAACCGTCAATATTGCTGTAAAAAGCTGTTTTAAAGCTGTATTAAACATCAAGATATGCTTAAGCCTTGTGGTACCTCTTGTTCTGTGTCGTTAACAATATTGACTGCTGAATATTTTACAAATGTGTGTTTTATGAGTAAGAACCTGTTATTGCCTCATTCGTTAGCATTTGAAAAATCCAATGATCCATGGATATAACTCATAAAAATTCAAATATGTAAATAATGGGGATACACAGAAACGTGATATTGGCATTATATCGTTTTATATTTGACACCACCAACGGGGCAATTTGAATCAAACAGCAACAATATTTCATAAGGGGAAGTACAGATGGGGTGGCAGTTTTAAAACTCTCCATTTTGTGGTTTTATGCGAATATTTCACCGGCCTGTCCCCATAACGTTTTTATTTGAGTCGTCTGTCCTTTGCTTTACATAGAATTGCTGTTTCACAGTACGTGCTTCTGAGAAAACAAAGCAAGAAAGCAGGAATAAAGAACTCGTTTTAACGTTATTCGATTCTGGCATGAAAATATGCTTGACAATACGAAAATTATATTCCGAGCACGTAGGGTATTGCTGAACAATGAGGGATTTATCTTATGTATCATATTCTACAGAATGCTTGTGAAATACTTCTGGGAATAATGATTTCTTGACTGAAATTTTGAACATATTTTTCATACAAGAAATTGAATATTCGCCTGGATGTCTCAATTTGTCATGTATCGTAAAAGCCCGAAATTGCTTGACCTCATTCTAGCTGTGGAAAAACGCATTGTTCGCAGACGACACTACGTTATTAACTAGGGGTCAGCAAGAAATGAGCGTTGATAGGTTGAAACAGGCTAAGAAGTGGTTTTCGGTGAACAAGCTTAACGACGCCAAAACATCGTCTATCATTTTCAGCTCTGATAAGTGTCAACCTGCGTCTGATCCTGTTAAACTTCTAGGAGTAAAACTGGATACAACTCTTACCTGGTCACCGCACATTGATCTCGTCTGTTCCAGGTTATCGGCAGAAATATTTGCAATAAGAAGGATGAGTGAATATTCGGATAAACCTAATCTACAAAGAGTTTACTTTAGCCTGATCCACAGTCAATTGTCGTACGGTGCCCTACTTTGGGGGAATGCTTCTGGATCTTTCAGAGCATTCACCCTCCAAAAGGCCGCTGTCCGCATAATTGATAGTTCGAAGTACGGCACACCATGCCAACCACTTTTTAAAAAACACCGAATCCTACCACTACCAAGCATTTTTATATATAAAACACTTCTACACATTCATAAATGCCTACACAAATATGTAAAGCATTCTGATGCTCATGATTATGATACCAGGTCAGCAAATAGCCTCATAGTGCCTTTTTCTATAATACGTTTGTCTAAATTGAACAGGCCGGACGTCACAATATATAATTTATTTGAGAATTATTATATAAAACCTAATGTGAAGAATATGAATGTCTACAGATTTACTAGACTACTTAAAAACTTTCTCATAGACCAGTGCTTCTACAGTGTAGATAATTATATTAATTATGTATCTACTTTTATAAGACAGTAATTTCGAATGTACAATAATGTATGTAATGTAGTCAATAGACTAAAGTATATAAATAAATATAGTTGAAAAAACGTCATACTGAAATTCTAATTATGCCATCTTGTAGATGAGAACAAGTGGCAATGGTAATGAGCAAGTTATTTTGAAATCTCACTACAAATAACGTCACGAAAAAAAAACGGTTTTGAAAAATTCGGTTTCTTTCGTCTTCTCCGAAAATACTGGGAATTGCAAAGCTGTGACTGTCATTTTCTACATAAATGCGCGGCTTTGCCCCTACAAAGTATAAAAGTACAACTCACTTGGTTAATGTTAGCTGGTATAAAATTCAAATTCACAATTTATCCCACACAAATTAACTAGTTAATATACAAACACACCTACTAACAGATCAAGTTATATAAAAGCTTGTACAAATATTTCATTATTCCAATATGAAATTGCTCTGAAGACATAAAATATGATTATTGAAGTTTTTAAGCGTCGGAATCATTTGTCTCTTAAGATATTCTATGTATATTTCTAACATAAGATTATAAAATATACAGTGCTTTTTAAAACGGCTCCCGCTACGTATTTTTTGAGCAATTCAAGTTAGCAAGCTACAATACGAGGTAATAAAATGTATGCCTGGATACTATATTCTAACGTAAAAGTGATAGTTGAAAGTTCCAAGATGGCCGCTATGCGCGATTCTGGGGCATTTTGATGGCATAGGGGTCGTGTGATACCTCATTCACAGTCTTCTGATAATAAGGGACATATAGATAAAAAAGATTGACAAATTTTGAGTTTTCAAATAGAATGTTCAACTACAACCTATACGCTGAAATGTGGTATCCATGATTCAATATACTTACCGCAAATGTTAGCTTACTAACTTGACCCGTTCAAAAAGTGAAAAGCACTGCACATTTATTTAGTGGAGCTGAGGATGCGAGGTCTGTAATTTAAGTGAATAGATGAGATTTTTTTAATTTTTTTATCCAAATGTAATTGCGTTTTTATATTTTCAGCATCAATAACTTCCTTCTGAAACCATACTGCGCTGGAGACGATTCTTCCACTCTCCTCATAGTAGTGGTGAAACTCCGATACTGGAATAGCCTTCAGCTGAACGGTTACAGCCGTTTGAATGTTTTTGAGTGTTCCAAAATGAGTTCCGTGGATGCGATTTTTCAACTTGGGGAAGAGAAGAAAGTAACGAGGACTCAAGTCAGGCGAATAAGGAGGCCACAGAAGTATTTTTACTGGCCAAAAACTCGTTTAGTGACATTGCTATGTGACAAGGAGCATTATCGTGATGCGACATCCAGTTGTTCTTAATCTGATGAATGGTGGTGTGAGTCAATTTTAGCTTTTACTGCCAGCCGACGATCTAGATGCACAAGATCCAAGATTCTGTCGATATTTTCTTCGGTTTTTAAAGATGAAAGAAAGCCTTCCGCTTCATGGTTCATCTTCAATCGACTCTCTACCCTTCTGAAAATGCCTTAAACCACCGAAAAACATAGGCTCTTGATAAAACACATCTCCGTAGGCCTCCTGAAGTTTTTGTGAGAGTTTCTGTTGCACTGTGTCAAAGTCTGAAGCAAAATCTGTACACTGTTGCACACAATATTAAAAACCGTTTCACAAAAAAAATCACTTCATACTACCAATTGATTTGAGCGAGTTCAAACTTATACTGAAGGCGGATCTCACATGTTCCCCTGTCTCCCCTCCAAACGCGGCGCCTCCAGTGTTGTCAGATCGAACGCTACGTTGGCAGTCTCAGCACTTAATTTACAGACCTCGTATGCTGGTGACACTTAATTCATTTAGCTGTAATGCTCATATATCGATGCAAATCCAATAGCGAACATGAGTGTCACGTATCATCTTCAAATTACAATTATTATTTCCCTTTCACTCTATTTGTGAAGGGGCGTCCGGCCCGTAAGAGTATACGAAAATAACATTAGAGTTGCGTCAGGACATTCCCCTCTGTCCCAATTTTTACCCCAACCCGGACTCTCGCTCCATATAGCATCAGAACAGCGGGTGGAATCATCTATCTTTCGTTATTCTTTGTGTGTTTGTCTGTTTATATGTATACCGACTTAGGAAGTGCTTGAGAGAGTTCTTAAAGTAAGCCAACATGTCGACGGTAGACGCCTGGAAGTCGCCCTCTCTCCAAAATTTATGAGCTGAGATGAGTGGCCTGATGAACGCAGGATAGTTGAGGTTGGTGACCTACTATATTACCTCGTTTCCTACATTTAATAAGGCCATGCGAGTTTATTAGCGCAGCATATGACAACAAATATAGGTCATTAGTAAGGGTGGTAATTGTCTATGGTCAGAGTCACCAAGAGGTGACAGAATTTTAACTTTTGTTTTTTCCACAATGGAGTTTTATTTTTTAACATTCTATTATTGTTGTATAGCATAGTGACCATGTTCATTTTAATTTTCTGGCTATACGACATAAGTCAAATACGCTTAGAGCTGTCTTGCATCAATTAATACAGTCCAAGATTCTGTAATTTCTTGCAATTGTAATTTTCTACAGACAGTAAGCATTGTTTTGTCTCATTCATCATTCATCAAATCCAAATTAAATTATCTCACAAAAAGGACATACAAAGTATCGCTCGGGTTACATATCCTATGTTCTGCTCGAATCCACTTTCCTTCTTTTGCGGATTTTGCCCATTATTTTCCCATTTTTTGTTATATACCTTTCTCCGCATGATCATTTTCTTTGTGTAGATCCTTTGGGCTTGAAGTACCACAGCAAGTGGCTATAACCGGCCGCGTGGTTGTGGTTAGATGTCGCCTTGAAAATTTGAGGTCTTCTATCCATTTTATACTACAATGTGTAGGTTGGCTCTTGTTGTGGACTTCGTGTGTGATTTTTTCCCCTCTCCATCTTTGTTTCCTTAGGTTACACCCGTATGCGGATGTTCATACACGTGTATCTACTTTTGTAGTTGCATATGCGCATTTATTTCGGGCCTGAAGTAGCCAACCAGCAGAAATACGTATCGCTCGGGTTATCTATCCTATTTTCTGCTCGAATCCACTTTCCTTCTGTTGCGGATTTTGCCCATCATTTTCCTATTTTTTGTTATATATAATATATATATATATATATATATATATATATATATATATATATATATATCTGAACATCTGTGATTTCGGAATATTCATATAAAATACATTTTAGACGTCATCAGTAAGCCTTATTCACTGAATGCTTGTACTTAAAATCTATTCGATGAAGTCTGAAATAAATCATCTTAAAGACGTCATTACGATCACGTAACCATAGATGTGTTATGCAGGTCTAAGGTCTGCGACATCTCTAAGACGTCATGTGCTATCTGGGTGGTATCGTTTAACCTAACTTATTGTAATATATTTTGAATTTTTTGTACCTAATTTGCACTTACATGCTTAATTACTTGTTTGTGTAACAATTACGTGTTTTACTTTGCTGAGAAGATTGTACTTTTTTGTATTCTAGGTATTTTTTTGGTCCTGGTTGGTACTGAAAAGCAGCTATTATGTTAAATACCCGTCAAGTAAATGAAGGCCTTTTATTATTATCATTTTTGTAGAGTATCACTTCTTAGCATATTTTCACCAATTATTTTGACCCGTTGCAATTTCCCCCAACTATTTTGGTATATTCCTTAAAGCATGTAAGAAAATCGCAACCGGTATTATTTTCCTCGACTTCCACCCTGCAGTCATAACCCTAAATTCCCTATATTAAATTCTGTGCATCTGCAAACACAGAACAGCAAATTCGCAATGGTTCCAAATGTACGGCTTGGAGTAAGATGTCCCGTGTTAGCTGCCGTGGAGGGGGACGAATTCTGGCGTCGGCCAGGCGACAAGGCGGCACAGGCAACGACGATGCCAGCATAACAAACATCCACTACGCCACTACTGCTCTATTGCTCTATTGCCGGCGGGTCCAATGGTCCGGCGGATAGGGAGGTAACAGTAGCTTGATTGTAGAATGAGATGTTTTCTACCTAGATAAAAGTGACTTTTTAATATAAATCTGACTATCTCACACCTGTGGCAATAAAGCCAAATCCGTAACAGTAGGATTGCGATCTAAGTAGAAGAGTCAGGGTACTAATTCTGATGACACAGGCACAGCCGTCACGCAATGTTATACGTTTTATGATGAAAAATATTTTTTGGAAAAGTATCCAAAAATCGGACAGAAAACTGAGTATTGTAACGCCCTCGTATATCTGGAACCTAGAGAAGCGAGGGTTCGCCTTGCAAAGTCGACATTTAGGCAACCAGTTACGTGTCTGTGTGTGAGCACTTGCGACGTTATCTAAAAACGGTTAGGTTGAGATTCAAGCTTCAAGCATAATCGAGATCCGGACCTTCTGCGATCTAGGCTACTTCCACAAGTTCACGGCTAGGGCTGAAAAACGCTGGAATGGTTTTCGACTTGTTGGTAGGGGAATAAATACCCGACCAGATGGCGAAATCAGTCAACATACAACATTAGTATGTGTTATAAATTAGTGTAAAGATAATTAGACTTTGGAAAGCAAAAATGGTGTTTTCGTTACAATATATTAAGATTTTGCAAAATCTCTGGATCAACTTCTCTTACTTCCCGCGTCAACTGTCGAGAAGGGCAAAACATTTCGAAAATGAGATATTATGTTTTTTGATGTTACATAACATGTACATCATGGTAAACTATGTTACACATTTCAATCGGTCTGACGGTCTATCTGACTCTCTATTTGTGTATCTATTTGAATGTCGCTCTGTTCGCTAATTGTTATTCCCTCTATAACTCGGAAGTCACCGCTCAGGTTTAGATGAAATTGTGACACATGGTTACTACTATGCCAAGGACGAAATGCCTTGCAGTTTTTGAAATTCGGTCCAATGGCGGCGGCTGAAACAGGAATCGCACAAACTATTTTTTTTAGCATTTAAGAGAATTTCTGGAAATGCACCGTTTAGACATAATAGCCACGCAAATTTTCCATAAATTTGTTGTTGAAATAGAAATACTTTTTAACACGCTTTTTATTTTAATTTTTTTGTATATATTTTTTTTATTATAAGCTTGGCCTGTATGTATGTATGTATGTACCGGAACCTGTGAGCATAATTTTCACCAATTTACAGAAATTTGAGTAATTTGAAACTTCGCATACGTATCAAGGACCGATGACAATCCAGTAACTTGATATCAGTTTTCCATTACCCCTATTAGGAACGCAGGTATTGATAAATTATTTTATAGATCCTCTGTAAGAGAGATAGAGCTTGCGCGCGATCTGCGCATGCGTGCAGTTTCGGACTTGCTCTTTGTTGGTTTCTCTCCTTGTTCATTGCGGATGTTGCCATTAATCCTGAGTTGGGCTTCGACCGTCCACAAGATGCAAGGTTGTACAGTTGATCATGCAGTCATTTATCTAGGCTCGCGACTGTTTGTTGCTGGACAAGCTTATTTAGCGCTTAGTCATGTAAGATCTTTAGACGATATTCGGATTGAAGAACTTGATTGCTCTATGTCAACAGGGAAAGCCCCATGAAACAGTGAAGCTTTACGAGTAAATGAAATGATTAGATTACGAAATGATTCGCTAGACATTTCAATACCACATGTCCACGAAAAACTAATTGATAAATCGAACTAAAAAATAAAAAATAAATGAGAGTTAAAAAAAACTAAAAAAACACGCTTTTTACTGAGAGTTGAGTTATTCTATTAATAACATAAATTTTATTATACTTTTATTTTGAGGTCATGAATTATGATTGATATATCGACCATCTACTACTGTAATATAAACTATTTCTAATTAAAAATTATTTTCTACTTTTTAGTTCGATTAGCTATAATAGCGTGTTTTTTAGTTTTTTCAAACTATCATTCATTTATATCAATCTACAAATATGTGAACGTGTAATCAAAAAATGTATCCGCAAACAGTAATCTTCACAAGCGAACATATCCAGTTAAGTTTCGATTTCATTTGAGTCTTTTAGATAGACGGATAAACTTAGCTTGCTCTTTTTTTTGTTACACATGTGTTGTTTCACGTTCGTTTAACTAGGTGCTAACACGACGGATCACTCTACGTTATATAAACAAAATAAATTCACTCTTTTAGAAATACGCTCCAGGCAGGATCACTTTACACCTCTCATGCAACTGCATTGGAAATTTTTTGATCACAATAATGTAAGAGGTACAGAGTAAATATAAATATAGTCAATAATTATTATAAAGGAGTTCAACAAAGTGTTTCCTGCATGTTAGTCATACCTTTTATCTCCTTCAGGAAAACCATCACGATCCTTGCGCAGGGTAGAGGATGTTGACAAAATTTTGGTGAATCTATTCAATAGGACAACCCTGCACAGTTGGCTGTGGCCCCTCTAAAAATTTTGTTTGATGTGGGTCACCTGAGGAGCAAGCTACTCCACTGCTATGCCTTGATTAAACGGGCACTTAGGACCCTAACGTTTTTTATAGTTTTTGGATGTACTGTCTACTCTTCTAGATATATTGCCTCCTTTTTTTGAATCACCCTGTATATCCACACGTTTGTAAATGATAAGATAGGTGACCGACCTTGGGCACTATATTACTCGTAATAGTGTTATAGGATGTAGGCCAAGAAAAACTAGACTATCATACCGGCGACTCTTTCTCACTGATCGATAACCGCGTGCGGTACACCGCCCCACCAACCTTCAATGCGGCATTACCCATTATCATTCATAAACATCATGTATGTTGTTACTCCATATCTAAAACAATATCATCGCTCCATCTGCCCGTCGTGCCATTTACCAATTTGTCGCATTGAAATAACATTCAATGGAAAATCAATTTAAACTAAATGTCCAATAATTTCGTGTAGACTGATACGGATCAGTGACGGTGATAAATCTAACGCAATAAACATTTTGAACATCTTTGCAAAGGCGTTTGAAATCTTCACTTACTTGTTACTACAGTTATCTTTGAGAACGTTACACTATCACAGCATGATAAAAGGTAGATCCACTACTCAATCTTAATGACAACGATGCAACGTATATAGCGGAATCGATAGACAATAAACAACAAATTGATGTCACTTACAGTTTGGTAAGGCTTTCGATATGTCAAAATGATCTTCTAGTGGATATCCTTCAAAATAACGAAATGTGAGAGCTGTATTTCCCTTCAGGAGAATTTCAATACTACCACACAGTGTAAGGTTCGTTCATACATATAGTCTCAAACGGAGCTCGATTATCTTTGATTATTCGATAAATAATTTTGTTTTGGAGAGAACACCAGATACTAAAGATCTTGGTGTAACATTTTCCTGCAGGTTGTATTTTGCTGTCCATCACTTCTGAAACGACACGGATTCTAGGTTTTATAATGGATAACTGCCGATCTTTTACCATGGAAGCAGCACTAAGAACTATTTTTATTTCACTAGTGCGACCAAAACTTGAGTACGCTTCTTTGATATGGAACCTGTCTATGCATATTATATAAATATCTTGGAAAATGTACAAAGAAAATTTCTTGAATACAAATTGTTCAAATAGTGAGTCAAGTCTCAATATCTTCGTTACTATTAGAGTTGCAGAAACAAGTAAAAATATAAAAGTTATAGGCAAATTATTTTACAAGGTGTCCCATAAATAAGTGGCAATATAATACTTTTTTAAATGAGATACCTTGTATTCCTGTTGATTTTTAGAAGCACATTTTCTCTGCCAATCTGCCAATGTATGATTTCGGGGGTTTGCACTAGGTATTTCGGAATATACATGTATGGCCACTTTTTCGTTAAAAGCAGTATACATTTGATTTGACCCGTATCTTAAACAACGCTTTGGACAAAATCTGTTTTATTATACTAAGTGATAGAAACAGCTATATACATTCATATCCAACTTTTTTTCTGTACATATTTCATTGCAGACATACAGGGTGAGTCAAAACAGAGAGATATAATTTTCTCGGAAAATTTGAATCACCCTGCATATTATAACTCTATTCAACGCATCTCGTAGTGCTTTTCCAGTTTTATCAAGCATTCTAAATCTAGTATTTTCTGAGATATTCCATGTTTTAGAAATGAAAACCATAATTTTTGAATTATTAGGAAAATATCCGTCAGTCATTCTATTAATGAAACAAAAAACTTCTATTATTTAAAATATGTCGCTGAGTGTTTAAAAAATGTAATTAAACACTTACTTACCACGGCTACTATATCAAAAAACACTATACTTATCGCTGCTCTCTCTCTGTTACAGTTATGATAATGTTAACTAAGTCTATTTATTGCCCACCACCAGCATCAATATAAGCCTGCAACCGACGTTTAAATGATTCGACAACATTTGGTGGTTAATGCTGTGAAAAACTTCCCGTGTCATGTCTTGCATATTAGCTATTGTCGTAGGTGGAGTCTTATAGACCTCTTTTTCAACGTAACCCCAGAGAAAATAACCCATGTTCGTTAAGTCGGGACATCTGGGTGGCATTCTGTCTGACCTTGCTCGTACGTTCCACCTCTGAGGAAATTCAGTATTTAAATAATCATTTATTGTTTGTGTGATACATTCTGGTATATGTCTCAGTAGATTCTACCATCCCAGACGTTCAATGACCATCTTTCCTGGCTGTGCGTTAAAATTGCATAGGGGGCTGATGGCTGGCATAATGGAAATTGTGCTTGTTAATACATCATATTTTATAAAAAGTTGATTCGTCTGCGAATAGACCATTTTCAAAGCAATCTTCTTGGTCACAGATTTTTTCTTGTGCCCAGCCACAAAATGTCAGCCTCAGTCCGTAATCGTTTTCGCTTAGCTCTTGGAGCAACTGTATATGGTAGGGGTGCACTTTGTTGTTTTGAAGTATATTGTACACGGATGATTTGTAAAATTTTTTGAAATACGCCGAACACTTCCATGGGGATCTTCAGTTACGCGGAGCATAACTTGACACACATTCTTTGCCTGTAAAACTGGTTTCACCTTTTCATTCTTCTCATTCTTCTCTTCTGTCTGGGTAACGTCAATCTTATTGCCAATAAGGAATTGTTGTCACTTGCTCCTAGCGTACAAATCATATCAACCATTTCTTTTCCTAATAATTAAAATAGTTTTCACTTATAAATCATGGAATATCAAAAAATACTAGTATAAGGAATGTTTAATAAAACTGAAAAGGCATCAAAAGACTAGCTGGATAGAGATATAGCATACAGGATGTAGGATTTACATTTTTCGAGGAAATTACATCTTTCCGTTTGGACTCACCCTGTATGCCTCGGATGAAACATGTACGCAAAAAACATTGGATGGGAATGTTTCTATCACTCAGTATAATAAAATAGATTTTATTTAAAGTGTGTTTAAGATATAATGATTTTAACAAAAAAAGTGGCCTATATATTCCGAAATACCCAGTACAAACCCTCGAAACCATACATTGGCAGAATGGTCAAGAAAATGCGCTTCTAAGAACCAACAGAATTACGGGGTGTCCTGTTTAAGCAAATACAAGCTTATATCGCCACTAATTTATGGGACACTATAGCTAAAAAAGATTTTTGGTTGAAACCCTTAGCTCTGCCTTCAACTTTTATGTTTAACTATTTTCTGCAACTCTAATAGTAACGAAGATATTGAGCTTTGACATTGTTGGCCTGAAATTCCTCCATAAGCTTTTGCTCGACAGTGGATGCACCAGAACTTCTCCAGAGATTGAGTTTTTGTATACCGCGCTTGAATTCGAGAAGGACTCACTATGATTCCATTGCAGACAGTTCTGAGATCAATTTTGATTGTATCAGTAGAATCTTGTCAAACTTCAGGACTATTACGACAGCTAATTTTTTATGTCCGTTATATGTGGTTCTTGTATGCACACTAGTAGTTAAGTTACCATTATGTTGCCCTGTAATTGGATTATTCTGTTGAGCAATTACGTATAAATAAATAAATAGATTTACTTGACACCTGTGGGACAGGCACTGATAACGTCAGTAGCACATAAGGAATAGGCGTTAAAGTATAAAAAATGGATAAGCAATGAAAACAGGATTTTGGATATCAAGCTCATAATATTTGTTTGCTGAGCCCTACAGAGTGAGTAAAAATATTTCTCAATTGCTCCGAATTTCAAAAAAACAATTCAACGCCCTTATGTTTACCTTGCAGTAAAATAGCTTTCAAAAATGACATGTCGATGGAGTTGCAATAGAAAAGCAAGATACCTTCATCCAATACAGCCTTTAGAAATAGACCTTTTCTGAAGTCATGCAATTCCGTCTAGGTATTTTGGCTTAAGCTTTAAACACGATACAACCTTACAGATACGAAAAGCACAATCAGATCAAGCGTCCAACTTTTCCTTGCATCCGCAGAGATAAAATTCATTAAATGTTCCGTTCCTCCCCATATAGATATTTTTCCACAATTCCGGCAACTTTCTTCGTTGGGTAAACGGTTTTGCTCCTATCGTCATTCCAAAGGTGAGTGTCTACCTACCTGCGCCTCGAGCTTTGAATGTGCCTCTTTATTCCAGGTCACTGCCGGAAACAACAGATAAAGTAATTCAAATGCTGACTTTGTGCATTGGCGTTCATCAGAGCCTATTGGATTCATAACCAAATTTACTCCACGAAGTCCATATCCAAAGTTACTCTACAAGCTTACATAAGATTAGTAGTGCACTACTTGACTTGAGAGTTGATTTCAAATCAAGTCAAATATTAGATATTGACAATCTGATATTAGGTCAAGTAGCTTTTACGTCGTGTCAAGTACTTGAAAATTCAAGTTGTTTTGATAGCTTTTGTGATTAATTATGACTAGATTATAAATACATAACCGAAAGACTTCAACTGTCACAACTTTGAAAGGAAGCAATACATATTGAGAAAACTAATTTGTTAATCGTATTACAAGTAATAAATTGATAGAACTGAAAACTCTATCAGGAATAAAAGCATTTCTTCATTATCCGATACAAAAAAAAATTAAAAATTCTACATTAGCTTTTCATTGGCTAACGACGAGTTAAGATACATGAGGGTCTTGTTATAAATATAATGGCGGTAAAATTAAAATAATGAAATTGACAACTGAACGGATCTTGAACCGCACTCCTATACTACTATTCATCATTATTCGTCAGAGCGGTTCGGTGGACCTTTGCTCTTAGTTAAAAGTCTCGTCGGTCTGTTAGTCTGTCAGATCTGGCTACCCAGATACCAAACATGTTTAAGGGGAAAAGAGAAAGAAGGAAAGAAAGGAAGGAAGAAATATAGCAAAGAAAAGAAGTAAATCATTTAAAATAGCTTAAGTATTATTGCTTTGACTACTCAAATTATTTTGTAATTCCAAAAAATAATTTTGATCGGTTTTGTATACTGAAATAATTTTGGGTGGTCTGAATTTACAATTTAATTTTGATCACAGTGCATCCTGGAATGTTTGCGAACTTGCTCGACTGTGTAGTCTACTGAATCACGCAACAGAGGGTTAGATATGGAATATTGCGTAGGGTTCTGTTTTGCAGGACTTGCAGTCTCTGCATGTGCGTCTTGGCAAGAAAACACCAAGCCGCGCATGCGTAGGTGATTGTAGGTCTTATGACCATTTTATACAACCGAATCTTGTTGATCAAACTTAATTTTGAATTTCTACACAACAAAGGATAGAGCTGCCGAAAGGTAATTTGGAATTTTGTTTTCAAAATATCAGTATGTTTCTGCCAGGTCAACCCCTTGTCAATGATGACTCCAAGATACCTGACAGATTGCTCCCATGGTATACGAGTTCCATTCACTGATATCTCTGAGTACAATAGATTGCCTGCGTTTTCGAAGTATTAATTTTGATCAACCACCGATCCGCCCACTCCAATCCTGTCGTGAACCAGGTTACCAGAACAAGACTGGGCTAGCAATGCAGACCACACTCCTATTATGATAATAATTATTGAGTTGTGCCTGTTATACGACATGTATAAAAGCTAAAAATGTATGGACATTATATTTTGTTCTTATAGAAAACATGTAAAATTAGTTGACGAGTTGTTTTTTAAAGGCGTTTAATTTTGATTTGTTTTTAGATTTATAGATAACCTGTGTACCTGTATTGTGTGTCCGCGCTATACTAAAATATACCTTCCATAGATGGCGCTGCGTGGCCCAAAACCATTGCTCGGCCGCTGATTTCACGCCGATCCTGATTCTTTCTTCCTACCGATTTTGTCCTTGAACCTACCGAATTTCAAACAACACTCTCTACCGATTCCGTGTTTTCTGGTTTGGCAACGTTGTTTGCATGCATGCCCTGTACATGGTGTCGCGTGGCAATTTTCTGCGCGAGTATTTTCATTAACATACAAAATACTGCCCATCGGTTGTACAAATAAATATCACAGAAGGTCTTTAGTGGAACAAAAGTATAATTTGCCACTAAGTATCAAGTAGAAGTTCGAAAATGCTTGACTTCAAGTCAAGTAGTACAATAAGATAGTCAAGTCAAGTGAAGCCTCAACGTTTCAAATAATTTTGCTGACTTGATGAATACCTACATAAGATCCTATCTTGGCGTATTACCGATTAAAGAATAACCCGCACTGATTAATTGAATGTATAACAAAACTATAGCTCTTTACACTGTTTTTAGCGGTTACGTCACAGAACCGTACGAAATAAGTAAAGAGATTGACTAATGGAAGCATGTGCGAAGCTCAACTTCCCTAAGGGGAACTGACACTCTGCGTAAGCCCATCCGTGACGCAGATGCTACTCTCTCTTTGCGCACACACATGAATAGCATGATAGGGGACCGTTGTTTTCACTTACTTTTTGAAAATAGTCCAAATGAAGTCTGTCGACATTCTAGTGATACAATTTATATATCGAAGATCAACATGAGTAAACACATGATCATGGCAAGCAAGTTGTCATACTGACAGTGACAAACATACACATGGAAAATTATTCTTCTAATGACTCTTATTTATATAAATTCCTCGTAATTAATTCTATTTACGATCTAAAGGAACACACCTGCCTGTTACAAAGTTACCTACGTTTCGCAAAAACGCATTGACTTCTTCAGTGCTCTGCAAAAGTACATAAAACGCTAAATAGTTATTTTGCTAACAAGTGCGCAAAGTGATACTTTTCCGCCCGCGACTGCAGTTGGCGGAACGACGCGGAGTATGATAATGGTTGAGGACTACTCGTATGGACCTATTTGACCGACTTGATCTTCCATTTATATATATGTTCGTAGTTAGATTTCTTCAAAGCAAACCTACTCGGAGATATTTTTCCTGTTGTTTCGTGTTAGAGCAAATTTTGCCATGCGTGTCAACTAAGACTATCCATTCCACGCCCCCTGATCCAGTGTACACCACTGCATGTCCAATTGAAGCGCTTTCTTTGAGTGCATTTAATAGCGGTGCCTCTAAAGCCGTAGTATCGTGTAGAAGCTGCATGTATGCCCATGGAGCTTGAATTCAAATGCTAGAAAGAAAGATAGAGACTAGGGAAAGTAAAAACGTGTGGATTTTAATTTCCTTTATGAACGACTGCAGCCAACTTTTTATTTGCTGATGAGGACCGCCAGCGGGCAGAATTAAAAAAGTAATGAAGGCACAGAACGCAACGCAGATTAGCCGGAAAATGATGCTCAAAGGAACTTTTGTTGTTCTGTAAATTTAGCTGGCAGTGAAAGAAATCAAAGCTAGTTTTAGTTTTAGATAAGAGTGCAAAAAATAGCTGTTTATTGAGCTCTGTGGGAATGAACTGGAGGAATCCGTCATGGAACAATATTTGGAGTAATTTTATACAGCATCCAAATAATTCAATATCCAGGACTGCTAGACATACCTTATTTTCTGAAAAATAAAACGTGAGGCATCGATAAGCTGACCGCTGACCATAACTTCTGCCGGACGATTTAAAGCTCTAAACAAGGTATCTGGGCTTTAAATTGGTATAACTTTTTTCTGTATAAGCGTTTATAAAAAAGTTTTATACAAAAGCTATAGAGTCTAATATATAGTTTTCTATGCAATATCTTAGAATAGTGCTATCAAAGTAATTTATATTTCCACTATAAAATACCCTGCATACTTTTAGTTAAAATCATAGTATATACCCTGAAAACTCCACCTGATAAGCGAAACAGATACGTGGTAGCAAAGTGAAAGTTCAGCAGAGCATGTCGAAATCCATGAGAACATCAACATTTTCTAACACCCAAAGCTTCCACGCAACACCCTTTTCGACCTCCAAATAATTAGATTAACAACCCTAGATTCTTAACAAACTCTTATATACGTGTCATACTCGTAGGTTACAGGCATAATATTTTTCCGATTCAATAGCCGAAGCGCCACGCATAAAACATAATGGGATCGCTGGTCAATTCGTATTGTGATAATTCAGGTTGTTGATGACCACATGTTTCAATGAGCGCGAAGCCCAAAAATGCTTCCTGCTGGAGATACAGGGTGCTTTAGCCCCTGTAGGATAAGCCTGCCTGCCTCATTTCACAAAAAAGAACTCTTCTTTATTATAGACTGAACTATATAATAAAAATCACGTGGGTACATACAATATATACAAGGTGTTTCAACGGAAATGGAAAGTCGCTTAATAGAAAAACAATAAAAGATATTCGAAAATGCAAAGACAATTTTCGCCTTAGTGGTTTGTATCTCTGAATTATTTATAAGATGTACAACTCCGTTGCACAACAAACATATTTTTTGCATGTGACGATAACAAAACATATTTATAATCAGATAACCGCTCTAATGAAGCAGTATTAAACCTGACATCAAGAGGAAACTATAAAAACGCTAATCTAATTGTGTAAAAATATACGGAATGTTCCATTTGAAATTTTGAGACAAACAACGTTTTTCGTTTTGCAGCACCCTGATAATGTTGGTTTACTTTTACATCATCTTACCAAAATTCAGTGAAAAACTATGCAAAATGGCTGAAGTCAAAGCCTTCAGACAAATGATAGAATAACTTAGCAAATGACAATCTTATTCATAATGTATATTATATCAATCTTCTTGTTTTCGAAAGTTCATTTTCAAATCTATTACCATATAGGGTGTCCCATTGAAAAAAAAACATTTTGCAATACCCTGTATATTACCAAAAAATTTAGAGATACTCATCTATGAGATCTCAATCTTGTTGCGCAAACTGTTTTTTTTTCAATATCTTTTACTTCTCTTAAAGTAAACTTTTCATTTTCATTGGGACACCCCATACCATGTGAGTAGACTGCTCGGGTCCACTTATTGTGGCAGGGGACTTCAACTGCAAACATCGGGCATGGCATTCTAGGTTGAATTCCACCAGTGGAATCCGACTGTACAACCATGTGATACGAAATGGCTACCTCATACATAGTACTAGAGAGGCCGACGCACCACCCATTTAATCACCTTCAGGCACCTGATGTTCTTGATTTTGCATTATCCAAAAACTGTAGATACAGTATCACTTCACAAATTATGTATGACAACTCAAGCGATCATCTTCCCGTCGTTTTGGAAGTGGGTAATGAGCAGATCTTGGGGGATGAAACCCCTCCAAGAAAACGCATTGATTGGGAGCTATACAAGTCGCTCCTCAGAAAGTTCCCCAATATTCCGATCATAGATGATGAGAACGGCTCAAGCAGAGTGGACAAGTTTTGTTCAGCAAGCCCTGCAGCGTGCAGCTGTACTTCCCGTGAAGCGACACGGCAGACCTTTTCTGCCAGCAGACATTCGTCAGAAAATTTCTGATAAATGGGCTGCAATTAAGCAAGCGAAAAGGTCTTGTCATCCTAATGACATTCGCAGAGCGACGAATCTTGTTCATGAAGTAAGAAATGCTCTTCATGAATTCCGCAATGAGCAATGGAACGACTTTCTGGCGGGGATGCTTGACTCAAGCATTCCTCTCAGAAAGGTGGCGAAGTCGCTTAAAAACGGAAAGCGTGAACAAATCCCACACATTCACGGTCCTTGAGGCATTGTCTTCAGGACAGAGGAAAAGGTTGAGGTTTTCGCCGATGCCATGGAAAGACAGTTCTCTCCCAACTATGATCTTGATAATGACCTCGACGAGGAGCAACGCATCGTAAGATCTGTCAGGAGATATTTTAGGGCCAACGGCGTCAGTGGCAGTCGCGCTATCGTTGGTGATTTTTCTTCATCAGAATATTCTTCTTCAGAAGCTTCTTCAACCGAAGATCTGCTGAGCACATCAGCGGCATCTCCTGAGATCCCGCATTGCACACCAGCAGAGATTCAAGGTCATATTAAAGACCTTAAAGTGCGTAAAGCACCTGGGGAGGATCAAATCACTAATAAGGCGCTGAAGCTGCTTTCGCGGAAGTCCTTAACTTATCTCGTGGCAATAGTCAATGCCATGCTAAGCATCCAGTATTTCCCATCCGCGTGGAAGACCGCAGAAGTTATAATGATTCCAAAGAAGGTGGGTTCGATATTTCCCCGGGATTATCGTCCCATTAGCCTGCTGTCAGCTCCGTCTAAGCTCGCTGAAAAGGTGATTCTACGTCACCTTGAGAATTTCTCGTCAGATCACCATGTGATTCCTGACGTGCAATTAGGTTTTAGGTCTGAACATAGTACGGAGCTACAGGCGGTTAGGCTGGTGGAACGTGTAACCAGAGGATTCACCCTTAACAAAAGTACTGGCATCTTGCTTTTGGATGTCTCAAAAGCATTTGACAAGGTGTGGCACGCGGGCCTCTTGTATAAAATAATCCAAAAGGGCTTCCCTTTTTGGCTTCTAAAACTACTGAAATCCTTCCTTGGACGTAGGAAATTTCGGATCAAAATTGACAATGTCCTGTCGACAACACGGCTGATTACAGCCGGCGTCCCTCAGGGTTCGGTCCTTTACTCACTGTACATCCATGACGTCCCTAGTCCCAGCAACTGTGAAGTCTATCTCTATGCTGACGATACTGCATTGGTGGCTCAGTCGTGCTCTGGTGACCTAGTCCATGACAGGCTGCAAAGTGCGGTGGAGGAAGTATTAGATTGGGCGGATCGGTGGCTAATTAAAATAAACCATTCTAAAACGCAGGCAATCTACTGTACAAAAAGACGTCGCGGCGTTCCGTCTGAAGTTTCAATGAATGGACTTCGTATACTATGGAAATCCTCCGCTAAGTATCTCGGTGTCATTCTGGACAAAGGGATGACTTGGCGGAACCATATAGAAGCACTAAAAACTAAATTCCAAATTACGTTTCGACAACTTTACCCATTATTATGTAAACGTTCAAAATTAAGTTTGATTAACAAGATTCGACTCTATAAGGTGGTCATAAGACCAGCAATGACTTACGCATATGCGGCTTGGTGTTTTATTGCTAAAACACACATGCGAAATCTGCAGGTTCTGCAAAGCAGGACGTTGCGCACTATTGCTGATGCCCCATGGTATGTCTCTAACGAAACTCTACATAGAGACGTCGCTGTTCCTTACCGGACTACATTAAGCAACAGGCGCAGCGGCGCTATAGCCTAGCGGAATCGCACAGCAACCCTCTGTTGCGTGAGTCAGTGGACCCCACAGTCGAGCAAGTTCGCAAGCACAAAAGGCCGCGGCTCGCACTGTAATCAAAATTAACTCGTGAACTTAGAACAACCAAAATTGGAGCATTTTGACAAAATCTTTAGAAAAAATCGAATATTTTTAGACCATATCAAAGACTGTGAAGTGATTTTAACAATGCCTAAACGCTGCCTATCCTAAAAGATTCTCTTCTTCCCCTCTGCTCTCGTTCTTCCTTCTCTCCTTTCCTTCCCTTTTTTCCTTAAAATTGTCTAGTTTCTGGGCTACCAGACCTGACCGACTTACAAACTGACACTGTGACTCAAGAGCTATGGTCCCACGGACCGCTCTGACAACTAACGATGACTTGACTGACCATATGAGTATTCATGCGTGTTTTTATTATATCTTTAAGCTCCTGGAGTACATTAAAGACGAGTTAGTTTTCATAAAATGGTGCAGGCAGGCAAATCCTAAGGGGCTAATACACCAGCTCCAATAGAAAGCATTTCTGGGCTTTGCGCCCATTGGAACATTTGATCAGTACAAAATTTCTTCAAAATTGACCGGTAGTCAAATCCCATATGTTTTGTGTATGATACTTTAATACCCAAAGATGCAGCAACGTTAGCTAAGTTGCTCTAATGATAGCAGCTTCCTCAGTTTATCTGCCATCATTGTCTATTTTGCAGCTCTTCAGAGCAAATGCTTACATCTCGTGCTGTAACGAGAACAAATCGGTTGTTCGCACGAAGCTGACAGGGTATTTATAGCTGTAGAAAGCTTTTGTTGGGCAAGTTTTCCCTTCGTTATCCTCCCTCACGTCTTTTACTCCCGCTTGAAATTGATCCAAGTAAGACGTTCGCATCGATGGAGCATTGGAAAAGTTAGCTTTCCGCTATTCTTTGCGAAACCGATCCGATACCGAGAAAGATTTTCCGTAGTTCCCATGGGGGCGACTAAGGAGTTTTAACGGTGTTACTTTTTTGGCACAGAGGAGAGTGTCGGTTGTGTTTCCGAAGTAGATTATAACGTAATACATTTTAATGTTCTCCAAGTTCTGAAGCAGGAACTTGATAAGCTGCATTACTTAAAAAAAATGCCTACCCAAATTTTTTGTCATCTCTGTGGGCATTTCCATTTATTCTAAAGATTATAATTTCGTTGTAAAGTATATTCATACATTTTTCCCTACAACAGGGTCCATACCGACTGGTAATTCTAAAACATCAAGATTCATTTCAGCCAGTGGCTTTTGTTTCATTTTTCTTGCAGATTGGCGAATAATCCTAACCTAATGCGTCAGAAAATACTATGACTACAAACTAATTCAGATTGTAGTATCTGGTGGACGATCGCTGTATAACTTGAAAGGTATGCATCACTCTTTCACCACCTTGTGAGCGGTACTACAGTGAAACTTAATTTTTGTACATTTCCTATGACGTATTGAAGATATGTGTACTGAAGCTTGCACCTGCCCTTGCAACTCCCTTTCAGATGTCCCACAACCCCAGCGTTTTTCCCAACAACTGTAGCCTTATGATTGCGATACGTGTCTGAGATACCTTGAAACCTGAGATCAACTGGGGACATCATATTTTACATCACACGTAATATGTTAAATAAGCGTATTCAGCTATTTGTTCAGACTGACGTCAATGCCAAAGGCTTTCGGTCAGCTGAATGTTTGAATATGAGCTGTTAACCTCTTTCCGGTAGTAAGATATCCCTCGTAGTTAATCGATTCTTCTCAACATTCCACACTGTCTACGCGGGAATTTCGTGCCTGCGCAGTCTCGTAAACATCGTCTGCAGTACAGCCAGAACCATTTAATCAGGGATCTCGGAAACAGTTCTGCTGGTTCTAAACTAATCTTGAGCTGGTTCTCGCAGTTCTTGGATCGGCCGTAGGATCAACAGTTCGCACATGCGCAATGCTCGACTTTAACCAACTGTTGAGCTGTGATCTCAAGCCGTCATCATGATTTCAAAAGGTTAACGTTAGGTGATTGGTTAGGGTTGCATCTGTTTAGCTTCCACGATTTCAAAGGGTTTTTGTAATCTGTTTGCTATAGCTCCAGTGTGTTTTGAAAATTTCCGGATAAGTAAACAGAAAATTACTTCATGGAAATTTATATATACAGGGTAACTTCGAAGTTGAGTCATTTATTTTAACAGTGAGTAGATCTGATCAAAAGAAATGTTTTTTTCCTTTACCATTTTTCTGGTAAAATTAAAGTAACAAAGTTATAGCCCTTTGGAAGTTTGAGTACCGCCCTGTCTCAATAATAATATGTTCGTGTTTGGCGACAACGGATATAATCCGCCTGACCGGTTCATCGCATCGGAAACAAAAAAGCGAAATAATTTGAAACGTTTATCACGATGTTTTTCGTCAGTCGATAACGCGTTAGTGAATAGTAGTGTTTGTTGCGTGGCTCAAACGAAATCAAAAATGGCACATGTTTACAAAAATGCTGAACTTCTTATTTACGGGGGGGCAGTCTTTACAAAATGCTCCCGGATGCATCACGGATTTATGCGAATCGGTTTCCCAATCGAGTGCAAACAACCCCTCGTGCCTTTGTTAATGTAATGTAGTACAAAGGGCTCGTGAATCAGGTGACTTAAGACCTCACAGGTCAGGGCATGCTGCTCCAAGACCGCACGATCAAATACAGGTCCGCACTGAAATACTTGTCGGGACGATACTTTATTAAACAAGGTAACATTTTTTTTTATTTATTTTTTTATTTTTACACACATATTTTGGTTTATCTTCCTTCTACAATCATTATCTGAAAATTAATGACTCAACTTCAAAGTATATACGTATATACACCTGATTCACGAGCCCGTTGTACTACATTAACAAAGGCACGAGGGGTTGGTTGCACTCGATTGGGAAACCGATCCGCATAAACATGTGCCATTTTTTATTTCGTTTGAGCCACGCAACAGACACTATTTACACGCGACTGACACTGACTGTATGTATAACTGAACTGAATTGTAATTGTAAAAACATCGTTCCAAATTCTTTCGCTTTTTTGTTTCCGATGCGATGAACCGTTGTTGCCAAACACGAACACATGATATTATTGAGACAGGGCGGTACTCAAACTTCCAAAGGGCTATAACTTTGTTACTTTAATTTTACCAGAAAAATGGTAAAGGAAAAAACATTTCTTTTGATCAGATCTACTCACTGTTAAAATAAATGACTCAACTTCGAAGTCACCCTGTATATATAATATTTGTGGTTTGCTGGTAATGAAACATAATTCTAATACACAAATTATGTTTTGTAATACATTAAAAAAATAAAAAATTGTTTATTATGTATTTTTTATTAGTGGTAGTATTATTTACAGTTACATTGTCTACGTGCAAACACTATTGCAAACTCTTTCCGACTTCTCTTTCCATTTCTCTTCATTAGCCTGTTCATGATTTTTCTACACAATTTTCAACTACTCTTGGTAATGATTTCTTCTGTCATTCCATATTTTTGCGACTTCATATTTCAACTTACGGTTTTTGTAAATCTTGATACATTATAATAATAATAATAATAATATTTATTCACTCAATGTACAAAGATAACAAACAATATAGCTACAGTAGATTATGTATTTAGTTGATGTTCGTATTTATGAGTTTATGAATTTCAGTCCTAGATATAGAATGTAGCCACTTTTTTAAATTTCTTTTGAAACAATTTCCGAAACGTAAATCTTTTAAGTCTTTAGGTATAATTTCATAAAATTTAGGCGCTAAATAGAGATATGATCGCTGCATTATAGATTTATGCGGTTGAGGAACTACTGTGTCAAGAATTTTGTACCTGGTATAATGATTATGTTTAATTTTTTGGTCGGTGTTTACAAATTTATGGTAGTGAGTGATACTGTGTAAGAAATAAAGCTGTCTTATATCATACATTCGAACATCTGCGTATAATTTTTCAGTGGGATAAAGTTTCGGTTTTTTAAATATCATTTTTAGAATACTTTTTACCGGTACTGATGCTATGCTATAGTATAATCAAGGGGCGACACCTCATTTCCCATGCTATTGTTTCAAATAATTTACTTTCAAAGCTATCGCGCTATTCAACAAATTTTCGAACTGCGTGCGTATAGAATCGACCCCTCATAGTTTGAAACCAAAACCATTCGAAACTGATTCGGAATTTGTATCGCGATGCAAGTTATTATCTCTATTACACATGACCTCCTGCTGATTTCACTTTGAAGTATCTTATTGAGACTACACATGTCTTAAATTTGAGGAGGTCAAGACCCCTTGTATATGGCCCCTATATACACGCAGTAGCTTCCGTATAAGGAAGGAACCATAAGCACCCATATGAGAGATTCCTTAACAGTTTTCTGTTCAGTGTTGAATGATGCATTTCTATATAACAATTTTTACATGTCGTTTCATTATCATTTTTTTTCAGATGTCCTAATATGGGTCAGCCTTGGCTCCTGGTAAGAGTGGCTGCTCTGCTGTTTATCGTCACCGTTAGGTATACCATTGCCATTTCCGATATGTAAGTATCTTAGTTATATTATTGATCTTATTACCGAGCTACCAAAAACAGTAATTTTTAATGCGATTATTCTGATAGCAGACAAAGTGAATACAGGGTCGTAAATACATCGAAAGCAGCTTTCCTGCTAACCGGCAATTAGCGCCGATCATGAATTCAGAATAGATAAATAAAGCCAGTCAAGGATTTGTTTGTCTCCTATTTCTCATGGACTGTAAGAGAATCAAAGTGCACTTGGCATGAGTCATCTTTTGATAGTTCTTTAATGAAATTCGTATCTTTAGTGAATTTTTCAAAAGTGTCACTGTTTGCAGATAATTGTGGAGTCGAACGATTTCCAGATATAATTTGCAAAAGTAGCACAAGCCCAATGAAGTAAGATATTTCCTCCGGTAAGTATTATTATTATATTGATACAACGCTGTCACTTTGGTAGGCAATGGTAGTCAAATGAGACAAAAGCATGCACTGAGTCTTCGCAATTTGGCGACAAACAATGCAATGTAAACATATAGGCTTGGCTCTTTCTTATCTATTCGAATTCTGGCGCCGATTGACTAGCTTATAATTATGTAAGCCTTGGAATTTGGTTCAAATAGTCAGCAAATTGGTACCTTCCATTCTACAGTAACAGAATGGAAACTATGGCAACAGGTTCAGATAATCAGGGGTGGTTGTCGGTAAGGAGGAATCCTGCTATCATTTTGTTTCAGGCCTATGGTGCGATTTAGTTACCACAACTCTAGTATGACCCTTTCGCGTGCCAGTACTGAGTGTTTCAGACTTGACTCCCACTATTGGTATCTCAATAGCTGTAAAAGATACAAAGTCGCAAAATTGAGGCAAAGTTGCGTATTTTGGATATTTATTGTTTGCATAATAGCACTCCTAAGTTAGAGTAGACAAATTTTCAGAAACAAAAATGCCTATATCATACACTAAACCAAATATATGCTCAACCTAATGCTATATTTAGACGTTCACATACAACTTCCATCGTCACAGCTACGTTGCCAAGTAGAATGGCAACAATTTCATTGAAAGTAATAAGAACAGAGTCCATTTTTCTTCTAAAGAAAATTGTTTATTTTTAAAATGACAACAACGTTCCACAAAAAGACCAATCCTCAACCTCCATCGTGATTATTCCTAAGATTTCGTATGATGATCGACACGTGTCTGAAAACCCTGGAGCAAAGCTCAAGCGTAATTTTATGGACTGTTCGAAGACTTTTTTTGTGTCTTGGCGATTTTCTAAATTTGTGAATCGATGATTCTGGAATAACATTTGAACAACACTATGCAATCGAACGACACTTTGACAACTTACACTGGGAAAACCTGATCAATTAAACAGTTTTTCTGGAAAATTTTCATTAACCGAAATGAATTTTTTAATTATTCTAACTAAATTATTCCGTTTAATTTAACTGAATTATCTGGAACTAGCTTAATTGAAAGTGATATACTATTAAACTAATTTGCTTGAAACAAACCATATATCTATTTTATTAAACTGTTTGTTAGTTTAGGTAATCTAGTTTATGTAGAAAGGGTACATTCAAAACACGCAAACATTTTAATAAAAACAATTAAACTGTTTATTTAAATCGTGTACTCGGCAGGGCTCGGCTCCACATTCGTGAGTGATCGGGAATAAGCGACAGGTGCAGTGCTGGTGGGACGCTTCGAACTTCTCAGTTTCATTTGTGATTTCCATGACGAGTTACATATTAGAATGTTTTCGTTGTTGGTATAGTAGCTGTGTAGTGGATCAATTATGTTAATCAAGTGTACGAGCCCCTTCCCACTTCAGTTGGCCCACTTCAAGATTTGTACCAAAATATGCCTTTATAAACTAAACATGACGAAACTATTTACTTCTAAAAGAATTTATTTCCTCAAAAACATTTTAGATACACTCTAGTCGTAAAAAATACATATACTTAGACCTATAACTAATAGAACATCTGAACAAATAAACAATGTGCGAATAAATGCGCGAAGTTAACAAAGCAACATCACCTTTATTTTTTATTACGGCTGAAATTCTTTGCGGCATAGTGTTAATTTGGTGTAAAACAATCCCATATTTCTTGAAGCTTTTGTCTCAGTTCGGTGATTGTACGAGCAGGATGTTGTCGTAGAACCTTTTTCATCTCGTGCCACAAAGTTTCAATAGGTGACAGATCTGGACTGCTAGAAACCCATTTCAAAACTGGTACATTATTTTCTTCCATCCATTTTATAGCCTTTTTTGAGGTATGGCACGCTGCACCATCTTGCTGAAACACAAAATCTTGGCCGGATGTCAAACATTCATCCATCACTGGTAAAAGCGATTATTTTAAAATTGCCAAATATTTGTATTTCCATCAATAAATTGAAGTTTTCCTACTCCTTTTGATGGCATGCTGCCCCAGACCATAATGGATGCTGGAAATTTCACTTTTCTCTTCAGACAGTCAACATGAAATGCTTCATTTTTTTTTTGCGAACAACTCTACTGCGACTGTCACCAACACAAACTTCGAATCGGGCCTCATCACTCCATTGTATTGCACACCATTGTTGAGGTGTCTATTGTCTATGTTCTTTAGCCCATCTAAGCTGATTTTTTTGCGGTGGAGTTAATAGTGGCTTTTGTTGTGCAATTTTAGGGTTTTTACTTCACTTTTTTTATAAGAAAACTTACCTTGCAAGTGCTAAATCCCAGTTTGTGGGCCTCTCTATGAGTTGTGGACTTCGAAATTCTCCTTCCAACAGCGTCACTCCAAAGAGCACTTAATTGTAAATAACTGACACGCCTGTTTTTCTTCTTAATGCTCTTCGGTCGGCATTTGTGATATTACTTTTTTCACATATCGTGGCTTAATATTAACTGAACCAGTTACGTTATATCTTCTAACAATATTTCTCACACTGTAGCGCGATAAGTCTAACAAAGTTGCAATTTCTGAGTTTGATTTCCCAGAATTAAAAAATTTAATTATCAGTAACCGAATTTTCTCACTAGTAACCTTTCCTCTACCCATTTTGGAAACCTTAACTACCCAAAACTATTTTAAACGTATTCTGACAGCTGTGATTAATAAAAACAATTGTCATGGCTTTTATTTTTCACAGCCACCTATGCGTTATAGACATATTTTGCATTGAAACGAAAATAGGTTGATATGCTGTAACTGCAACATGTGTTATTTTTATGCTGCAAAATTGATAGGGATTGATAAAGTTGGTGTTTTCTATATTCATTGTTAATATTTTAATCCTATAACACCCTGCTACGTTTTTATTATTTGAGTTTGATAAGAAAAAAACTAAGATTTCAATAGTTGGGCCAACTGAAGTGGGAAGGGGCTCGTAGATACTGGAGGATAAGGCTCTTAGTGACCCAGAACCATGGTTAGAATATTTTTTGCTCCGAATATCGATACATAGACTTTTTTGATGCACTTATAGTTCAACGATAAATGATGTATCACCTTTAATGCTTTGATTAAATCATCTGATTCAGTGTGTATATTTTATAACGAATATATAGGAAGTGGAATCTCATGTTGGTGCAAACGTTGTAGTATTTGAAAATGTTTGAAGTGATGTCGATTTTTTTACATATTATGTAAATGCGTTGAATGCGTGTGAGTGCAATATTGTTTTACTAGAAAAAAAGTACAATTTTTGTACACATCATCAAGTAGCCTTATTCAGTATCATGTCTCCCTTTCCCCAACTCCTGAATTTGGTATAAGAATTGCTTCTAGTGAATGGTGATAGATTACAACCTGTTTCTGGGCCATCAGACAAATAATTGTTAAAACTTGATCCCATGTATAATCAATAGAAATAAAAAACAGCAAATTTTGTTAGGTTCACAAAGTTTGGAATCTTGATTTGAAAATATCAATATCAAATTTTCCAATTTTAGATTTATCCGCGAACAGTTATGATACACGTCATTTAGTAAAATGCAATTTGTTGTTTATATTCCAAATATTATCTAAATATACTTATAAATCTGAATAAAATAATTCATTGAATGTAGACAAATTTCACCTCCACTAATTAAACAAATGATAAATACGATTAAATTGTTTTACTTGAAGTAGGTTAACTCATTTTAATAGATCATTAATTCTAAATAAATTGGTGTATCCAATCTAAGTGAACGGTTTAATATATTTAATTAAACGATTGCGTTTTGATTCAATTAAGCTAGTTTCATAAATACAAGTAAACTGTTTTAGAAATCGGAGCCTAATTAAACTAAACTTCTAAGCTTCTGTCACATAGTCAATGAATTTCTTTAATGTGCCTAAATAATACTTTAGTTGTAATAATTAACTTTTTTCCCAGTGCATGGAATATTGCTATTTTCTTTTTTTATCGTATCATATCAGTACACGAATATGTAAGAGAAAATTTGTTTTCGGGCACATTCCAGAAGTGTCTTGACATAACTACTCTTTGGTGATGCTCTAATTGATATTTCTTCAAAGGATGCCTGAATGACATTTACGACATTTATTGAAAAAGCGTTCACCTATTTGAATGTGGCGATCTTAGCAAAATATTATCAATTTCTTTTTCAGATTCGAAGAGGGCAAATCTGACAAAGAAATCTTGGACCAGCTCCTCTTAGCCACACGTTATGACAAAAGACTGCTACCTCCCGTTAGAGGTCGGTATGCGTTTTTGCCCAAAGGTATCATTGTATTCCGTAGTATTTGCTTCATATCATTATAATTATGTTGCTTATTTTGATCTTGCATTTGCACTTTTATTTGATGCATCTTCACCTAACATGATTAGCTTATGCTGGTAATATTTGAGATCATTTTCAAATGCATCGTTGAGTCAAGGCGAGAGCTTTGTTGAAGCTTTGACAACATATTTTTTTAACGACTGAAGTTCTAAACTTGATGTTACGCCTGAAGCTTATCTTGTGGTTTTCATGCTGATAACAATAAGGGATATTTCCTAGCCAAATCAAACCACATATGTGTGAACACATTCGTACTGACATTTCGACCGACACGGTGACTTATTTCAAAAAAAACTAATAACTCCACTGTAAGTTGACTTCTTCATTTATGATGATGAACAATGTTTTAATGACAACCATCTTCTATCTAAAGCTGGTATTGTGTGTTACACACGAATACTACAGATTGGGGGTTGAACCTCGTAAATGATACTCAACTCGTATGAAGCCAATCCTGTGGCAATGGATGTTGTGGCTCGTGGAAATCTAGTGGGCGTAGAGCGTCTGCACATTGAAAAATGTCAAAAAAAAACAATAGAACCTGCCGCAAATCTTAATATGCATTTCACTCACGTTTTGCTATGCTTTGTAGGTTTATTACTTTGTGGTTTATTATTATTTTAATCCAATATTTCAGCTTGCAACTCGTCCGAACTGTCAAAATTGGAATTGTTTAGTCATGACGACAGCAATAGAAAGAGATTCCACATGCGCAGTATCTAAAATTTATTTCCTGTGCAGCGTACTAATTTACTTCATCGTCGACATTTTTGGCTTCACCTCCTTTCTAAAGGCCTATTCATACTCAGCCGTAACGTGACAGTGCTGAGACCGGCACGTGATCCACCCGGCGAAACTAAAAAGATTCTTCCTGGAATTTGGATGAACTGATTCATACTAGACCGGAACGTGGAAGTGGCTGTGTTCTCAGCTCAGTGCCCTCGAAGACGCCGTACTGTGATCATCGATATTTTGATACCTGTATTTGGTCAAAAACATGAATGTTGAAGAATTAATTGAATTTGTGCGCTCACATCCCGTGCTGTACAACCAGGCAAATTCAAAATACATGGACCATTTTCTTCTCGTTTCTTCTCCTTCTTAATTCAGAATTTATACAATAATTGCAAGATCATCCTCTGAAAATGTTTGCATTTCGACCTCACTTGAACACAACTGCACTGTCAGAGCACGGAGAAAAATACTGACCAGTGTGAATTGAAAACATTGTGAGCTCACGTCAACGAGAATCACTGGCACTGACACACGTCACGGCTGAGTATGAATAGACCTTTATGAGTTTAATCTCCTATCTCTAGTCTTCGTGACGTTACGTTTTAACAGCAAATAAGAAAAAAAGAGTGTGGCGCTCTCTTATTTGAACTCTTGAGATGAAGGAGCATCAATGTCGTTTAGAGGTTAAGAAGTATAAAACAACATATTTCGAATCGGGAAAATATTTTTGATTTTTCAGTTTGTTTTATTAACAGCTAAATAAAAGCTGTTTTTGAAAACGTATTTTTTCTTTTAAAGTATATTTATATAGATCCGGCCACAACTTCAAATAGAGTAACACCGCCATGTTTGAAGTGACTAGATATGCTATTGGACAAGCCGCAATGCTCTGAATGAGAAGTATTTCGTCGTTAATGCCGTGCACTTAGTGTCCTTATCAAGTGACATGATGCGAAGGCTTAAAACACCTTTAGAGTTGCGCTAACGTCACGTCGGTAGTCAAATTATGTTCTAGTAGTGCAGATTATAAAAACGATAATCACTATCACCCTTAATATGACATCACTCCATTTTTCTATTTTTATAGAATCGTTCACATTAACTCCAAATAAGTAGCCACGCCAAGTTTTGAAATATTTATAATTCAATCTGACATTGTGCACTGCTTCGAAAGATTCAAGTCTCTACATTAGTGAACAGCTTGTGGTTATGTCGCGTCCAATTTGGCATAATGGCACTATTGGGGATGAAGACCTTTATTTGACGGCCCTGATGTCGAGCCACAGCTTCCTCGTAATAAGTGTTATCTAAATATCGTGTCCATAGCAACCGCCCTAACAGCGCATTGCCAACGCCTTGAATAACTACAAAAAATACGTCATTTTCTCTCGGTTTTAAACGTAGTGCTTTGAGCGTCCGTATAGTATGTGATTTTCGGTAGCTTTAATATAAATTTGACGCATTTCTACAAATTATGACCAAATGCAAAAGGTACATTAAACTAAATCACTATAGACTTTCCCAGTCAACATCCAAGTACTCAACTTGCGAACTTCTTTGTCGTTAAAAAAATACCCTGAGTTTGAATCAAGAATGAGTATGAATGTGTTAAGTTTCGATTCGTTTGGTATGTAGTCTTGTGTGGTGTGTTCCAGATGCGGACTTTTGTTGTGGGCTGCAGTCGCCTGAGGACGGTAACGGTAACGGTAACAGCACCGGTTACCGAAGGCAACCAGCTCCTCCTTCTCACAACGGCATCAACGGCAAACAACGGGGTCCGTCCAATCATTTATCTGTCGATGCCCACTCTTAGCTCAACACAACGTACATACATATACGAGTGCAAGCCTAAATTGTTAACCAGAAACGCAAACGAGTGTCGTAGAGACCATTAATAAGTTACAATTAAACTTTCGGAATTTTATTTCACCACTTTTTCTAGATCATTTTGAAAGTAAAAAGCTTTGGTGATGGAGCCAGTCAAATATGCTGGCTGATCTCGGTGAGTTGTCTCCAATTGCTGCACTAAAGAATACAAAATTAAAGAAAAACTGTCTACGACAAGGAATCTTCCAGGTGTGTTTAACAAAGACACACAGATAGAGGATCGATAAATATTCTTTCAGTTTGATGAAAATCCGTTACCCTTCATATATTTTTTCAACAATCCAGATTCATATGATCTTGTAGATTTTAGATGCTCTTACTTAGTGAAACTGTTCAATCGTATGATTTGGTAATACAGTTGGCGTATAAAGTTCCACTGAGAAACACAAACTAATGATACCTTGTACTAGGGGTCCGGCTATGAATCGACCTCCCTGTAGCTTTCTTATATGACACTAAAAGAAAAGATGTACCTGTATATAAAAGTTATAGCGTCTAATGTGAAGTTATTCATGTAATATTTTTTGTATACGTGATGTCTCAGAAAAGTGCTATCGAATATAGTTGTAGCTATTCAAATAGAAAAAATATACGAGGTCTGAAAATTAACCCTTATCCTTCGATCTAGTAACACTGGCGGCGCCGGGCTTGGAGGGCCGTCAGTGGAAAGTGAAAGTTTTTTCTAATGTGTTCTAAGACTGACTGACATCAATTTCAAGCAACGGTGTGCTTTCAGGTTTTGCTTCAGACTTATTCACAGTGTAACGGAAACTCTTGCTAAACAGGCCTACGGAAATCGCGTTTTATCAAGAGCTCAGGTTTTTCGGTGGTTTAAGGCATTTTCGAAGGGAGAGAGTCGATTGAAGATAGACCACGAAGCGGGAGGCCTTCGTCTTCAAGAAATGATGAAAATATCGACAGAATCCGAAATATCGTGCTCTTAGATCGACGGTTGACAGTCAGAAAGATCGGGAAAGAGTTAAATTTGACTCAAGCCATCGTTCATCAAATCAACAACTGCGTCTTGCATCACGATCATGCTCCTTGTCACACAGCAATGTCAATAAACGAGTTTTTGGCCAGTAAGAATACTCCTGTCGCTCGTCAACCTCCTTATTCACCTGATTTGAGAGCTTGTGTCTTTTTTCTCTTCCCCAGGTTCAAAAATCACCTCAAGGGAACTCATTTTGGAACAGTCGAAAGCATTAAAACGCCTGTGACCATCCAGCTGAAGGCTATTTCAGTATCTGTGTGGCTTCAGAGGGAAATATTTACTTATTTTTATTACTTTGGTCAAAAAATTGATGGTTGTGTTTCATTTAATTATAGGTATTCCGGCCCTATACGAGATTCCATGGGCGGCTAGATGTAAACTGGTTCGAACTCGGATACACAACATGGGTGAATAACACACAAACTTTAAGCTTTTGGTCAAAGCAATGAGAATAATGATGATGAACCATATACATATATTTTGAATCAGAAAAAAGGGACTATCATGTTTTCTAAAATTATATAGGGTATTACATTTCAAAAATGCAACCTTTATTCGATTGCACTTTTCTGAGACAAAAAATACTACATGGGAAACTTCATATTAGACCCTATAGCTTTTCCTTCTGGAAGGTCATATAAGAAGTTTGAGAGAGGGGTTAATTTATAGCCGGATACCCCGTACAAAAAATTGTACTACCCAATTAGATGACTCATTTCAAGCATCATGATACACACATTTTCAGGAAAATCATTGATAAAAAAGCGTATGTTGTTTTATTAGTATATTCGCATAAAAAACCCTGACATATTCTTTGTGCAGCACCACGTATTTCTACCAAACAGCTACAATCTTAAGCTGGTCACTTTTATTGTGGGTCGTCCTGTATGTATCGTGCATGTTTAGATTTTGGATAACATACAAAAAGCCTCTGCGGACGAACATTAATTTGGTCGACTAAGCCGATCACGTTACTTTAAGCGTCGGAGAGCTAAACCTTAATCCATTTTGATCCAAAATTTCAGGGCCATCATACCTCCATCGTTTCATGAAAGCTTTTATGGCTTATATTTTAGTCATAAATTGTTAACAATGACTATACAGGGTGTTTCAGTTTATTGTTGCATAACTTTAAGATTCGATAGAACTTTTAAAATTAATGCATAAAGTCTATATAAACATGGGTGGAAAAATGCGTGGCTTCCGAAATACAGGGTGTTTAAATTTACTTTCTAAAATAGTTTTTTTTAAATATTTCGAACAATATTTGATGTATGACAGTGAAAATTGGTATACAAGCATTTTTTGGTACGATAAAACGAACCATGGTCATAGTTTTACTGTAGCCGCTAGAGGGCGCTCTCTACTGTACCTTTAGTGTATTAAAATGTCCGAAAAAAATTTCTTAGTGCAATTTTTTGCTTTTTGAATAAAGAAACTGATTCTTCGCACTTTTCAACATAAAAAAGCTCTCCTGTGAGTTTTCGTTATAGTGAGCCGTTTTTGAGATATTTCGATTTTTAAGGTTCGATGCATTTTTAAGTATTTATGGGAAAATAATATTTTTTTACATTTTCGACTTGGGCATTACAAGTAATTAAGATGAACGTTTAGATTGTGTTTTTAAACACAGCAATAATTCCCAGCTCCAAATAAACACTAAAAAAAAGAATATTAATTTGTGTAATTTTCCAATATTATTTTTAACAAATTAAATTAATTATTTGCAACTAAAATGCTATTGGATAGTTAGGACAAACATACAAAATCTAAAGTAGTTGCTCGAAATGTAAGCCCAATTGTTCAATACACAATTCACATCTACGAATGATCGAACGTGGTATAGCATTATTCAAATAAGGCCTTATTTCATCACATGCATTCCTGATTCTGTCTATTAGCATATCTCTTGTGGTTACGGGAATCTGGTACACTTTTTCTTTTAGAAATCCCCACACATAGAATCTAATGGCTTTAGGTCAGGGGATCGTGGAAGCCAGGCGACTGGTCCTCCACGGCCGATCCATCTTTCTGGATAATTTTTGTCCAGCCAGTTTCTAACTATTCTCGAATAATGAGCTGGACAACCATCAAGCTGGAACCAGGCCAATCTTCTTAAATCTAACATAACATCATCCCACATATTTGCATGTTCAGCCTTTAAAAATTCCAAGAAGGTCGCAGCATTTAACCTTGCAGGCAAAAGGTAGGGTCCAAATAGTCGATTATGGTAGATACCAATCCACACTTTCACACTAAATTCATGCTGAAAATTTCTTTCCCGAACTGCATGCGGATTTTCATGCGACCAAATATGTTGATTATGAAAATTTACCACTCCACGTCTAGTGAAGCATGACTCATCGGTCCATAAAACGTTACTTAAAAACTCCCTATTATTATCAGTTCTATCAAGAGTCCACTGATAAAATGAGATTCTTCGCTCTTCGTCCCCTGGCTGTAGTCCTTGCACAGGTTGCAAATGGTAAGGACGTCTATGGTCATTTCTAAGAACACGGTGAACATGGCTTGCTGAAATTCCCAATGCACCAGAAACTCTCCTAACACTTGTGGTCGGATCTCTATCAAACTCACGCAGAATCATACGGGTAAATCTGCGCTGACGAACATTTATGTTTTGACCCCTTTGGAGATTTCCAAAACCATTTTCAATTACTTGGCGCTGCACTTTTACAAATACTGAGCGAGTTGGATGTCGTCTGTTTGGAAATCTTCGTGCGTTATTCTCTGGCTGCTTCTGCTGCCTTTTCCATTTACAAAGCCATACACAAAATGAATATCCGCTAACTCTTGATTGGAGAATAAAAATGGCATTTTAATAAAACTTACAAAAAAAAACAGGTAAAAGAAACTATATTTCGTGCATTCACATTTGCAAAAAAACGTTTCAGGTTTCAACAAACAACAAAACTAACTGTCAACCGTTTAACCTTTGAATTTCATTTCATTTCAAATGCATCGAACCTTAGAAATCGAAATATCTTAAAAACGGCTAACTATAACGAAAATTCACAAGAGAGCTTTTTTATGTTGAAAAGTACGAAGAATCAGTTTTTTTATTCAAAAAGCAAAAAATTGCACTAAGAAAAAATGTTCGGTCATGATTCGTTTTGTCGTACCAAAAAAACCCTTGTATACCAAATTTCACTGTTATACATCGAATATTGTTCGAAATATTTAAAAAAAACTATTTTAGAAAGTAAATTTAAACACCCTGTATTTCGGAAGCCACGCATTTTTCGACCCATGTTTATATAGACTTTATGCATTAATTTTAAAAGTTCTATCGAATCTCGAAGTTATGCAACAATAAAGTGAAACACCCTGTATATATATGCTTGCTGGCATGAAAATGGCGTCGGTTAGAGGAAATAATTTGCTTGCATTATGATTCGGCGGTGTTTTTAGGACAGAAAATGTATTTTAAAGAAGATGTTCAACTGCTAAACAAATTATTAGGCAAAATGTAACATGTTCCAAAACGCAGTATACAAATTATACGTATATCCTTGACGTACTGGCGACTCAGAGCAAGCAGAGGATACCTGGTCACTGATTCTGAAACCTCCTTGACCTTAACCTTTTTAAGTGCATTAGGATTGCATCAACTTTTTAGACGTAATATATTAAATGGCGCATGCATTCTCAAGTGAATTTACGGAGATATGTATGTACGTAGTGTTTATAACGATTGTTTGCGTGTTTGCTGATGTCACACTATGCAACTTGATGTTGTTTTTCTTCTACATTTTTGTTTTTCACAGATCCTTTTTGCTCTCTCTAGTTTTCGGTGTTTATTGTTTTTCCACAGTAAACTACATACATATTATATTTACGAGTTAGTTGGTTGAAGATCTAGCACTACAGCGATTCATGGTAATAAATATTTCTTATGAACAATTAACTTTTGACGAGTGTGCAACATATGAAAGTGCACTAAAGGTTTTTTCCAGTAATTTCAGTGGTGAAAACTAAATTTCTCATTGACGAATATCCTGGTTACTTGCTGTAGAAAGCTTGCTTCTAAAATTATATACTAACTACTTCTCACAGAAATGTACTAACTTTAGAAAACTTCTGCAATCCTTATAGTAATGTATTAAAACAGATATTTTCTGGTCCAAGCAAGTTAGTCCCTCTTAGAAAAAAGTTATCTATGAAAAAGTATAACCAATGCCTACCGCCCTACCAACAGTACCGACCATCCAGCAACTATGCCGCAATTCTCGCAAACCCAGCATGGCGGCGTTGCAAACAGATTTACGCTCGTTGAGTCGTCCTGCACGCGTGCATTCTGTGATATATGTATGCGATATGCTTAATAGGTGCGTAGAATTAACGGGTTTGGAAACGTGTGCTGGCGGTGACTAGCGCCAACAAATTGACATATACTCCCTCACCCCCACAACACCCACTCCTCCACCACTGGACGATTTCCAAAAACTACAAAGCTTTTTTGTCCTTGACATAGTAGTTACCTTGCGTAAAAATGGTATTACAATCAAAGTGGTACTTCTCAAGTTTTAGACGGGCAAAGGATTAGCGAACGGACACCAACAGACATACAGACCGACGGAAATCAGTAACATAGCTTTTGGTATATATATTTCATATAACATCCAAAAAACGTCATACCTCATTTTCGAATTTTTTCGCTATTACGATACCCACTTCCTCACAAGTTTACCTCGAAGGAAGTAAAAATGGGTCTAACGATTTGACCTATTTTTCTTTCATCTGACACTCCATTAGGTTGCTCATCCTCACGTTCACCTCCATACCTTCCTTTTTTGTGACAAGTGACAAAAATGACATAACATTACCAAACAAAAATCGATCCAACCACAGGAGTTTTGTTTTCAAATCCGAAGTGGTGAAAACGTTTGAAAAAGTGTCAATCTGAGTAAACTCTATCAAATATAACAAAGGCACAGGGTTATGCCGCAGTGCAATGGCAGTTGGTCTTTCTGGACGCTGCCTAGCAGATTGAAAAGGCTCACAGAACAGGGATTCAGAGTAACAAGCCGATCTTTGCCGATGAGCTGGAGAAAAGAAGACTAGCAGCGACTTCCTCTCTGACGAGAGACCTGGAGGTTATGACTGCTTGGGGGCGCAACAATCTTGTATAGTTTAATGATTCCAAAACACAGTACTGTATCTTGACTAACAAGAAGCGTTCTAGCGCCCATCCGGTTTCGAATTTTACTAAAGAGCCATTTATTTCGGCCGAGTCCATATCACCGAGGACTTGATCTGGCAAGAACACATCTTGTCAATAGTGGCTGCTGGGAAAAAGTTAGGCTATTTGCTTATAGCTAAGAAGTACATTTCTCCACATGACCTCCTCATTCTGTACAAGGCTCAGATAAAACCTAGTTTCGAGTATTGCTCACATGTTTGGGGTGCTGCTGCTACGACAGCATCATTCATGCTCAATGTTCTTCATAGGAGGGCTATCCGACTGATCGGTGACTATTTTCCGACAGTTTCCGGACTTTGCGCACTGGCGGGCCGTCAGCGATGTAACTCTCTTCTAGCGCTACGCCAACAGGCTTATCTCCCACGCAATGAGCCTGACACATAGACCCGCCTGACTTTGGCCTCCCACACTAACCGTCTCGAACTCAGTACATCCAGAACTGGCCGATACGACCGCTTATTTGTCCCTAGAGTATCGAGATTGTAGAAAAATCTAAATGAGGAAGCTTTTCCTAGTTCTGCTAACCTTAGGCAGTTTAAAAATCAGATCAACAAAGTTTATTCAAGCTCCTCATAGCAGCCGCGGTGCCATGGCATTTAGACTTCTGCCTGCGCGGCTGTTTCGTTGTGAAAAAAATTATTTGAATTTAAAATGCGAGCACACATTGTAGGGCGAACTTTCCATGGGTAATTTCAGGTGGGTAAATCATGGAATACCCTATAAGATATTTTTTTATTTAATTGTTTATGTTTCGATCAATTTGACATGTGTGAAGTCACGTTGTAGTTGTAGCAACTCAACAATAAATTATTTTTTATAGTGTGGAGAGATTATGTGCATGACTCTTAGCATTTGGTGACATTCCAGTTGCTTAGATCTTCTCCTGGAGGTATTCAATATTACGGCGATGTTGAATGATAGATTGAACACTGAATCATATTAGTTGTGTTTTGGAATGGGAATGTGTCGCACGAGTAAATGTTTTGCATGCAAATGACATACTCTTATACATGCTGACTTTCAGTTATTTGGTCAAGAATTCTGACTACAAACATCAAAATCTTAGAGGAAGACATTAAGATTATATAGACTGAACACTATTCATGATACCATCTTTAAATGTCAACTCATCAGTCCATAAATGTTTTTCTAAGAATCGCGGATCTTCCCAATGTCTCATGTAACATGGTTTGACAAAACTCAGCTCTTGGAAGATAATCCTGGGATTGTACAGATTGTTCTCGCTGCACATGGTACGGCGGTGGAGCTCGTCCTTTCGCACGATTGGGTACGCTCTACTTCGGGGCACTCACGTGCCTGCTTCTATTTGAAGTACTGAAGTACTCGTGTCTTCTTCGGTTGCTCATAGTACGATGTGGTCGTAAGGAAAGGAAATCCTTTCTTCGCCATGTGTTTGATTTGGGAATCGTCCCTCTCGCAAAAACTCGGTGATCATTTGGGTACCTCTCACGGTAAAGCCTAGCTGGAGCACTAGTATTGCATCTACATTTCCCATAAATGAGGTGTGCATGCTGCCGTATTCCTGTACGGTGTACACAGACATGGTGACACTACACAATCATGAATTAATAAAAGTGGCGTTACTATCTGACTTGCTGTCGCTATGTAGAATGACACTGCCCGTCACTCCGTCTAAGAAAAAAATGAAATTTTTAGTAATGGTAACTAAAAGATCATCACAGGGTGTAGATATTTCCGATATATTCGAAATGTTTTTCTGATAACTATTATGACTTATCTCCTGTTTCCGGCTAGACGTCAGCTTCTGGGATGACCTGTATGTTTCCATTACACTATTTATCGCCAAAATTGAATAGTTATAGTACATACTTTCGGCTAATTTGACTACTAGTTCCCACCACCAAGCGACAAACCATTACATTCTTTTCTCTGGAACGAATATCCAGGTAGCTATTCGTACTGGGCTTACTGACGAAGAGCAAGGTAGAAATACTATCTCTGTTGCGATCTAAATAACTGAGTTATTGTTAGTAAACGGACAAATTAAATATGGCAAAGAAACTTAAGTGAATATTTACTAACGGTACAGCATATATGAACAATTCTGATTAATTCGTGATTTTGAAAGGTGAACATTACGAATCATTCTCTCCATCAAAAAGCAACAATGGCGGAATACCTTAAATTGGAAATAGTGAAGAGAAACCTCATTTTGCAGCAAATTGAGTTTTCAAGAAAAGCAAAGAGTTTTTGAAGAGAAAAAATGATAAGAGGCAGTAATCGCCACTCAATTCATCCATAAAATTGGAATATTCATATACAATTTTAGAGCTGTACTTTTATCTGTTAACAAGTTACGATTGAAGAAAAAATGCATAAAAATCCACAAAAAGATGTTGGTAAGAAAGAACTCATACGGAAAGTATTTAGAATACTCTTCCAGACAGGCCGTTGAAAGAAAGGGACATGTGACGTAACTGTTTGTGTACCAAATGGGCAAAGTACCTCTATGCCACTCGAGAGATATGTGTCGAGAGATACTGGTCTTTTCCTTTGCTTGCACCACTGTTTTTATGCCACCGAATTCACCATGTCAATTTATAACAGTCGATAAACATATACTTCTTTGTCTCACGCAAAACGATCGATGCCAAGCTCGCGGGCCAGCAGGGTAACTCAAAGGTGTTGCTTTGTAGAATAATTAACACAACCTGTGCGTAAGTAACAGACTACTAATGTAATCTTAATAACAACTTTGTAAAGGATATTAAAATTTGGTTCACTCTATGAGCTCATGGGTAATTATAACGGAACGATAAGTATCGGCACGTTGCGCTTTTCCTTTGTTCCCTACCAAGCAGTGTTGCTGGGTGTGTGTTAATCTTATAATAAATCCAATGCCGAAAGCATTCTGGGAAGTGAGTTGGAAAATTTACAATATTCCAGTACTGACTAAACAGCAGTCATTCTATAGTGATGGGCATTAGCTCTCTTAGTCAGCCTTTATATTTCATTGTTGACCTTAACTATTGTTTAAATGAACCTTTAAACAGTTTCATTATCTCTGGTTTGATTTTAATCGCCTTATATTATATTCTTTACTCCTTTCTCCTGCGCAGGTACAATCTAAAATTATTCCTCTTTTTTAAAATCCTCAAATTACTCCAGGCGATATGAATATTGCATCCATTCAAGAACATACACAGGTGTCCTGAAAGTGGAAACTTTCCTTTCCAGAAACAACTGTGCTTGAAATAAAAAAGCTGATATGTGTGTGTACCAAAAAAAAAGAAGAAAAAGAAAATAAAAAGGTACTCACTCTTCATGTGCAGAGACATTTCAAGTACACTTATAAGTTCTGTTCGAAGTTGTCGGCGTTGGTAAAAGGTTTCTTAGAAAGTCTCGCTATTGTAAGCCATCTAGTCGATTCGGAAAAATGAAAAGTCGAATGACCATAAGATTTACGATGCCAGCCCAAATGTTCAAAGATGTTTGTTGTTAATGTAACCGACGGACTACGTAAGGACTCCAATAACCAGATGTGAGTATTTCGGAAGTTATTCACTCCGTTACGCGTGAAATTTGGTTAGTCCATAACTAATATGGACTTCAACTTTAACTGTTATAATAATATTATTTTCATGTTGGTTCAACAGCCACTCACAAAAACGCACTCTTGCAGGAATAGCTTCGGCTTGCCCCAAAGGTTAAAATCCATCATCACGCAGCATTTGCCGCACTTTAGTCTTGGAAACTTGCACATGTCAGCCACTTACGATTAGCTTAGTGATGAAGAACAACAAAGCACACGGGCATTACTGCTTGATTAGCTATAATAGTAGGGCAAATGAAACTACATCTTCCACTATTTTGTAGAAAACGTGAGAGCAGCTAACTAGATTATAGCTTCATGGTAGTTTGGAACATCCAACGTGCTTATTCTTTATAACGTCCAGAACATAACAGCCTGAAATACCGGCTGCATGTCTATAAACTGCTGCCCTGACTATGATTCTTAACGCATTTCAGAGAAGTATATCAAACTGATCCGCGACACTTCCTCAACAGGGGGATTGAGTCCTCTATCAAATTTCATTGCACAGTCTTAAAGGAGTGATTAGGTTAGTCACAGCAAGCTTTTATGACCACCCTCGGACAAGAATGCTTGAAAAATGCATAAATAAACGTTATAGTGAACTTCTAAATATAATTTGGCTTATGTTTCAAGCTCCAATTCTCACTCCCGTTTTATCATTTATTTATTAGTTTGTCGAAGAAGAATATTGTTACTTATGATAAATAATACAAATGAAACTCAATGCCGCTTTTTACATAAAACAAACTAAATAAGGCAATAATTTGATATGGAACTGGAATGAACCCCGTACCAGTCGATGTTAATTAATGCCCCCGACCTTCTGCTTTCTATCTAGCCTTGCTAGTCCAGAAATTCCCGGTTCTCTGTAAGATTACCGGGTTTTCATTCCATATCGTCCATCAATATTATTCTAGCGAAAATACGTTAATAATAATAATAATAATAAAATAGATGTCTTTATTAGGATCACAACAATAAAGCGAAGTTAAGGCAGATGGCTACTCTTACACCCAACCCTACTGTGTGAGGAAATATGTGTATATAGTATAATATAACGTACATACGAACATCAAAATAAATAACCGATTTGATATTAAACTAAATGGAATATAAAAAACAGATATTCAATTTGACAAGTCCATCCTCTGTTGGCTTACCAAAAAGATACTAGATGAAAACCAATAATGATTAGATGAAGATACAAAAAAGAAAGATCATAAACGCTGACTTTTAACCAGCTTCCTGAATGTTATAACACTTTTGCTTCCACAGGCAGAGCTTGAGTTGTACAACCTCACTGCATTTAAATTCAAACGATGTTCTAAATGCCTTGATTCTTTCACTATGCGTGGGTTGTGTCTTGTACGTGGAAGGTTGAGAGACAATTGTGCCTTGCCTGGTTCCTGAGTTACGAATGTGGGTCGTTATGGATTTCCGTGAACATGAAATTCTAGGTTTTGCCCAACACTATCCGCAACAATGCTAGCCAGCGGCGCACGTCATGTCGGGATATTGATCGGGCCGTTCTCGTTATATTTATGGTATGCAAATCGCTATATCGTCGCTCTCTACCAGAGTACACGTTACACCATTCGCTCTGGAACTAATGATCCTTAAACTAAATTGTACGATACAGAGTGTCGCTAACCAGATCACTAAGTAATAGAGAGAGAAGTTAAAATTATCGTTGATCCGAAATTTTAAACTGCCTGAAGTTAGTACGGTATCAGAGTCATATAACCTCGACAGGCCGTATATACGAGAATAATCCTGGAAGCAAACTCTACTATTTTTTCAAAAGTATCTAAAGCAATAATTTATATCTCACTTACAAAGCTTAAATACTACTAGAGTGGCTGATGATCTCCTATCCATTCCGTTTGAGAAAAACGACTGTTAAATGGGGGCGCGAATTGACGTAAAGCATGCGTATGCCGGTACATAACATTCCGATTCTTTGATTCTGGATTGCGAAGTTTTTTGTGTGTTTCACGGCACCTACTATCACCTATTCTCTAAGCTGAAAAAGCACATTTGAACGAAAAGCGAATCAGTTTCAACGACAAAGAGAAAGGACCTAGCAGTGAGCCGGTATGACATGACATACAAATACTGACACAGCTTTCACAAAAATGCAATTATGTAGGAAAATAGACCAATGATGATATTTACATTATTTAAAATAGGCTTTATGTACTTTTTAAGAAAAACAGAGATCTTAGTTTTGGAATTTCCCTCGTTTAGAATTTGATCGCGTTGAGAATCAGAGGCTGGTCCATTCCACAGGTCTACAGCGCGGCATCATCATGAACCAGGCAGCAGCGGTGGCCGCAGTAGTAGACTCTTCGGTCTCCTGATCAGTCGCCGTGCGCTGTGCGGGTTCGAGTCCCGTCCCAGGAGAAATTTTTCTCTTGGCTATGGATGTTGTGATTGTCCGTAGGTGGTAGACGGTCTTTGGCTGTCGAACGTGGAGGTACCACCCGGCGGATCTCGTAGGCGGAGCCAGAATGTGTGCATGTTGCATGCACACGTGTTCCTTCGCCAGAGTCCGTGTGGCGTTCCCCCTTTCCCATGTATCCCCCTATAGCCCCACGGTACCCAATGGGTGTTTAGGCCTTAGGCCTTCGTGGTAGTTGGAGTATAAAAAAAAATGAAAGTAGTTCAGAGAAGCAGGGTTTGCCATGTGGTAAAAGAGAGCTAAATCGCCGATTGCCCGTTAATGAGAGAGACCGATTTCAGTCCTGTTAAGAAAATGTCCTCAATTAGTCATTACTTATTAAGTATATAAGGTGTACTCAAAATAACAGCTCCATAAATATGTAAACAGTACATTCCTATCTTTGAATATTTCATCACCTAGCAGCTGCTGAAACAAATCTGAAAAAACTCCGCCTAACACAAAAATGACGTAGGTTGAGTCTGCATTTCTCACGCAATGCTGTCAATAACTCCGCAAGACTATTACATAAATACCTACAAAGCGTCAAAGAAAAAACGACAAAATGTCAACACGCTATGAGCGCTGTGAGCGTTATCAAAAGCGTCCGTCTATGGAGGAATGACTCAAGAACATGACACGCTCAATGGTCATGCCACAAGCTGCAAGTCAATTCTTCATCATGCTTTGTTGATTGCAGAATGCCGAGATAGTCTGAAAAGTATACTTACTCTGAAAAGGTGTATAGTTGAGTAGCAGAGCAAGATCACATCTGCATGATTGTGTGTATTGGTCTGCATGTGTATAAAATCAGTGATATTTGCTATGTGAGAAAATTATTACTGAATATACTGCCCATGAAATATATCTATTAGCTGTGCCATACAGGTTATTTGTGTTGTTTTTTCTGAAGAGAGTTATACATCACGATCTTCCCTGTTTTTTGCGTTTTCTAAAACATTTATAAGCATTACGGGAAATTAACACCGCATCCGCGTTGTGTGTAATTAATCCGCGTTACAGAAAAAATAGGAATGACGTATCACATACAAAACATTTTCGCACTGCCTCACGTCTAAGCGCTGACTTGTATTATCTTCTTGACTCCTATAAAATTTAAATTACTGGAAATAAAAATTGAGGTGAAATGTAATAAGTTTGTTACGTTTCATAAATATTCCTGTATGTACTATATTTTCTCACCTGTTAGTTTTACCATCCAAGGAAAAAGCATCTCAGGTAACATTGATAGCTGAAGCATCACACGTTTAGGCAACACGTACAGCTACAGAACGAGTACAAAACAAGTATACAACAGCTAGTGCTAAGTTGTTGAAATTATGTAGAAAAACCTACAAATGTCACAAACAAACATGTATAATGTCAAAAACGGCATAATTTCATTTTTCAAAATCCTTAATTTTCTAATATCGCAAATATACCGTGAATCATACATCATTAAATAGAACCCTGATCCGCACCGCCGCGAACATTGTCAGCTAACCACTAACATTTATCATTATCGCTTTTTGAGCGCAATATGTTATTCAACACCGTGGATTAACAAAGTGTCTGCGACGTTGAAATTCCATGATAACAACCATATATCCTTATATTCGCTGTATGTAATACAGAATAGCAACCTCGTGGCAACGGCAATGTGCAATAGGTGCGTAGAATTCCTCGAGAGATGAGCGTATAAATATACCCTTCCACGCTCTCTCTTACCACTAATTAACTACTCCTCAAAAAAATAAACGGGAATCAATGAGATATCAAAAAATATTTTTTTTTGTTTTCACCTGAAGCACCTATCACCTCCATCACTAAATCGATTTTCAAATCCTACAAAGCTTTTTGGTGCTTGGCACAGTAGCGTCAAAGGTTCATCAAAATCCGAGAAGTACTTTCCAAGTTATAGATCAACCGACAGAAAGACAGACGAAGGGAAATGAATGAAGTACTTTTTCGTGCTGTACTTGTCATATAACATATAAAAGACAATTATCTCACTATCGAAGTGTGAAGGGAAATGGATGAAGTACTTTTTCGTGCTACACCTATCATATAACATATAAAAGACAATTATTTCGCTATCGAAATGTTTCGCGATTACAATAATTGCTTACCAGTTGGTATGGGGAGTGAAAATGCATCTTGGGCTCACTTGTTGTTAGCTTTAAATTGCACTAAATTGTTACATTCTGGGGCAGTGAGAAACCTCCAGCTATTTGGTCAGAGAGCAAATTGTCCCCTCTCCGCTTTTAGTAGTTATGCGTTTCGCAGCATTGCATTGTTTTTAACTGGTTTTATTTATGTCTTATGTTTCTAAGCGGTCTATTAGTATATATTGACTTGTGTAAACGCTTTATTATTATTATTATATTAAAAATAATGGTTCTGCTCTGAGCAACACTATACCTTCGAGCTACAGTTAAGAAAAAGGACCTGATGTAAGATAGAAAATCAGGACATGATGATAAATATAGGAAAATAGGAAATCTTACACTTGCTTTTTCCTTCTAACGTGTGAGGACTATTCCCCATCCGGAAGAAGGTGCGAACAGTGTCAACCAATTCTTTTGCAGTAAATGAGGTTTGGTTTTAGAGACTGTCTGTCGTTAAAGGCAGGTCCGATTTCTGGGACGATTGCTGGCTGACAATCATTCATATTTCACAGTGCTTTCCATAACCCGCCACCTACCTATTTTTTAACAGGCTGATGACACTTGAAACTTTCAAAATGATGGCTAAGCGCAATCGTGGAGCATTTTTTGTAGTGGAATGGCAGGTCTTGCCATTTTGAAGTGCTTTATGAGTAATTCATAGCCCTCGTAGTAACTTTATATACTAGTATTATAAAGTATTGATATGCATCTCATGACCCCGATTCTGTTTAAATAGTATTCCACATGACGCCCAGTCGGCAACTTAAAAATTGTGAGTGTTATTTTTTCGCTAAAATGTAGTATACCAGCATCAATTTCTTGCTAACTCAACCCGTTCAAAATATAAGTAGAGGGGAGAATCTTTTTGAAAAGCACTGTATAAACTTGATTACAGATGACAAACGTGTTGGCGTCAAAAAGTCGCCTACAGTGTATCATAATCTGCATATAATGTGCACTCAGTCAAGAACTCGACCCAACGCAGAGGAATGGTCGTTAATAATACAGTATAATTTATTCAGATCGATGTAGGAATCAACAGCCAGTCCTCAGCTATGAGCCATGCTACCGTCATTTGCTACTGCTGCTGTTTAATTATGGATTATGTGCACTTTGTTCTCACAACCCCCCACCCCTGCTCCACTACTCGATACGACGATGGGATCACAAAACGGTTTGTAGTGTTATGGTGGAATTAATAGGACTTATATTGCAGTCATTGTAGGAATGTACCTACCAGTTGCATAGACTTATCGCCAGAAAAGAAACCATGATATATTATAGGAATAACAAGCTAGAAGTTTAGGGTCTGCAGGCAGAGCAGCATCTGGTAGGTTGCACTATGTATCACGTAATAATACTACAGAAGTTGGTTACTACATAAATAAAAAAAACTCCCGACCGTGAAGTGAATCTCGTGTTGACATTTTTTATCAGAAGAACTATTAATATCATACAAACAGTGGACAGGTCGACTTCACCAGTTTTCATTAAAAGATCGGTTTGGAGATCTACAAATCGAAAGCATTGATCCGATACCTTATTCCGACACAATCAGCTAACTTTGAGTTGCTCACCTCCACATTCGTCTCCCATAATGTTTAAGCAGATAAACCGATACTCATCAAACATAGCTAAGCATTATCTCGACAGACAAAACTTTCAGATTAAAAAACCTCACTCACCTCTATTAACCCGTTGGGAATAATTATCCCATAGACAGAGGGATACCTGATTGTGTCGGAAATTAAAATACATGTAGACAACCTGTTCCCAAGCGCTGCGGCAATAAACTGCACCAAAGAGGCTAGTGCTAGTTGATACTTTTTCAAGTAGAGGTCTTAAATAGTTAATATTCTATTAGACCAAAAAACTTAGTACTAGTTTTTCTCCTAACTTAAAGGCCATGAAACTTTAGTTTGAAGATATATTTCTTTTAGTCAGGCGAAAACGCTGTCCGCCATGTTTGGCCTATATGAATGTTGTCTGACGTCATACCATTTGTAAACAGCATCTGACAGCAGCATAACCTCTCAAACTTTTGAGCATACACATATAAACATGACGTCTACTAGGTAACATAGAAATTATAGTAATTATCGTTATTGTATCCCCCAAGAATATAAGAACACATGGATAAAGACCCCATGAAAGTTGTGGATTAGAGTGCCCAGGGAAATAAGTATACGCAACACTGTGTATTGCTTGGAACATACCTTACGTTCAGGACATATTTTACATTTTACTGTTCAGAGTTTATGGTCTTGTTCAAGTGGGACGTAACCTAAACCAGCATCACCCCACGATTCCTTTGCCAAATGTGTAACAAGAAATACAATATTAGATAAAATTATCCCATGGCAGTGACGCATGAGCTCTGTATTGAAGGGCACCTCTCTCGTAATATGGGAAATATTGAAAACTTGTGAGAAGTCCGGCAACGCCATTCCTAGTCGATTACTTGTGAATTTAGTCCAGGATGATTGAAGAGACAGTCTCCGTTAGCCAACATTAAGAAAATAAAGAAAGATTTCAGTGTCAATATCAGAAATTTCGGTCATCAATTTCACGATTAATAAGTTGTATATTTTCGGATTCAATTTAATCGCTTGGTATCGAAAGCACTAGACTTTTTGCATATCTTTAGAGTCACTTTTTCAAGACCATATTGTACACCCAGTGCGTTGTATATTCCTCGTTTGGAATACTATATATATTTTTGCCTCTGACACTGAATTAAGTCTATAAAAATGTAAATCTTATTCATATTGTACTCGCATTTGAATAGATATATTTTCTTATTACAGCATAAAGAGACCTTAAGAGTTTATATATTAACACTCTCCGTTATTAAATAATTGACCGTAGCTACCAAGCCCTGGCTACTGTGAATAATGAAATTCAGATGAAAAATTTACGATACATAGAGTGCTTAATTAACGTTTCATTAAAAAGGCAATATGAAGAAAGAATTTACCAAATAATTCATTATACATTATTATGTGAATAGGAACTAAGACTCTTGAATAGTTAATTTCAACTTAAAACATTAATTAAAAATACGACGTTTCTACGAGGTCTGTAAATTAAATGATGAGACTGATTTTTTAATTTTTTATTCAAATAAAATTACAATTTTATATTGTCATCCTCAAAATAACTTCCTTCTGAAGCCATACAGCTCTGGAGACGGTTCTTCCACTCCTCATAGCAGTGCTGGAGCTCCGATACTAGAATAGCCTTCAGCTAGTCGGTTACAGCCGTTTGAATGGTTTCGACTACCTCAAAATGAATTTACTTCGGAAAGATAAAAAAGTCACAAGGACCTAAGTCAGGCGAATAACGAGGCTGAGGAGCCATAGAAATGTTTTACTGACCAAAAACTCGTTATTGACATTACTGTGTGATAAGGAGCCTTATCGTAATGCAACACCCAGTTGTTCTTGATCTGATGAACGGTGGTGTAAGTCAAATTTAACTCTTACCCGATCATTCTGACGGTCAACCGACGATCTGAATACATAAGATCCCGGATTCTGTTAATATTTTGATCGGTTCTTGATAGATGAAGGCCTTCCGCCTCGTGGTTCATATTTAATACTCTCTCCCTCCTGAAAATGCATAAAATCACCGCAAAATCTGGGCTCTTGACAAAACACATCTCCGAAGTTTAGCAAGAGTTTCAGTTGCACTGTAATCAATTCTGAATCAAAAAAAAAATCTTAGCACACCATTGCTCGAAATTGATGCCATTCATTTATAGAATACAATGGAAAAAAATCGCTAACGACAACCAAATGGCTCGAACGAGTTCAAACTTGTACTGAAGGCGGATCACATGTTCCCATGTCTCCCCTCTAAGCTCAGTACCTCGAGTGTTGCCAGTCTGGTCACTTAATTTACAAACCTCGTATAATAGTTGACCCGCACTCAAACGACCAACATCCATCTGCGCAAAGGTACCTATTTTTACTAACTATTTACACATTTTCTCATAAGGAATTGGTAGGAATGTACATCTCGCTTACAAGTGTGCATACTGAAGTATGCGAATACAAGAATTGATATAAGCTGCTTTTTTCCCCACACACAATTAATTCTTCTTCTCCAGTTTACGTTTATTACGTATCAACGTTTGATATAGTTTAATTGTTAATACGTGGATAAACTTATCTTCATTGTTGCTATTGTTATTAAGCCCTTACCAATATTATTTCTGAATTTGAAACTTGTTTATCCATCGCTGTTGCTAGATGGCTCGTAGCATAATCCGCTTTACCGCTTCGCTGCTTTGTAATCCGATATCGCGACAAAACATAAGGAGCCCCCGACTCTGCCTCTAATCTACTGAATATTTACATCGACGACGGCTTGCTGACTTAATAGCTCAAGAAGGCTCCAGATCAAGACGGATAAATAGCTATATTCAAGGACTTTGATGACGCTTAGTAAATTTATATAACATCTCGACAATTACTTGCTGGAATACCAAAACCACAATATTTGCTAAATAGGTGACATTGAACGTCTATTAATTTAAGCTGGATTACACAATTAAATTATTAGGTTCGCGTGGGAAGTAAAGGACCCCGCACAAAGTATATGGAAAACGGATCCAAGTCATTTTGTCTAAAAATTGAGAATCACTTTTCTGAACAAAAATTTGCATGGCGACAAAACAATCCTATGATTTCTTTCTGGAAATATGAAGAGGAAGCTTGTCCGATTTGCAAAACTGATGCATGTGTCAGTTGTAGTCCCTCAGAAAAATACCAAGAGAATTGTTATACTGAAGTGAGTAGTTCATTTAAAAACCGTTGAGGAAGGCGTTATTAGATGCCATCTTGATCTTGGCCATGATCCTTGCAAGGTTTTAACATGTGAGCTTTCGTTGGATTAGTCTTAGCCATACTAGTGGCAGTGACTATATCAAAACTTTATAAAAGCAGAATGGCAAATTTTAAGTTCAATCATGAAATCACTATTATACGGGCTAGACAGTGTGAGTAACACTTGGTATACTGAAATTTCATAAAATCAAAAGGATGTATTTTCATTTATTATTTTAAATTTGAAATTCGTATTCTACGGGTCACAGCTTAAACTTAAGCGGCTTGATGGATTTTGACATAAGAAGTGTCTCTAGATTTCTCTTGATAGCACCATTATATTTGCATTCTCTCCAGTTACTTCAGTCTGGTTGTATATATTTTTTAGAATGTTTAAGGTTGAGGCATATAACCACCGTATTGCTGAGACAAAAAATTATGCTCCGTTTTAATAATATTTGTTTTATCCTGGTGATATTTGTTCTTCTTAGGAATATCACGATATTTTGACGGGACAAAGACTGGAAATTTATAATGAGAAGATGAAATGAGAATGTCAACAGCATTTCTAGCCCACAACTTCAACACCCAATTGAAATCTGTGCTCATATCAATATCAAAAGGAATAAAAGATACCGACATTACACTCACCCAAAAACACATGTCTTTTTGCATTGTCACTTCAAATATTTACTTTTTACCACTGTTTAGCACGCCTGAATGTTGCACTCGACAATAGCAAAAGAAGTTTCTGTAAGAAGAACAACGGATATAATACTGTATACAGTGTCTTAGGTCCCAGAAGAGGAGGACAATGTTTCATAGTAGGAATAAATTCAACCTATACTTTCAGCTCTGCTTTTGGTAACACGATGGAATGAATCAAGGCACTTTGTTTTGAATTTGAGCAACCAAAGAGTTGACAGGCTTTCACTGACAATTTGATATTGTATTAGTACAACTTCAACAATAATTTAAGCGGGATCCTCAACATAGTTTCAATCGCAGTTGATAATGGGTAAGACAGAGGAACCAAAATTTGTATCGATGCTTCAAGACATGACACACAGTTTTTTAATTTAGTTTGATACTGAACTTATGAACGTACAGGTTTTCATGAAACGTCTTCTTGAGCGTCCAACTATGGATTCTGGATCACACACTGTGTACAGTAGCTGCCTCTATGAGCATGTTTGCATAAACTCAATTTCTTGTACAAATGTTGTGAAAAATACAGCTTTTTCCTACTCATGTTCTTTTGTTACAGAATCATTGACTGTGAACGTGAGCGTACTGTTACTCAGCCTCGCATCACCTGACGAATCCAGTCTGGTAAGTAGGTATCACAATTACTATACATGCACGTTGAAGATTCAACTTATATGTATTCAAAGGGGTTGTAAGATTAAGTTAGAGAAGTCAGAAAAAAATTAACTATCAATTAAGAAAGGTTTCCTACCGCAGCCTCGCACAAACTTTGAAGTTTTCAAAATACCTTAACGCCATATTATTACCTAATTATGGATATATGAATTTCGGATGAACGCATCCGCAACAGCGAGTGTGTTTCACAATCAACTTGAAAGAAGGGAAAAGTGGGCGCGGCGGCGGCGTTCAAGTGAATGAATGAATGAATCTTGAAATTAGAGGCATTCCGGCCACCATAAGGAGCCAGTGCATTGGCCGCTTAAGCGGGCCCTTATGCACCTTTACAATCCTTAGATCACAAGCCTCGCCCTTTTAGCGAAGTTGAGAATCGCCTTGAGTCCAAGCTCCTTGACGTCCTGAAGGTCCAAAGTAATGGACCCCAGTATAGTCTGCCTATAGTAGCTCAGAGCTTCACAGCGACACAAAACGTGTGCCGAGGTCTCTTCCTCTACCCCGCAGCGTTCACACAAGGGATCCTCAGCCCATTACGTGCAGGTGGCGCCTTAACGTGTTATGGCCAGACAACAGCCCACCAGCAATCTTAGGTTGGCTCTATCCAGAGATAGGCAGAAACGTCCATCCTTAGCATTGGGCCCTTCAATGAGTTCCCGTGCCTGGCGGAGATGTCTGCAGATACTTCTCCATTTCTGAGAGTGTTGTCTTGCAACCCACGTCTCCATTTTCCTCCTAGTTTTATACGCGGTCACTCCTAGAGCTGACTCAGGACCAACGGGCTTGCTGGGTGATCCTGTCTTCGCCAAAGTGTCCGCTGTCTAATTGCCCCTTATCCCAGCGTGCCCACATTAACGATACGGGATGCCTCGCTGCGAGGCAATCCAGAGCCTCCCTGCATTGCAATACAAGACTCGAGGTAATCTTACCGGCACTTATTGCTTTCATTGCAGCCTGGCTGTCGGATAAGATTGTTATTCTTCTCCTAGGCACACAATCCTCCAGAATGTGAGATACACAAGCCAGAATCGCAAAGATTTCCGCCTGGAAAATAGTGGTGTATCGACCGAGAGACAGAGATAGCCTAGTTCTAGGCCCGGAGTCCTAAGCACCTGAGCCCTCTTCGGTGACCGAGCCGCCCGTGTACCAGGCCTACCCGCTCACTCCGGGGAGTCCCCGGCTACCGGCGTCCCACTCCTCCCTCGTTGGATACTCCACAATAAGCTTGCGGTTGAAGCGATACTTAGGGGTAATACGATCACCCCAGCTTAGAAGGACAGGGTCCTCCCTTTGCAAATCGACAAAGATGGCAGTATGAACCTTGACAGGATTCAAGAAAGCTCAACTGCCCTGACTCCACAGTCGATGAGTGACTACTCTCGCTTCACCGCGGATCACCAGATCCAACGGTGGGAGATCCAACAGAGCTTCCATTGCACTTAATGGCATTGTTCGCACTGCGCTTTTAATACTAATACAGGCCAAACGCTGAATTTTATTGAGTTTGGCCTTAGTTGTCTCAGTTCTATTGCAAGGCCACCAGACCAGGGAGCCGTACAAGAGAGATGGACGTACTATCGTCGTGTAGAGCCAGTATACCACTTTGGGTTTAAGCCCCCACCTTACACCGACAACACGTTTACAGGCCCACATCGAATTGCGAGCCTTGCTAACCTTGTATTCAACATGCTCTCTCCAGTTCAGTTTGCAATCCAGGATAATTCCCAGATATTTCACTGACTGGGACAAAATTAATCTAGTCCCAAAGAAGGTCGGCATGACCAGCCCGTCAAGCGTTCTTCTCCTAGTGAATAGGATCAGCTCGGTCTTATCAGCATTAACAGAACGATCGACTTCCCTACACCACGATTCCACAGAGCGCAGAGCGCCGTGCAAATTCGGCGGCGGCGGCGGCGTTCAAGTGATTGATCTCCAGTCGCTTTCTAGTTGCACCACTCCGACTCGTGGGCACACACCACCGTGCTAGGACAGTAACCTCTAACCAGTAAAATCATATACACGCGTTCTACGCTTATTTGCAACACCTAAGTTAATATTAGTTGCCAATTTATAAACTGAAGTGTGAGGAAAAATTAACAACTCAAAATTAGAGTATCGCAGTGTTTTTACAAGAATATCTGCTGAAAACATTTTTTGAGAGAACGGTCGACGTCTATGGGGATGATGTACCATCATATTGAACAATAAAATTTTGGTCCAAACAGTTTCAATGTGGGCATGGATCCATAGAAAACGATGCCCAAAACAGCAACAAATGATTAAATGAGTCAAAAAGTTGAAGTCATGGCTCTCCAAGATCGTCATGTGAAGGTCTCTACCATTATCAATATCTACCAATAACAATCTTGAACGATAATTTGAACATGGTAGGTTCCAGCACTATTGACATTTGAACAAATATTGCGTAGGTTGGGAATTTCAGTAAATCAGTTGAAAACTTTGACCAACGATTCGACTTTTTGGCACAAAACAAAAAACAAGATGAAGGAGCGGATTTACAAAGCGTCTCCAAGCCTCTGATGTAAAATTGTTTGCAACATACATGCGAACTCGCTGGAAAGCTTACGTAAAGCAATCATGCAGAAAAGACCCGATAGAGAAGTGTTCCTTCTACGACCCCCTTCCCACTTCAGCTGGCCCAACTATTGAAATCTTAGTTTTTTTCTTATCAAACACAAATAATAAAAATGTAGCTATAGGTTTAAAATACTAACAATGAATATTTATATAATATATAGTAGAAAACACCAACTTTATCACTAATCAAATTTGCAGCATAAAAATAACACATGTTGCAATTACAGCATATCAACCTATTTTCATTTCAATGCAAAATAAGTCTATAATGCATAGGTGGCTGTGAGAATTAAAAGCCATGACATTGCAACTTTGTTCGACTTATCGCGGTACAGTGTGAGAAATATTGTTAGAAGATATAACGTTACTGTTTCAGTTAATATTAAGCTACGATATGTGAAAAAAACTAATATCACAAATGCCGACCGAAGAGCATTAAGAAGAATCATCGTGAAAAACAGGCGTACCAATTATTTACAATTAAGTGCTCTGTAGAGTGACGCTGTTGGAAGGAGAATTTCGAGGTCCACAACTCATAGAGAGGCCCACAAACTGGGATTTAGCAATTGCAAGGTAAGTTTTCTTATAAAAAAAAAACTGAAGTAAAAACCCTAAAGTTGCAAAACTTGTTTATAGGCCAAAGAAAAGCCACTAATAACTCCACTGCAAAAGAAAATTCGGCTTTGATGGGCTAAAGAACATAGACAATGGACACCTCAACAATGGTGTGCAATACAATCTAGTGATAAGGCCCGATTCGAAGTTTGTGTTGGTGACAGTCACAGTAGAGTTATTCGCAAAAAAAATTAAGCATTCCATGTTGACTGTCTGAAGAGAAAAGTGAAATTTCCAGCGTCCATTATGGTCTGGGGCAGTATGTCAAAAGGAGTATGAAAACTTCAATTTATTGATGGCAATGTGGATACAAACTAATATTTGGCAATTTTTGGAAGAATCGCTTTTACCAGTGATGGAAGAATGTTTGACATCCGGCCAAGATTTTGTCTTTCAGCAAGATGGTGACTCAAAAAAGGCTATAAAATGGATGGAAGAAAATACTATACCACTTTTGAAATGGGTTTCTAGCAGTCCAGATCTGTCACCTATTAAAACTTGTGGTACGAGGTGAAAAAGGTTCTACGACAACATCCCGCTCGTACAATCACCGAACTGAGACAAAAGCTTCAAGAAATATGGGATTGTTTTACCCCACAGTTTTGCCAAAACTTGATTAACACTATGTCCCAAAAAATTTCAGCCGTAATAAAAAATAAACGTGATGTTACCCAATGGTAATCTTTCAATTGTTGCTTTGTTAACTTCCGCGCATTTATTCGCACATTGTTTATTTGTTCAGATGTTCTATTAGTTATAGGTCTAAGTGATTTCAAACATATATTTTTTACGACTAGAGTGTATCTAAAATGTTTTTGAGAAAATAAATTGTTTTAAATGTAAATAGTTTCGTCATATAAAGGCATATTTTGGTAAAAATCTTTAAGTGGGCCAACTCAAGTGGGAAGGGGCTCGTACATGACAAAGCGATTGTGCAGATGACTGCCAAAATTGGTTGTGCATAAATACAGTTTTGATCATTGCGATGGACGATCGTCCCTATATCCGGAGATGGCTCGGTCTGACTTTTATCTCTTTAGATTACTAAAGAAGAATCTTCCAGGATGTCGTTTTGACTCAGATGAGGGTCTTAAACCAGACATCGATTTTTTAAGAGTCAGGGGGAAACATTATTTTATACTGGAGGAGAACCGGCGCAAGTGCATGGATGGAGGAGGTTAAATTGGAAAATAAAATCATCAAAAAAATAGTACGTTCCTTCATAGTTGGACAGATTTCTTTTCTAATACCCCTCGTAGTTACGCTAACATGAGGTTAGTCGGAAACCGTGTGCTGGAAATTTTGCTGTAAAAATCACGGTATCAGGTAATCAAGTTAGTAGGCGGGAACACCAGCGAACACTGGTTATCACGGGAACTGGAACGGGAACTGCTGATTGAACAAATCCACACACATCCAAAAAATACGATTTACTTTTATTAGTCAGAGGGTGGCGACTAACAAAGAGTGAACGATCGATGCTGGAACGAAAATAGAATGCGAAATTGATTTGAGAGATGTCATGCACAAACTAGAGTTAGGGTGTTCCATACCGAAAAACCATGTTACCTATTTCCTTTGGTCTGTCTATCTTTCTGTCGTTCTATCGGCCTGTTCATGAATCATTAGGCGTCATACAACTTGAAAGTACTGCTCCCATTTTGATGGACTTTTGACCCAAGTTACTACTCTGCCAAAGACGAAAAGGATTATTGGTAAATGACGTTCGCATTCCTACGAGAATGATGGCCGCCTTACTTGGGCTCTTCTGATTCATTAAATGCGGGTAACCACTCCGCATGTTCTTGACTCTTGTCTTTTATATTTTTTTATGTGACTTGACACTATTTGCCACCCTTTTCCAGCCTTTCCTATTCTTACAATGTTCTCTCCAGTTTCTAATTCCACGGGTTTCTATGTCTGTACATACTTGGTCTGCTAATCTTACTTGTTTACTTAAAATATATTTTCAATTCAGCACTACAGTTTTTTCTTCATTTCTCAGTGGCGTGAGCCCGTCGTTCATAGAATTTTCTGGATAAGTTTGCGTTCTAGCACTCCTCTCTCCAGTTATTTGCTTGTCAAGCGTACATATGGTCTCAGATCCATATACAATACTGGCCTTATTGCAACTTTGTACAACCTTAGTGTGGTTTGTTTACTTATATTCCTATCCTGTAGTAGTCAGCGGTACTTCCATCATGTCCCGTTACCCATAGGTATCCGTTCTGTGATTTCTGCTGACCTTTCATTATTGTCGATCATTAACACCCCTGAATATTTGAACTGAGATATTCTTTCAAATCGGTATTCTCCTATTTTGATTTCATTAATATTATTCTTGACTCCTCTGGCTACTCTGGCCATAAGATGCTAGTCTTCTCTTGATTTATTTATAAGCCTCTTTTTTCTCCTTTATTAGATATGTTACTGGACATTTTTTTGGGGTATAAATTGAGCATGGGGTTGCGGTGGGTGTTGTATACCTTAGTTTATATGATAAGTATATTTATACGCTTCCTTCGGTATCTCTAAGCACCCATTAGACATACTTCACTCATAGATTTTCCAGAATATTTGCCTTTAGGACTTAAAATGACATAAGTGTTTCCAATACTTGTGTCTAGTACAACAAAAATAAAATATAAACATGTCGTAAGCTGGCCGTTACCAAGATATCCCAAGCTATACTCATAGGTCTATTTAACTGACTTGATATATTTATTCCTTTGTTGTACATGTTCGTTGTTAACCTTTTTCTAAGAGGGACTCACCTGTGCAAACGTAATCGTTTATGAACTGGTGGCAGGGTAGCGAGGTAAGTGCAGAGTCAACTTACTTGACGCAGTTTTTTTTAATAAGGTAATGATATTCCGTGGTATGCTGGATGTTTTTCAATTGTTTTTGTTCTTAGAAATGCTATGTCGGGGCTCACATGACCAAAACTGAAAGGACGGTCATTTAGATGATTTCAAAAGTTTTATGTCCAATGATGATATTTGAAAAACTGCTTCGTGAAAAAACATAGTGCTCAGAAGGTTTAGACTTCTTATTCAAGATAACGAAGCCTATATGCAGAAAAAAAATAACAGAAAACAACAGAACAAGAAACAAAAATCGGAGAAAATTATTACCGTTCACTGTGACATGATACTAATAAATATTCTTTGAAGTGGGTTGTTTAAGTCTCCAATTGTGTCTACCGCGAGATACCTTCAAGTCGCCTGTGTCGCTAGCTGCTTGTACTAAATAATGTACACAGGATGAAAATATAAAAAGAAAACGATGTGATGCAGCTCACATTATATCGACAAGTTCGCTATTGTGTGCCTTCGTTCAAAAGAACTATGTGCTAAGAAAAGGAAAGTCCCAACTTTAAAGGGGCTAACAAAATAATCAGAAATAACATGTTTACTTCGTACGCCTCTGGGTGAGGCAGTATTGTAATTGCAACAAATTTAGAAAATGAGATATACATCGCGAAAAACCATGTCACCCATTTCTATTGGACTGTCTATCAGTCTACCCGGTAATCCTTGGCCACTCTACAACTTGAAAAGTTATGCTCGGATTTGGAGAAAACCTTTCAGGTCACTTCTACGAAAAGGAATAGGACGAAAAAGCATCGTAGTTTTGGTAAAGCGGCTCAGTGACGGTGAAAATGGCCGAAAACGAAGAAAATAATTATCGCTCAAATGTCGTTATTGACATTTTAGAGGATCCCCGTATTCTTAACAAAAAATAAGGATCTCAATTTATCGATGCTAGTTTATTTATACTCTCCTAACACCGATAACTCTACGCATCTATTAGCCATATTTCACGCATCACATTTGTCAAAAACTTTGAATTTTTGAGCACCTATAAGGTATAAATTAGTGCATTTGAGTTTAGTACTCCATCTCTTTCTAACAAAAAATGTTATTTCTCGTTCAAACTGAAGAAACCTTTCTAAAACCTTTAAAACTCATAAATATATACGAAATGGTGCAAAGAACCACCGACACATGTGTGGTTTCTGAAAAATCGGCAACAATTCCTCATTCTTTAGGCTATTTATAGCTTATAAGTGGAGCTTTTTGACCTATAAGAGCTGTCCAAAATGACTCTCTCGTAGACTGTCAAACTCTTTAAAAAAAAACATAATCTTATGCTCTTCACTATCAGTTATATATTTTCTCATAATAATTTATGTAATTTCAATAATAGTAGGTAACAATGAATTTGAGACATTGTGGCAACTGTAACCATTTGGAAACGATCATCTTTCTGAAATTGGCCTAAACTAAGAAACATAGATAAAAATGAGATTGTTCAAAATTTCTCGATGTTTTTCAGAAATACGAAGTGGAGTTTCTGTTGCAACAACAATGGTATGATCCGCGTCTGAGGTACTCTAACCAGAGCCAGTACCCCTACTTAAACGCGATCCACCACCACAGCGACATCTGGCTGCCAGACACTTATTTCATCATGCACGGAGACTTTAAGGATCCTCTGATTCCCGTTCACTTTTCTCTGAAGATATATAGGAATGGAAGTGTAACTTATCTCATGAGGTAGGTATTTTCTTTTAATTAGGCATATTTTTTTAAATCTCTTTATAGTGAAGTTTAAGCTGTCGCTCACGTAGGTAAACTGTAAGGATCGGGAATTGGAAAGCCGTACCACATAAATATGAAACCACCTCTCACCGGCTGTTTTCTCATTCAAGTCGAGTCGCAGTAATCGTATCTATCAACGCAACTGCCTGTGTGCCGCATACGTGCGGAAGCAGCTTCAACGATGAGCCGATATGTTTTATCGTTGCTGAACACTTTGGATACGAAGATACGATCATAAATTGAACACACGGATCAACAGCCAGGTCGAGACTAAAAAAGTTAAAATCAGCACTTGTATTACACATTGTGATTTAAAAAAGTACTGACAGTATTTCTGGCATGAAAAATGCATTGAGAAACCCAAGATAAGTAGCTTTGCAAAATACGACAGATTATCCTACTCTGTAATACCTTTACTGCCTTCTACAAATATTTTCCGCTCAAACTGTATTATTTTTGTATCAATAGATAATATATCATGTTGATTTGGAGAAACCTGCAGAAACTGAGGTGTGTGCAGTCTGCAATTAGTAAGTGGCAAACGGGACTTTTAGTTTTACATTGAGTAAGACTTGAACAATCGGTATTTCGAAAAGAATATTATTATGACAGAATCGCCACTTACGTAAGTTTCTTCACATAGTATATAGGATAGTGATATACAAAAACTGTCGCTAAACCTCATAAGATCATAAAATGAAGCGATCTCTTCTCTATTTGGCTCCAAATGAACACCTACCCAAAAACTTAAACAAGTTCGAAATGCACATAATTTAAGACAACATATTATTGAACTCTTCTCAAATATTCATTAATAGTTATCTTCTACTTATACACCTCTTTAATATATATTTTTCTTGTTTCTTTTAACTTTTTGCTTTGTTTTGGGAATATTACACATTCCCACATACAACTGATCCATGTTCAGGCATTGCCCTTCTCTTATTGTTCTTATATAATGGAGTAAATGAATATCTGCTATTACTACTTACATTAGTTATTGAGGATTTTCTAACGAAGTGAATAAACATTAATTGATCTAGAGCAAAATGGATTTCCTTTCCCAAGGTTTAGGGCATTGCATATTATAGGTAGCGTACCCAATATCTCATATCTTTATATAAATAATTCTACCTTAGATCTAAAACATTGCGTCGCAAATACGTTATGCAACATTCCATATCTACTTCTCCAAAATTCGTATAACTCTCTGCGCTAAAATATATATTTTATGGTTGGATATATAACTACACTAAAGGAACGGAAGCGAAAAATATGTTTGATGTTTTATATTTTATGGTCTTGTCCAATAAATCGTGTATCCTGCATATATATACAGGGTGTTCCATAATTATTGCGACAAAATGAAAGGGGTTGTAGAGGGCATCAAAATGAACAATTTTGCCTTATAAACCCCTGTTCGGAAATATGCCGTTTGGGCTGCAGCAAAAAAAAAGATCAGTTTCTTGAAACAGCTTACCTACAATAATTGCTCGAAGTGTCCTCCACCTTGCTCAATACACAGCTGTGCACGATTGTTCAATGATCGGCGAACTTTGTGGCCTCTATGTCCTGAACATGTGCGGACGCGGCCATCACTCTTCCCAGTAGCTCTTATTGGTTGGGTACAGTAGTTTCGTACACTAAAGCTTTCAGATGGCCCCAGAGAAAATAATCCAGTGGGGTCAGGTCGGGTAACCGCGCAGGCCAAGGCACAGGGCCACCTCGGCCTATCCACCTATTTGGAAATTTGTCGTCCAAATACTGCCGCACTTGTAAAGAAAAGTGGGCTGGAGCGCCATCGTGTTGAACCCACATGTTGGCTCTTATGTTCAGTGGCACATTTTTTGGTAGCACATGCTGTAAGAATCGACCATAAGCATGCCCATCCAAACGTGGTGGAAGCAAATATGGCCCGATGATATGCTCGTCCACAATGCCGCACCAGATGTTAATTGAAAACTGATGTTGGTCTCTATGGATGGCTATGGCATGAGGGTTTTCATCATCCCAAATGTGACTGTTACGGCTATTAAAATAACCGTCCTTTGTAAAACAGGACTCGTCAGTGAGCAAAACGTAGCGACCAAAGTTTGGTTGCCTCAACTCCTGCTGCAGCCACCAACGACAAAAACGTCGACGCGGCAGATAGTCTTCTGGACCCATGGCTTGGACTTTTAAAAGGTGGTATGGGTGTAGTTGCTGGTGTCATGGAGAACCCGCCAAACAGTAGTTTGAGACGCTCCCATATCATGTGCAATAGCACGCACGCTTGTACGCGGATTGGCCTCTACATGGTGCAGAATCGCTTCCTCAAATTATACTGTGCGCCTTGTGAAGGGCCGCCCTGCTCCCGCGAGGTATCTGATGCTGCCACTGACACGAAGACGTCCATGAATCCTTGCAAAAATGGCGTGATGCAGATGAGGACGTTCTGGAAACCGTTAGGCGTAGATCCGCGAGGCTCGTCTTCCGTTACCACCAACTTTTCCGTAAATTAAATGCATATCCGCAAGTTTCGCATACGAATAACGCTGCATTTTAACACTAAGGTACTGTTATTTACTATCTAGTTTGACGCACCACTCAGACAAATTAAATAAATCGGTGTGGAGAATTTACGATAACAAAAATGTAAACACAGCAGGCTTTTTTACAAACCGGCGAGACCATGAAATGTGCTAGACGAACATTTTGCAGCTGGTGAATTTTTTGTTTCTCCTATGAGCTCTTAAGGTAAAATTAGCGGTAGTGCTCAAACGGCATATTTACGAACAGGGGTTTATAAGGCAAAATTGCATATTTTTATGCCCTCTACAACCCCTATCATTTTGTCGCAATAATTATGGAACACCCTGTATACATATTTATACGTATATAGCGTCCCGTTTCCTCTGCTACATTTAAAATGGTGCATGTGCCAGCACAATCGAGTCTCGAGGAAAGGTTGCATTCACCATCTCTATGAACCCAATATTTCTTATTTTAATTCATTTGATTGAAGCTTTACTCTTTCCAATTCACCATCAAATGTTCTGGAAGCTGAAAATGAATAATCTACGATTGAGGGTTGGTTCAAGTAACTGACAGAAATATTAAGCAATAAGATCTGCAACATAGCGTTCGATCTGGCAACACCGGAGGCAACGAGATTGGTCTGGAGACAGGGGAACATATTACCCGCCTTCAGTACATCACGATAATGCTCCTTGTCACACAGCAATGTACGTATAAATTAACGAGTTTTTGTCCAGCAAAAAGATACAGGTGACTCCTCCTCATCCTTATTCCTTGTGACTTTTTTCTCTTCCGAAGTTGGAAAATTACCTCAAGGAGCTTATTTTGGGACAGTCGAAAACATTCAAATGGCTGTAACCGACCAGCTGGAGGTTATTCTAGTATCAGAGCTGAAGCTGCTATGAGGGGTGGAAGAACGAGCAGTATGGCTTCAGAAGGAAATTATTTTGAGCGTGATAGTATAAAGTTGAAATTATATTTGAATGAAAAAAGTCAGTCTCATGGAAGCTTTCGTCATGTAGCCACCAAGAAATTATTTCTAGATGCTTAACTCACTTGTGAATAGCTTTCCAGTCATCCTAAGATATCCGTCATAATTGATGACTTTTCACATTTAGTCCACAATTTCAACAGGGAAGATTACCTAGTCTTAGGCTCATGAACTCTGCAGGCATTTGTAATACCAGTCTATGCTTGAACTGGAGAGAAGAAGTCTAGTTCCAGTTCCTCCGGGGACATAATAATTTCGATCAGCGTATACGAAGTTTGAAGTTAACCCGGTTGACGTTTTCTGGAGAAGTCCGAGGGATGTCTCTTAAGTTTTGCATATAGAAACATAGTAGGGCGCGCGGATCGAACGTCAGTACCGAATCTTAACCTCACTCTTTAGTAAACTTAAATTCAAAGTTTCACAACAATACGTGCAGTGTTTTCACTACAGTGAATTTTTAAGTGTCACCAAGTCATTAGAAAAATGGAACTCAACCGAGAACATTTTCGCGCTATAATTTATTACAACTTTCAGAGAGAATTATCGCATCAAGAATGCCTTGCTGAGTTACTGTCTGTTTTCGGCAACGAAGCACCACATCAGTCGACAATTTCCCGTTGGTATGGAGAATTCAAACGTGCACGGGTGAGTCTTAGCGACGATCCCAGGGTGGGTGCACCAAAAACGGCAGTCACCCAGGAAAACGCCGATGCTGTGCGCAAACTCATCATTGAAGATAGACGTGTGAAATATCGCGAGATTGAGGCGTCCTTGAAGATCTCAAAGGCCTCAATTCAAAAAATTTTACATGAAGAATAAGGAGTACGAAAATTAGTTTCTCATTGGATACCCCACCTGTTGACTGAAGAGCAGAAAACAGCCAGGGTTAATTGGTGTCAAAAAACGCTCGACCGTTTCAATTCCGGAAACTCAAAAAATGTGTACAGCATTGTTAGTGGTGATGAATCGTGGATTTAATGTTATGAACCAGAAAATAAATGACAGTCGGCTGTTTGGGTATTCCAAGGTAAAGAAAAGCCAACAAAAGTTATCCGTTCTCGAAGTGTTTCGAATAAGATGGTCGCAACATTTGTGTCAGAAGCGGGTCATATTGCAACAATTCCACTTAATGAGCAAAGAACTGTTCCTGCGGGTTGGCACACCACCATTTGTTAGCCAAAAGTCGTCACCGAGCTTCGAAAAATCAACCCCGAAAGAAGAATCATCCTCCACCAAGACAATGCAAGCTCGCACACAGCCCAAAAAACAAGGCAGTATTTAACGGAGAAAACGTGAAATTATTGGACCATCCTCCATATAGTCCCGATCTAAGTTCTAACGATTTCTTTACTTTCCCGAAAATTAAAAACAGACTGCGTGGTCAAAGGTTCCAGTCACCAGAAGAAGCAGTTGACGCATTCAAAGATGCCGTTTTGGATCTGCCAGCAAACGAGTGGAATAAGTGCTTCGAAAATTGGTTCGAGCGCATGCAGATGTGTATTAATCGTCGTCGAGAATACTTCGAAAAACAATAAAGTCATTTAAAACTACCTACCGTGTTGTTTTATTTCCATATGCAAAACTTAAAAGACATCCCTCGTACTTATTCACCGGAAAAAGTTAGCAGCGTCGCAAAGAGTTTTAGCAACGATTTCCCAAAGATGTCCATACTAGAATCGGAAGCAAAACATACGGATTTTATTATTTATCTCCTTTTACTTCCCACGCCCACTGGAAGTTATGTTTCTTGGACATCATACATTTATATCACGAAAAATAATTTATTTTGGATCGGCCTGTTGGTCTGTCGGTCTTTCGATCTGTCTGACGGTGTGACTGTCCGCTAATCCTTGGCCGCTCTATAACTTGGAAGGTACTGCTCAGGAATTTTACACAAGGCTACTACTATGCCAAGGACAAAAAGCCTTTTTGAAAATCGGTCCAGTAGCAGCAGAGAAAAAGATCAAAATCCAAGAAAAAAAACAAAAATTGCTCAAAGCTCGTTTTTGGGGATCCTGAGGTAAGGGTGAAAGATTGGGGAGGAGGGGGGCTTTAGGAAGTGGGTAAGGATATATCGCAGTTTTTTATGTAAGTATATTACTACACTTCCAACCCCGGTAATTGTATAAATACATACCTATCAGACGTATTTTACAAATCATAGATCTTGCCGTACATTTACTCTTAAAACTTGAATCGATAGACAACACGACGTTGCCAGATAGATGGTTCTACGGATAGGTTAGGAAAGGGACGTTATGTGTGTACCGCATTGACGGACATGATCCGTTTAATTTCTCTGTGAAACATGTTCGTAATTAACTTATTTCTCAGAGGGACGAACTTAAACATGCTGTTTTCATTCGTCCAACCAAAGACAGCCAACCACAGACAGCTGTTTCTTGCTTTTTTGGCAACTCATCAGCATGGTCTAGACTTGGTCTCTGAGACAACAAACGAAAGCCTAACAACTATCCTCTATCTCGGATATCATGTCTTACTTCGATAGGGTCTAACTTGTGTTTCTTATAATAATAATCCTTTACGAACTGATGACGGCGTTCCGTGAAAAATCAACCTACTCCACCCTATTTTTTATTTATATATATATATATATATATATATATATATATATAGGTGAAAAATTAAAGCTTCCGCCTTTTGTTGGGTACTTCGACAAAAATTTAAGCAAAGAGGACTCTTTATACTTTTTTTATTCTCTCTAGCTTTCAATGGACTTTGCCATCATCATCAGGAGAGTAGTTTACGTTCATGATGAGGGAAACACCCAGTAACATGGTGAAAGCTGGATAAATGCTACAATGGTCAAAATTATATAAAATACACACAACTGTGTGACAAGAATAAGTTAAAAACAGATTAAAAATTTTTAGAACTTGAAAGCATTACATCGTGAAGCCACTTGATGATTGCACGGTCCCTCATCCTGAACGTAAACAACAATTAGCAACATCCTCACATACTACTCTCCTGATGATGACGGCAAAGTCCATTGAAAGCTAGAGAGAATAAAAAAGTATATATATATATATATATATATATATATATATATATATATATATATATATATATATATATATATATATAAATACAATTAATTGTTAATTGAGAAATTGGCAAATTTGTAGGCCTAAGTTGACTCTTTTGACGATAAAATCAAGCTTTCGGCATTCTCTGTGGAGCCTTCCTTCATCAGGATTCTGAAAACACAATTGTGATGCTGGCAACCAATACGGGACCGACTTAAATTATGAAACAACTTACTCGTCGTTGAGGTTGCAGCCAAAAGGTGTTTCAAAACGAACGTAGAGAAGATAGAACTAGTTACAAATATAAAAACAATCGGACGGAGACATTGGGCTTGTTGATAACGACAGATACCTTCGTTATGTGTTAAAAATATCAATACACCCGAACATATTAAAAATTATTAAACATGAGAAGACATTTTAGGGAAACAATCGGAATGCAGTTTCTAACCTCCTACTTCCGCTACACATCCACCCTTTCATAAGGAAGACAAACAATAATATCGTCCACACACTTTTTTATGAAAATTAGATTGTATGGCAATACTTGAATAACAACATCAAGCAGGTCATCCGTTAGATATTCTGCCAAAATTGGAGATAACACAGAGCCCATGGGAAAACCATGTGTTTTTGAAAACACTTTGTTATTAAAAGTAAACAATAGAACAATTATTTTACTTTTGTTTAATAATTTTTAATATGTTCGGGTGTATTGATATTTTTAACACATAACGAAGGTATCTGTCGTTATCAACAAGCCCAATGTCTCCGTCCGATTGTTTTTATATTTGTAACAAGTTATATCTTGTCTAGGTTCGTTTTGAAACACCTTTTCTCTGCAAGCTCAACGACGAGTAAGTTGTTTGACAATTTAAGTCGGTCCCATATTGGTTGCTAGCATCATAATTGTTTTCAGAATCCTGATGAAGGCTCCATAGAGAATGCCGAAAGCTTGACTTTATCGTCAAAAGAGTCAACTTAAGCCTAAAAATTTGCCAATTTCTCAATTAACAATTAATTGTATATATATATATAAAAAAAATAGGATCGAGAAGGTTGATTTTTCACGGAACGCCGTCATCAGTTCATAAAGGATTATTATTATAAGACACACAAGTTAGAACCTATCGAAGTAAGACATGATATCCGAGATAGAGGATAGTTGTTATGCTTTCCTTTGTTGTCTCAGAGACCAAGTCTAGACCATGCTGATGAGTTGCCAAAAAAGCAAGAAACAGCTGTCTGTGGTTGGCTGTCTTTGGTTGGACGGATGAAAACAGCATGTCTAAGTTCGTCCCTCTGAGAAACAAGTTAATTACGAACATATTTCACAGAGAAATTAAACGGATCAAGTCCGTCAATGCGGTACACACAATTAGTCCATAACGTCCCTTTCCTAACCTATCCGTAGAACCGTCTATCTGGAAACGTCGTGTTGTCTATCGATTCAAGTTTTAAGAGTAAATGTAGGGCAAGATCCATGATTTGTAAAATACGTCTGATAAGTATGTATTTGTACAATTACCGGGGTTGGAAGTGTAGTAATATACTAACATAAAAAACTGCGATACATTCTTACCCACTTCCTAAAGCAAACCCCCCCCTCCCCAATCTTTCACCCTCACCTCAGGATCCCAAAAAATGAGGTTTGAGCAATTTTTGTTTTTTTCTTGGGTTTTGATCTTTTTCTCTGCCGCTACTTTACCGATTTTCATAAAGGCTTTTTGTCCTTGGCATAGTAGTAGCCTTGTGTAAAATTTTCATCCAAACCTGAGCAGTACCTTCCAAGTTATAAAGCGGCCAAGGATTAGCGGGCAGTCTCACACCGACAGACAGATCGAAAGACCGACAGACCAACAGGCCGACCCAAAATAAATGATTTTTCGTGATATAAATGTATAATGTCCAAGAAACATAACTTCCAGTGGGCGTGGGAAGTAAAAGGAGATAAATAATAAAATACGTATGTACTGCTTCCGATTCTAGTATGGACATCTTTGGGAAATCGTTGCTAAAACTGTTTGCTAACTTTTTCCGGTGAATAAGTACTTCTCCAGAAAACGTCAAGCGGGTTAACTTCAAACTTCGTATACTTTGATCGAAATTATTACGTCCCCAGAGGAACTGGAACTAGACTTCTTCTCTCCAGTTCAAGCGTAGACTAGTATTGCAAATGCCTGCGGGTAAAGTTCAGAGTTCATGAGCATAAGACTAGGTAATCTTCCCTGTTGAAATTGTGGACTAAATGTGAAAAGTCATCAATTGTGACGGATATAGGATGACTGGAAAGGAATTCACAAGAAATAATTTCTTGGTGGCTACATGACGAAAGCTTCCATGACACTGACTTCTTTTTTATTCAAAAATAATTTCAATTTTATAATATCACGCTCAAAATAATTTCTTTCTGAGGCCATACTGCGCGTTCTTCCACCCATCATAGCAGCTTAAGCTCTGATACTAGAATAACCTTCAGCTGGTCAGTTACAGCCATTTGAATGTTTTCGAATGTTCCAAAATAAGCTCCTTGAGGTGATTTTCCAACTTCGGAAGAGAAAAAAGTCACAAGGAATAAGGGTGAGGAGGAGTCACATGTATGTCTTTGATGGCCAAAACCTCGTTAATTTACATTGTTGTGTGACAAGGAGCATTATCGTGATGTACCAAAGGCGGGTAACATGTTCCCTTGTCTCCAGACCAATCCCGGCGCCTCCGGTTTTGCCAAATCGAACGCCACTTAGCAAATCTTATTATTTATAATATATTTCTGTCAGTTACTTGAGCCAACCTTCAATCGTGGATTATTTATTTTCAGCCTCCAGATTAACATTTGATCGTGAATTGGAAAGAGTAAAACTTCAATCGAATGAATTAAAATAAGAAATATTGGGTTCATAGAGATGGTGAATGCAACCACTCCACGAGACTCGATTGTGCTGGCACATTCACCTTTTAAAATATAGCAGAGGAAACGGGACGCTGTATACGTGTATATACGAATAGGATACACGATTTATTGGACAAGACCATAAAATATAAAACATCAAACATATTTTTCGCTTCCGTTCCTTTAGTGTAGTTATATTTCCAACCATAAAATATACATCTTAGCGCAGAGAGTTATACGAATTTTGCAGAAGTAGATATCGAACGTTGCATAACGTATTTGCGACGCCATGTTTTAGATCTAAGGTAGAATTATTTATATAAAGATATGAGATATTGGGAATGCTACCAATAATATGCAATGCCCTAAACTGTGGGAAAAGAAAGCTATTTTGCTCTAGTTCAATTAATGTTTATTCACTTCGTTAGAAAATCCTCAATAACTAATGTAAGTAGTAATAGCAGATATTCATTTACTCCATTATATAAGAACAATAAGAGAAGGACAATGCCTGTATATGGATCAGTTGTATGTGGAAATATGTAACATTCCAAAAACAAAACAAAAAAGTTAAAAGAATCTTAAAGAAAAATATATATTAAAGAGATGTATAAGTAGAAGATAACTAGTAATGAATATTTGAGAAGATTTCAATAATATGTTGTCTTAAATTATGTGCATTTCGAAATTGTTTAAGTTTTTGAATAGATGTTCATTTGGAGCCAAATAAAGAAGAGATCGCTTCATTATGTTCTTATAAGGTTTAGCGACAGTTACAAAAAGTTGTAAAATAATGGGCAAAATCCGCAAAAAGGAGGAAAATGGATTCGAGCAGAAAATAGGATAGGTAACCCGAGTGAGAAAAAAAACAGCACATGAAGTCCACTCCTTGAAAATTCGAGGTCTTCTAGCCATTTTATACTACAATATGTAGGTTGGCTCTTGTTGTGGACTTCGTGAGCTGCTTTTTCCCTCTCCATCTTCGTTTCCTCAGCTTACACCCGTATCCGGATGTGTGGGCATGTGTATCTACTTTTGTAGAGTTGCATATGTGCATTCATTTCGGGGAAGGCACGGAAAGGTAAAGCGTCGACAGATGACAAGTGATTGACGCGACGGACCGTGGAAATGTACTCTCTCTGTCCAACTTTGGGTATGAAGTATACGAGGGACGCTCGGTAAATCTCCACCCAAAATTACTAAAATGCTGAAATAACTTGTTTTGGAAAAAAGTGTGTAGTTCATATGAGTGCAGAATGTGTGATATTGATACAACCTTGAAAAGATGGGTTATGTGAGATTATATTAAAAGTGTGAGTGAGAAAATGTATTCTGATTTTGTGAAGATATTGGTTCAATTTGGATATGTAGCCGTTCTAGCTTCTCGCAATTCAACAGGTAGGAATAAATGATACTGAGCTGCTTGACATCACCCTTTTTATTCATGCAATGGTCTGTGATGAAAATGTGGGACATTTCTTAATAAAGAAAAAAGACTCTCAAAACGTTTATTTTTAGAAATGTCCCACATCACAATTGTGTTTTCAGAACCCTAATGAAGGCTCCACAGAGAATGCCGAAAGCTTGATTTTATCGTCAAAAGGGTCAACTTAAGCCTAAGAGTTTTGCGAATTTCTCAATTAACAATTAATTGTATTTTTTACCCAACTGGTCGTTGGCTTTGGCAATGACTACCGCTCATATATATATATACCTATATATTCATGACATCTTGCATCATCTTGAATAGAGCGCCATTCCCAGACATATTCGTTAGACACTACGGCCCGATTTTTCAATCACTGGTTGACTATCAAGTTTGGTAACTATAACTTGTGAGGTAGCTGTTGGTAGCTTACAAAAATAGGTAAAATGGTTAAGCTCTACTCAATTAAAAATCATATTATTCTAATTATCAAATTAATCCCTGGATTCCGGAGGTAGGAAATAACTAAACTTTGATTTAGAAGCTATCCATCAGCGTTTTTGCCCGAGAATTCACTTCGGTGTGGTAAGGGACATTTTGATCTGCATAAAACAGTTGAATCTGATCAATAACCTCTAGCCTTATAGGCTATGGCCTAATTAACCTATTGTTCCATTAACATTATAGCACGCCTGTACTAAATTAAACTTGCTCTAACCTCACCACTAAAAGGTTATGCCATCCAGTCAAACTGCCGCGACCGCAATGAAGTAATATAAGCGTTACATAATACTCTGGGATCCTATGGGCTTATGCCGACAGAGCGTCCCTTCGAGACCAGACCTAAAATTAAATTTCAGGATACTGCTATCAGTTCTTCTGCCTCTATTCTTCTTATAGGATGACTTTATAGGGCAGTAATATCCATAGAAGGAAATCAACTCGAACAGGCAATCTACATTATGGAAATCACAAATTTGGTACTCGCAGTATTTTAATTAGATATATGTACGAATACGGATGAATGTATCTATTTTATAAGGTTTATAAAGTTCATAAACTTTTATGAATTAGAATAAAGATATGAATATTAGTTTACTGCAACTTTTCAAGATTATCAGCTTGTAAAATTTAAATATCTTTATCACCTACCTACCTTCTGGAGTTCCACAAGGTTCGAACTTAGGACCCTTGTTATTTCTTATTTCCATTAACGATCTGTCTTTGAAGCTAACCTGTATGCACTTGCTTTTTGCTGACGACTTGAAGATATTTTCACCAATTCACTCTTCGAGTGACTGTGTGGAGATGCAAAGCAAGCTTGACTTCATATATGAATGGTGCAACAGAAATCTGCTAACGTTAAATGTCAAAAAATGCAAAGTGGTGTCGTATAGTCGGAAGCAGGACCCCATCATATACAATTTATTATAACCTTAATGAAAGCATTTTAGGAAGAGATTCAAGTTTTAAAGACTTGGGAGTAGTGTTCGATAACAAACTCACTTTTAACGATCACCTATCAGATATTGTATCATCTGCATCACGGTTGATGGGTTATTGTGTACGTAACTGGTCCGGTTTCTCTAATGTGGACTGTTTAAGAATATTGTATTTTTCATTTATCAGGACTAAGTTAGAGTATGCATCCTTAGTATGGTCCCTCCTATATCAGAATGCAATCGGTAAACTGGAAGCTGTACAACGTAAAGCTCTAAAGTACTGGTATTTTAAGTGCAGTGGTAGATACCCAGAGAGAGGATTTGATCATGATGTTTTATTGAAGTTTTTTGTCATTGAATCACTAAGGAATCGTCGTGACGCTTAAGCTCTCACTTTCCTTTATAAGTTAATGAATAATCATAGTGATTGTGGATTCCTACTGAGTAAGATTAATTTTCATGCTCCCAGATTAGTTGGTCGGCATAATCACATATTTTACTGTGATACACCACGGACGAGTATTTTATGCAGATCCCCAGTAATGGTATAGTTTGGCAAACGGATCTGCAACATCGGGGTATCGGTGAGGGGAAAGCAAAACATGGCTGGTTTCATTCATAAAATGCCAGCGGCGTGCGGTATTTTATAAAAGTTTGGGATTATTTCATAATTGGTTTAAATTTAGTAAACTATACGTTTATGTTTCACTTTAAATTTGGGAAGTATCTCAATAAGCCGACAATGATATGGAGCATTGTCCATAATAATAAATAAAGTATCGGGTAACCTCAAAAATAGCTGTTCTCTACAGTCTATACCATGTAAAAAAACACTTGAGTTTGTTTCTACACTTCAACAAACGGAAAAATGTCTACTCACTTCCCAAAATTGCCACAATTCAAAAAATCATGATAACTGCGCGATTTAAAACCTAATTTGAAAATCAAGCTAGCGTTTTTGTCAAAGCCGTAAATAAAATATATTTTTCAAATACAAATAGATACTTAACGTGGTTTTTGAACTTGAGAATATATATATATATATATACATATTATACATCCGTGATCTTATAATATGCTCATTTACTTTAAAAAGTGCCACAAGCCGAAACATGTCCAGAATTAATTTTTCTTTTTTAATCCGCATCTTTCTGGATTCCTATTGTTGCAATTTTGGACTGTTGATGTGGATATTTCTAGAGCATCGGTGTCGCTTAAATAGAAACAAAGAACTTTAAACATATTTCATATATGTTTAACTTATAACCTCTGTAATGAATAATACTTACATTATACAGCATTTCAAAATTACATTTCACCTATTGAATTACCATTGGTGTTCGTCAACTTCATCATTATCATCATCTTCACTGTCGTCATCAGTTTCGCTGTCGTCATCTTGCCCTACAGTTATTATAACTGGTTCCATTTCCTCCATAAATTGATCATTTTCCCAAAATTTATCTTCAATGTCCCTAACATGTTGACAAAATTTCTGCCAATCATTAATGGATATTAAGGACATCGCTTCCTGAGTAACTTCTTTCAGTGCGGTTAAACTGAAGTTTCCAGTGGTATTGCGGCTTCTTATATGAAATTTAAGCTTTGCCCAAGCTAATTCTATTGGGTTTAGCTCGCATAAATAAGGAGGTGTTCTTAGAGGAGTATGTCCATGTGATCTTATGATCCGAAAAACTACATAATTTTTTTGGTTGTCAGGGGGCTTACGAAGTAAGACCAGATCGAACAAGTCAAATTTTCTGGCAGTTGCCTCATGGTTTATGCCTATGAAATATTTTATTGTATAGTTTGATATGTACATGCATGTTTTGAGTCATAAGTACCTTTCATTGTCAACCAAGCCATTATATCTTTTTTCGAAGATGATTTTGTCGGGGTTTTATCTTCCCGGACGGAATGATATGGGGCATTGTCAAATACTATAACCGAATTGGCAGGTATATTCGGGAGGAGTTTTTCGGTGAGCCAGCATGTGAAATTTTCCCGATTCATCTGACTGTGGTAATCGCCTGTAGCTAATCCCGCCTTAAATATCAAACAGGCATTGTCAACAAACCGATTTTCCGAACTTGCATGCACTATAATGAGTCGACCTAAAATATACAAGACGATTATATAATATGTTACAAATCAGAGTTAAATTTAAGATATATATAGCATTTTTGCTTACCTGTAGAACCTATACTGCTTATTACACCAGAAACAGTTTCGCTCTGACAGCATTTTTTGAAAGTCAAGTCATTTTCCACCCAGGTTTCGTCCAAATAAACAATATTGTGCCCTTCTTCACGATATCTACGTATCTCACGGATGTACTTGTACCTCCATTTCAATATATTAGGCCTCTCTATCAAAACTTTTCTTACATTTTGTCATTTGCGCCAAAAAAAAAACATTTGATTTTAATAAACTCCTGAGTGTTTCCCTAGAATAGGGGAAATTTGAGTCTTCTCTCAACTTTTGTAATAACTTCCTGATTGTCGGGATAACTGTATATTCAAGATAAAATCTGTTTATCAAATGTCTAGTAATCTGAAAATCAAAATCTTCATCTTTCTCAACAAGAGACTGACCCGGTCTTTTTTTCCCGGGACTGGATAACATTTTATTGGGGTTATTTTCTAGTCTTTCTTTATCTTCGTTATGAATTTTCCTAACAGAAGATACTCCGAATCTGGTATAAAGGGACACCCTAGCAAGCTTACGTTTAAGCAGCAACTTGAGGGAATTGTTTGCCGCTTCCTCATCGCAAACCCTATAAATAATCATCAGAATGTTAGCTTAGCATTTCCTTGTTTTTTATTTATATTCAGACTCAGTCGTCAAAAACTACAATTATTGCATATTATTATTAAAAACCTATAAACATTCGCAATCACTTCTGGTGTCTGGCTATGAAGCGTCTTTCCGCGAGTAAATTGGTTCATTTTAAAAAAATAATACTAAAACGAATAACAATAACAAATAACAAAACACTAAACTATTCAAAAACATACAGCACTAAACATACAAACTTAATAGAACAATAAATAGTTAACAATAATAGTTGTAAAACTCATACACGATCAACGGAGATAAAACCTACGCCACTGGACTTTTCAATAGTATGGATATTCTAAGAAAGGAGCAGAAAATTGTCTGGGACGCTACCCAATAGGGAGTCGAATTTTCTCATGGCCACAAAACATGTGAGGATATCCGCCAATCAGATTCGTTCAGGCGGTGTCCAATATACCTTTCGGGTGGTTGTTGCCAGCTCAACCGATGTCGATAAGATCTTTGGAAAAATGTTTACTTATAATACGATTCAGTAGTAAAAAATAGTTATTAAATACAAATAGAGCTAACAACCCATTAAAATACTCAGTATTTTGAATTATTATTTTTTGGAATTGTGAAAAATCGATTTTCAAATCATTGAAATTACTTCATTACTGCTTTTTTGTAGTTAAATTTGGCAATATCGAATATTTTCGGTCGCATTCCTTTCGCTGTTGCAGATCCGTTTGCCAAACAATAATGTGTACCTTATTCAATTCAATCTGTAACAGAGCTGATGTATGTCATGACAGTCTTAATAAAATATTAAACATTTACAGGGGGCAATTGAGATAAAATCGTTTTGTTGATGGTGTCAGTTATTATTATTCTTCAATTGGAGCACTTTTATGTTTTTTTCTTCTCTTTTTTTGTAGAAGTGTTTAATTGTTCAAACAAATATGTATTATGTGTTCATTCAGATCACTGATGTTTTTCTATTTTCTTTTTTTTGTTATTATTTTCTGATTCATTGTCTACATATATATATATATATATATGTGTGTGTGTGTGTGTGTGTATATATGTATGTGTATATGTATATATGCGTGTGTATACATGTGTATATATGGTACCATTTTGTTTTGATTTCACTAATTTCCTGTGATTGGGTGTATAAATATATTATTATTATTATTATTATTATTATTAAGAAGCTGATGATAGCTATAACGACAATCCATAAAACCTTTAATGACCACATCTGTTTCAATACAATACCTGCTACACGAATATTACAAGATGCAATTTGAATCGAAATGCTAATCGTTGGGTGACAAAGATAACACAATAAGGATAGTATGGTGAATAGATAGGCAGATATACATATAAATATATATATACGGTTAGGGTCTGTCTGGCAGGTACATCGCGCGGCGGCATCATGGAAGAGAGCTCTGAGGAGCAAAGCCGTTGGTGTAGCGGTAGAAAAGGGCTAGATCGCCGACGGCCCGCAGGGAAGATCAAGACTAGAATCTTAATACCTTAGCAACACACTTCGGCATTCCATAACCTTCCTAGCTGATAGGGAACCTAAAGACGGAGTAAAAATACACAAAAAGTCTTGACAAAGTCTTCAAGGATTTGGGATATAGAACCGTATATCAATCTGGTTCTAAGCTTACAGACTTGTCGAGAAGCCACATAGAGAAAGTAGATATACTGGAAAGGTGTGGAGTCTAGTGTAGCAGAACATATTATAACACTCTCGTAGCTAGGATCTTGACTAACGATGAAACGTCCTCGGCATATCGACGTTTAAGCAACCAAGAGTTACGCCGCCATGCATCAATAACGGCATAGCTTGCAGCCAGAATACTTGGGTTTTCGCGACGGCGTCGTGAGCGTTTGGCAGCCATCGGGAAGCATCTACCGCCATCAAGAACCTATCTACATCTAGATGACTGCGCTGCCGCACAGGAAAACGCTGGATTAGCCAATTGGACCATAGCAGCGGGCGATGATTCAAAGCAGAACGCAATAGTCCAATCGACATGGGTATGAATCTGTCATAAATTAGTTTCAAGTGTTTTTATAAATGAGTTTAAGAGTAATTAATCAGACCTTAAACAGCAAAAACGTTGTTTTCTTTACGATATGATTCATACGGACTACAAGATAGATAAAAATAATTTAAAATTGGTTTACATTTACGCCCACATCAGACGCACTCCACTCGTTCATATTAAAACATTGGTTTTACCTGGGTGTTGATCGTCGACTTTCACATTTAACGCGCCCACTACAACTTTTCGTCTAATTGACACCCCAGTGCCAGTGGTAAGTTGGATGCAATTTGCCCGCCTTGCTCACTAGATGCATCAGTTTGGATACCTATACATACTTCTAAATTGTCTCTATTGCCTGCATACTCTTCTTGAATGATTGGGAAGAATATTTTTTGAAATTAAAAGCCATTTTGAAATTCCTTATATAATTAATTATAATTATGTACAGAGCAGTGCGCAAAACATTTAATCGGTGAAGAAATCTTACCATCTGTTTCGTGTTTTTTGGCTACTGCTCAGCAGGGTCTACGCTTGGGTCTCTCCGGCAACGTACGAAAGCCTAGCAACTGTACACTATCCAAAGTTATACAAGATCTCTTGGGGCCATCTATCGATTTGAAAGTTTGGCTAAGGTGATTTGATCCAAAATGCCTTAATTAAAATCGATCCAGATTGAGGTGTCTTTAGGGGCAACTTTCAATACGTGGTTTCACCAGTACAGTCCTTAATAATTCAAATAGGTCACTTATTAAGCAGCTATTCAGCATGATAGACGTCAGAACGTGATGAAGTGTCGTGAAAATATATTAGTTCTCAATATAAACTGCTTGCCCGAGTTTAATTGAGAAGCAAAAGCTTGACGGGTCCGTAAGGCAGACCTAGAATGTGCCAGCATCAAGGAGACCTCAGGGACGCAAGATTCAATAGCATATTGGTAGAAAGGCATCAAATCATCTACTAAATGATAGTCATGAGACCACTGCCGTCAGATAAATGTCACCGACTTCAAATATTATATACATTTACAGATCCCTCACTTCTAAGATCTGATAAGCTGATTTATATTTGAGCTGAAATAAATATAATGTCACTGGTTAAGCAGAATCAATCAACATCTTGCCGTATCTGAAAATCCGTTACACAACTGTAATCAGAACATGCCGGTAACACTGAACTCTGGGAACTATAAATCTTTCTCTTTTTTTGTAATGTCAACATTTCATCGAAATAATTATTATATGTATGTATGTATGTATGTTCGACTTCAGGAAGGGCCAAAGATAATCGACTTTTCTCTCTTCACCACGCAAAAATTACATCTACAGCGAGGACTGATACGGATCATCGATTTCACAGCTGCCTAGGTACGGTAATATCGGAACATACATGTAAAAACATGCAGATTGATTGTGGAATTTCGAACTTGCGACACCGTAAATCGCTTAGAGATGAGACAACCTAATGTGATTCCCTCGCCATAGAATGCAATTTGTCCTGGCACTTCTCCTACGGGCCGAGTGGTGCGCCTGCAATCTGCTTCAACATCGTCTCCGCATGGCACGATCTCTGTAATCCTCCCCCGGCAATATTACGAGGGATGTCTTTTAAGTTTTGCATATAGAAACATAGTAGGCCGCGCGGATCGAACGTCTGTATCTTAACCTCACTCTTGAGTAAACTTAAATTCAAAGTTTCACAACAATACGTGCAGTGTTCTCACTACAGTGAACTTTTAAGTGTCACCAAGTCATTAGAAAAACGGAACTCAACCGAGAACATTTTCGCAATTATCGCAACAAGAATGCCTTGCTGAGTTACTGTCTGTTTTCGGCAACGAAGCGCCATATCAGTCGACAATTTCCCGTTGGTATGGAGAATTCAAACGTGGACGGGTGAGTCTTATCGGCGATTCCAGGGTGGGTGTACCAAAAATGGCAGTCATCCAGGAAAACGTCGATGCTGTCCGCAAACTCATCATTGAAGATAGACATGTGAAATATCGCGAGATTGAGGCGTCCTTCAAGATCTCAAAGACCTCAATTCAAAAAATTTTAGATGAAGAAAGAAAATTAGTTTCTCGTTGGATATCCCACCTGTTGACTGAAGAGCAGAAAGCAGCCAGGGTTAATTGGTGTCAAAAAACGCTGGACCGTTTCAATTTCGGAAACTCAAAAAATGTGTACAGCATTTTTAGTGGTTATGAATAGTGGATTTACCGTTATGAACCAGAAAATAAACGACAGTCGGCTGTTTGGGTGTTCCAAGGTGAAGAAAAGCCAACAAAAGTCATCCGTTCTCGAAGTGTTTCGAAGATGGTCGCGACATTTGTGCCAAAAGGGTCATATTGCAACAATTCCTCTTAATGAGCAAAGAACTGTGACTGCGGATTGGTACACCACCATCTGTTTGCCAAAATTCATCACCGAGCTTCGAAAAATCAACCCCGAAAGAAGAGTCATCCTCCACCAAGACAATACAAGCTCGCACAAAGCCCAAAAAACAAGGCAGTATTTAACGGAAGAAAACGTGGAATTATTGGATCATCCTCCAAATAGTCCCGATATAAGTCCTATAGATTTCTTTACTTTCCTGAAAACTAAAAACAGACTACGTGGTCAAAGGTTCCAGTCACCAGAAGAAGCAGTTGACGCATTCAAAAATGCCGGTTTGGATCTGCCAGCAAACGAGTGGAAGAAGTGCTTCGAAAATTGGTTCGAGCGCATGCACATGTGTATTAATCTTCGTGGAGAATACTTCGAAAAACAATAAAGTCATTTAAAACTACCTACCGTGTTGTTTTATTTCTATATGCAAAACTTAAAAGACATCCCTCGTATCTACAATTCATGGTTGTTTGCATACATCGAGGTCGCGTCTCGTTGCTGTCTCAATCAAGAGAATCAAGGGTATATGTCTTGGAAAACAGGTGTCTAAGCAAATCGGCAGGTGTATTCGTAAGTTGAAGAGTGACATTACATCGGCTTTTTTTTGACATTATGTAGGTTTTCCAACAAGACGTCAACTTGCAACTAGCGTAGTTCATTTCATGCGCACTTGTAGCTAGCGCGGAATGAAGTATTTGCACACTAGCCTATTTAACCAACAAGTTGATATTTTATAGATTTTTTTTTGACATTATATAGATTTGTCACATAATAATCCTACGGGGCAAAAGATTATTCATCTGGCAGAGGCTTAATTTTTGACGAAGGGTATAATACATGGTGGCCCAATATTCCGTGGGCATTGAAGTACCAGGTATTATTAGACTCAAAATAAATCTATTGGACATGATTTACCCCTATGCAAAAGTGCTTTTTTGTCCATTAGAAGGTGTCAAAGTTTCCCTTTTAAATCACATTTCTTACAATATTCTAAGAACGGATGGTCCGATTTGAATGAGATTTGTAACACTTATGTTTTGGTAGACGTTCAAACATTTGAATTTCACGAAAAACTCTAAACAGTTTGAGAAAGGTGAAAACTACCCTAAAAACTACATTTTTGACAACTTTCCCGACGACTCCTTTTATTTAGCGGATCTTTTTGTTTACGTCTGTCTTGTCCCCTATAAAAACAGGCCATCTCGGATAGTTTTCCAGAGAAAAAATGAGTTGCACCAAGAGGTTCCCAAACGCCTTATTAATTCTCTTACGGCTTGTGCGTACAGTGGTCGGTGACTTGTTGGTGATTGGGTCTGGGATCCGGCCGTGTGAATTCCGACTATACAGGGTTATCCAAATTAAGTGTCCACCATTAGTAACTTTGTTATTAGTGAAAATACAAGGTTGTTTGAATTAGCAAACTAGTAGCATTTTTAACGCTGGTAAAAATGAGAAATAAAAAAAAACAATTGAGAGTCGTTATTTTGATTTTTTTCAGTAAAATAACATTTTTTTAAATGGAAACCCCTGTATATTATATTTTTTTCTGTTAAAGCATCAAATTTTAAACAAAAAAGTTCATAATGACTTTTCCGCTAAAGTCAAAAATAAAGTCAAAATAACGATAAATATTTTTAATTATTTGCAGTATTATAATATTAAGACGGCTATGAAAACAACATGGCGTTCGCGATTTGACAGCATTAAGATAAGCGACAAATTGTTAAACTGGACATACTCGCAACTAGAAGGCTTTGGAAAACAATGATAAAATCAAATAATGTCAAACATTAGTGTAAATACTTGTTTATAAGCTTGGCCGCGTGGGTCAGAGTGTCGTGCTACTGATCAGCCGGCCGGCCGGGCCGCGAGTTCGAATCTCGCCTTCGCCATGGATGTTGTGTGTTTGTTTTAGGCAGCAGCGGTGGCCGCAGTAGTAGACTCTTCGGTCTCCTGATCAGTCGCCGTGCGCTGTGCGGGTTCGATTCCCGTCCCAGGAGAAATGTTTCTCTTGGCCATGGATGTTGTGATTGTCCGTAGGTGGTAGATGGTCTCTGACTGTCGAACGCGGAGGTACCACCCGGCGGTTCTCGTAGGCGGAGCCAGAATGTGTGCATGTTGCATGCACACGTGTTCCTCGCCAGAGTCCGTGTGGCGTCCCCCCTTTCCCATGTATCCCCCATAGCCCCACGGTACCCAATGGGTGCTTAGGCCTCAGGCCTTCGTGGTAGTTGGAGTATAAAAAAAAAAAAAAATGTGTCATTAATTTAAAGAAAAATGTTTCTCCCATGAAGAAAAGTGTGATGCAGTTGAAAAACGTGCCCAAAAATGTATTGAAGAACAAGGTGGTGTTTTCGAGCATCTTCTTTAAAAAAAATTGTTATTGTATTTTGTAAGATTATAAGTTGATGTTGAAAATAAAGTTTGTCAATACAATTTAATTGTTTCAGATTGGAGGCCATAACTTCAACAATTTGTAACCTAGGAGAAAAGTTATTGTAAGCTTTTTTGTTTAAAATTTGATGCTTTAACAGAAAAAAATATAATATACAGAGGTTTCCATTTAAAAAAATGTTATTTTACTGAAAAAAATCAAAATAACGACTCTCAATTGTTTTTTTTTTATTTCTCATTTTTACCAGCGTTAAAAATGCTACTAGTTTGCTAATTCAAACAACTTTGTATTTTCACTAATAACAAAGTTACTAATGGTAGACACTTAATTTGGATAACCCTGTATAGTCGGAATTCACACGGCCGGATCCCAGACCCAATCACCAACAAGTCACCGACCACTGTACGCACAAGCCGTAAGAGAATTAATAAGGCGTTTGGGAACCTCTTGGTGCAACTCATTTTTTCTCTGGAAAACTATCCGAGATGGCCTGTTTTTATAAGAGACAAGACAGACGTAAACAAAAAGATCCGCTAAATAAAAGGAGTCGTCGGGAAAGTTGTCAAAAATGTAGTTTTTAGGGTAGTTTTCACCGTTCTCAAACTGTTTAGAGTTCTTCGTGAAATTCAAATGTTTGAACGTCTACCAAAACATAAGTGTTACAAATCTCATTCAAATCGGACCATCCGTTCTTAGAATATTGTAAGAAATGTGATTTAAAAGGGAAACTTTGACACCTTCTAATGGACAAAAAAGCACTTTTGCATAGGGGTAAATCATGTCCAATAGATTTATTTTGAGTCTAATAATACCTGGTACTTCAATGCCCACGGAATATTGGGCCACCATGTATTATACCCTTCGTCAAAAATTAAGCCTCTGCCAGATGAATAATCTTTTGCCCCGTAGGATTATTATGTGACAAATCTATATAATGTCAAAAAAAAATCTATAAAATATCAACTTGTTGGTTAAATAGGCTAGTGTGCAAATACTTCATTCCGCGCTAGCTACAAGTGCGCATGAAATGAACTACGCTAGTTGCAAGTTGACGTCTTGTTGGAAAACCTACATAATGTCAAAAAAAAGCCGATGTAATGTCACTCTTCAACTTACGAATACACCTGCCGATTTGCTTAGACACCTGTTTTCCAAGACATATACCCTTGATTCTCTTGATTGAGACAGCAACGAGACGCGACCTCGATGTATGCAAACAACCATGAATTGTAGATACGAGGGATGTCTTTTAAGTTTTGCATATAGAAATAAAACAACACGGTAGGTAGTTTTAAATGACTTTATTGCTTTAACAGAAAAAAATATAATATACAGGGGTTTCCATTTAAAAAAATGTTATTTTACTGAAAAAAATCAAAATAACGACTCTCAATTGTTTTTTTTTATTTCTCATTTTTACCAGCGTTAAAAATGCTACTAGTTTGCTAATTCAAACAACTTTGTATTTTCACTAATAACAAAGTTACTAATGGACACTTAATTTGGATAACCCTGTATAGGGTAGCAGAATGAACAGAATTTGTGTGGCGGGATCTTGCACAAGAATACTGATAGGTTGACGATAGCTGTAAGATCAAGGCGTATGTGTAGCTTGCGAAAATAAAGAAGTACGGTATTACTTTTTACAGACTTATTACAGTTTTATATCATACAGGCATAAATGTGAATCATTCATAAAAGACGTTCAACCATTTTCGTTCCTGCACATAATAAAACGGCGTAAAAAAGTATAGCTAACTTTCTCATTATTATTTAATGTATTTGTAGCATTTTGACCCCTGTCCCATAGTTGATTGGAGTTGTTTATCTGAACCTCGTAAACCTGTGTCTTTAATGCTCCCCATTTAAAAAATCGCATGGTTTAAAATCCGAGAAACGAGGTGGCCATTGAATAGGAGCTCTACCAATCCATGTACCATCATTCGAGTAATTTCTTACAGCACGCGCAAAATGAGATGGAGCATTAACGTGCATAACAAACATGTCAATTCTTACATTCAGAGGCAGTTCTTCTATTAATTCAGGTTAAACGTATTGTAAAATGCCTTTCTTAAAATGCATGTAGATTTGCTTCAGCGTAAACATGTGTATCATGTAAATTTATCATATCAGGTCGGGTAAAGCATGACTTATCTGTAAACAAATGTTTCTTATGAAATGACCTATCAGCTGCTCGGCGATCGGGTACGTTTTGTACAAATCTCAAACGTGAGTCATGGTAGGTAGTCAATAATTCCAGGACAGGCTGAACGTGACAAAAACGAATGAGTTCTTCATTTAAAATCCGATTAACAGGACTTTTTTGACCTCCTTGTTCATGTTCTAATCTGCGAGTGCTGATACCTGAATCTTCTTCGATCATTTCAAGAACAGCTTCAGACAAAAAATGAATCGAATGCGAAAAAATTCCTCTATAATTTATGTGTAGGTGGGGGTAGTATTCATCCAACTCGAACCCGTTCGGGTTATTTTGTAGATGTTAAATATTAGGAAGTCTAACAAAACACAAATTTCATTCAAATCGGACTATCAGTTCCAAAAAAATCTGAAAAAATTTGTTGTAAAAAGAAAGCGCATTTGCATGAGTGACTTATTTTGAGTCTAAAATTAAGTAGTACTTCTATGTCCATGGAATATTGGGACACCCTGTAGAACGTATATAGGATTGCAAACTTCTTTGAAATGAAAACAATACAACTTGCTGATTCACTTGCGCAAATTTATTGGTTGGAATTCCTATTATACAGTAATAGTCTAGATATGAGTATTTTATATTTCAACAGTGAGTTATATCTTCAGCATTTTTTAATACAATTTGAAATAACTACTTTGTATGCATGAAATAAAATTATAAATGCACAAGCGTTAGAAGCTCAGAAAGCATTACCAAGGTGCTGATGCTGAGGCGTACGTTGATATCATCCAACAGAATAATACATCCATTTTTCTTTTTCAGGAGGCATCTTATACTATCCTGTCAGGGAAGTCTGAATATTTTTCCGTTTGATGATCCCAAGTGCACTTTTTCCATGGAAAGCAGTGAGTAATAATTTATTTCTTTATATTGCACATCTTCAAGCTTCATTCTCAGTATCGTGAGAATAGTGGCGCCGCTAAGAAGTTCGTTTTTTTAATGGCCAAGATGACACAAAGCATTGATAAAATTAAATTAAGTAATTCATTCGTAAGAATAATGTAGCTATACATCAGGCCAACTTATACACTGAGAACCAAATTTGTCAGATGACTTGAGTTCAATGTGTATGAGAGAGAAGTGTGTATAGATACAGATCGTCAAGTGTAGGAAGAGATGCGAATTTTTGAATAATGTCACGCCTTCTCGGTGCGCAGTAGCTAGCGGTTCAATTCACCGGACGACGCAGTAGTCTCTAGTCATGTCTACTCATAGACTAGTTAGCGTACAGTCAGGAGAAAAATTGTCAGGCAGTGAAACAACTTTATTACTTATTATCTGTGAATTGTATGTATTGTTACGAATTCGTTGGTTGAATACATACAATTTTACGCCATCCATTTCTTGTGTCCTAAGAGATTTACTCGTTCATAATGGATTTTAAATCCAAATTACAACGTAAAGTTTTATCAGGGAGGTTGTAACAAATGTTACATTCTTTATGTAACGAGAAGCAGAAGGAAATAAACCTAAAATAATTGACAATTTAAAATAGAATGAGTACCAATCAGTTTCAGTCTTACAGCTACATAGCGTGCAATACTTATTTTATGGAATAAATTGTGTTGGTGTCCTTATTTCTATGTTAATCTCATTTATATGTATAAATAATCACATAAATCCGATTTTTAACCCTCCTTCGGTAGCGAACAAGTGCGGAAACATAAAACTATTTCTGTAAAACTAATGTATTACGGCAATTTTGAAAATATTGAAAAAGCAGTATATAAAACTTGTTTTTTTAGATGCTTCTGGTGGACCTACAATTGTATTTTAAGATATCCTAATGATATAGATTCGTTAATTGTATATAACATACTCTCAAATTCAATTCTATAATGCACATAAACTCAACCCATTGAACAAATTTTCTCTAAGAGTTTTCGAACCACATGAAATACTGCAGGCAATAGATAGCTTAAGATCGGGTGCTCGTGAAATTGATGATCCAGCGCTGACAATGATAGAACTACTAAAGTTAATGAAGTTACCAAATTTAGAATATTGGACACACGAACTGATATTTAAAAATTTGACACATGCCAACAATTTCGATTAAAAAAACCAGGCTTCACATAATCGGTATTCCATTATTGAAATTATTCGATTAATTTAGGACGCAGACTGTACCATTCGAGATCGAATGGCACGTATTGTACATGCCGTCTCTTTTGCTCCGAATGCGTTCTCCTTCTCTCGTGTGCGCAATCCCAGCAAATCCTCATATCTCTTGACGAGCGTTACATATGTTAGAAAGAGCTAGAAGCCGGCTGGATAGCGAATATATTACACCAGTTCCTCGAATTAAGATGCATGTTGAAAATGTGCGTTAGTTTACTCTCTACGCCCAAATAATGGCTTTATTTTGAACTTATACGTTTTTGAATTTTGAATTGTGTCGAATCTGTATAGGATCTATTCCGCATCGGTCCTAACGAAGCTCCATTTTGGCCGAAACGAAAGGTCACGATCGCCACAAATTCTGCAACGTTGCAACATTGGTTCGCTTGTCAACACCGCATCTCGTACATTCCAAGGCAAGGTTTCTACCTCAATGATCATAGATGAGCGATTTCGGTCAATACCCATCTAACCCTCATTGGGGGGTCGTCCTGTTTCGGTTATCACCGTACACCCAGGTACCGTCGCAAAATGAAACAATGACTCAGGATGTATTGATTTTATCACCAACAGTGGAAATCAAAAGCAATTCTAAAATAAATTAAAACACTCAGTCGCATCAAAATTGAAATTGAATAATTCCAATCAAAATGAAAATAACATTTTAAATTAAATGTTCGAACACGCCTCTTTCTTAGGTTTGCCAGTAGCCTAACATATTGTAGAAGCCTGTGCGAACATTTTCTGCTGTAACATATTGACAACGCAGCAGATTGCGTGACCTTCTGCGTCATAGTTGTTAGGCAATGTGGTGATGACCGTCGCTCTTCAGCCGACTTCCATCTCCTTCTAACATGTATTTATACGCACTTCTCGCGCTCTTCTCTCGTACAGAATGAACTACAGCCGTAAGACAAATTTATTTTTTTTATTACTATAATCAACGAGGTTCGTTCTTGCATTGTACTTCATATCCATTTTTGACTTTCAGTATCGTATGAGATGACGTCGATGCGATATGTATGGAAAAATGATGAAGATGTGCTCAGGAAATCTCCTAGTCTTACAACGCTCAATGCATACTTGATAGCAAATGCCACGTTGCAGTGTCCTACTAAGTCTATCTGGAGAGGTAAGTTTTCAAAATGATAGGAAACAACTCAGATATTTGAATTCACAATAATATTTGGGTGAGAACGCATTCTGTATTTTTGATGACACCTGAGTTAATTTATCTTTAATAATGAAGTGCCACCGTTTAAAAAGTAAAATTTAAAAGCTCTCTGTATCACAGCTACGGTGGGCTACAATGTAACAAATTTGGAATTGAAAAAAAATAATGTATTGTTTCTAAAATGTTGAGTAATTCAATATGTTTAAACAAGCGGGCACATCCAAAGTTCACAGAAAATTTAATCACGTGATAGGGTCAAGCTGCCCTTTTGTGACTCTTTCCCACAAATCAAGGCCTGTTATTATTTTATTAATTTTATTGTTATTATTATTTTTGACTGGAAATGATATCCTTGTAACCCGCATGGGCAATTAAAATTGATTCATCTTGGCTGATTCCTCCAGTCGGAAGTACAAAAGATTTCAGTTAACTATTTTCCAATGGAAACATTAGGAATACTTGCTAGTTTGAAGTTGATGCATCATGAAATAAGTTAATTCAAATAAGGTCCCTCAATAATAAGAAGTTCAATTTGGTCAAATTCAGAATTCGGAATTGTCCGAGAAAATCCTAATGTTCTGCTGTTGAAATTGTTCCTGCGACTTACAAACCGGAAAGCTTTGTGTGAAAAAATTTGCGGAGGTTATAAAAACAGTATGATAATGAAATGCACCAAATATGGTCTATAAGCACCTTTTGCTAACTCCGAGCGTAATATACAGATAAGATCGAGCTTAGATGGGGTTACCAAGGCATATTCCATAAACATATTAGAGTAATAAATTACAAGTTCCAAGTACAAGCACATAATAGATATATATTACCAACTGTACCTAGAAGAAAGGTCACCCTGGGCCCTATCCCATAAAAAGTGTGGTGTAATAATTACAAGTTAATTTACTTGTAACTTGTGCAATACTGTAAAAATGGCATTTTGTGAATCAGTGGATTTAGCAGCAAGTTAACAAAGGCATGTATGGCAAGATATCTTAGAAAAATAAGACTAGCTGTCCGGTATCCGGTAAGAACTCCCGAAGAAAGACGTAGCAGTGCTCCAGAGATCCTTTTTGCCCTGATTTAGTACAACTTCCTTATAGCTGATCATTGAAAATTACACCTTTGAATACGATATTGATAGTTCCTTGGAGTATGAGTCACCGAGGGCTCAGAATTTCCCCGATAAAGTGCTTCTCTATGGTTCGAATAATGTAGGAAGAAAGAACACTACAAAACGAGAAAATGGAATTATCAGAGTTGAAAAAAGTATGACGAATCTTCAAATAGAATTCTTTAAGTTATGATGTATATCACATAATTATTATTTGAAATGAATCTATTGTATTTTAATAATAAATTTTTTTAAATTTACAGAGCTTTTTTAAGTCCATTAAAACGCGTTGCTTATTTTCAGCTGAGTTTGTGAACAGTTATATGGTAAAATTAGATGGGGTCCATCTTGATTGGTACCTATCTTAAATCCCTTTGATAGCGTCCATTGAATTTAAATTCTATACCAAAGAATTGATTCTCATTTCAAATAGCATCTGTTGTTACAATCTTTTCGAATTTTTTGTACCATGAAGCTTATCCCATGCTTGTCTAACAAACTAGAATCACTTGTTGCAAATGTATCAAAGATAATAGGGAAAATACTACCATTTGTACTGGTAAATCATAATATTAATACAAGTTACAAATAAATACACCTAATTTAATTTTTACACAATACTTATTATGAAATAGGGCCCAGTTTTTGCTACTTTGCTAGGGCTGCAAAAGTGCCAATTTTCAGTTTTCGGAAAACATCAATATCTTCCTCTACATTCAGAACTGGCCGATACGACCGCTCCTTTGTCCCGAGGGTGACGAGATTGTGGAACAATCTACAAGAGAAAGCTTTTCTCAGTTCTACTAATCTTAAGCAGTTCAAAAGTCGGATGAACAAAATTTCTTTGGAATCCTCTTAGCAGCCGCGGTGCCCTAGCATTTAGACTTCTGCCCGCGCGGCTGCTTCGGTATATAAAAAAAATCATCTATTCAACTGCTTTTTCCGACAGTTCAATAAAAACTATGTTTTTTCCTAGTTAAACCTTCGACTCCGATTGTATGACTCCAGTTCCGCTTGCGTACCTGTGGCATGAACATCCATTAGCGAATCTATCCGTCCATTAGCCTCACAAATCCAAAATGAAAACCATCCGCAACGTCGACTGCACGTCGTAAAAGTCACCGTATATCAAATATAATACAGCAACGCGATTCCCTCAAAGTTACATTGCATGTTGGGGCACATTTCTATGACCTCGAGCGCTCGGCACGTGTATCATGTAAAAAACCTATAAAACGTTGAAAAAATCCTATAAGATGTCAACTTGCAGACAAGGTAGTTTTTAGGGCACAGTCATTCCATCTTTGCTCACTGGGATCGTTGTGAACGTCCATCTATGGAGGAATCACTCAACTAAACTACACGCCTTATTGGTTGCATAGTTTTGTGAGGCTGAGTGATCCGTGTCTGTAGTTTTTATCTCTGAGAAGAAAACTGGTTGAATAGCAAGATCGCATCTGGATGATTATGTGTATTGGTCTGCATGTGTATAAAATCAGTGATATTTGCTGTGTGAGAAAATCATCACTGAATATGCTGAATATGACGGGTTATCTATATGTTGTGCTGTCTGAATAGAGGTTATGTTCAAAGTTATAAATTACGAAAAACTGAGGAGAATTACGGGAAATCATCACCGCGCCCGCGTTGGGTGTAATTACCGTTATCATGTATATGGCTTGTACTTTGACAGTGTACAGTGAATGTAATTATTTCTGATCTCTCTCATTTTTGAAATTCAGCAAATTTGTATATGTAATTTCCAGAATGTATAAGAAAAAGTGTCTCCGCAAGTAATTTCTAGCATTGAATCCCCATTAAGTGTATTTGAGACAAGAATCCAATGGAATTATCATCAACACATACAACTTACAGATTAGACCTCCAGTAATGCCATCTCTGCAGCAGATTTTACATAACATCAAAGCCAAACATTGATAACTAAAGCCACATGACGTTTAGACAGCACGTACAACTAAGTGCTAAGTTAACATCTTGTAGAAAAACCTACATAATGTCAAAAAAACAACATAATGTCAAAGAAAAATCAGAATCATGTAATTTTTCAAGATACTTGTACGTGGTACCGGTGCCGCTCAGGCTGCGAGAAGGTGCCACGCGAATCGAGTCCCACGGCTGATGCTCTGTTATGGTCTAGTCAATAGGTCCCACAACATGATTTTGGCTCAGTATAGTACCAGTATAATCACTCTGGCTATGGGAACTGGATGGCTACATAAAAAAACCAAGAGAACCAGTAATCATCAACCTCGATAGCAAGGACGACTGTGACAGTGACAATTCTGACAATTCGAGCTCAAGTAGTGACGATACTATTTTGTACAGGCTTATATAGGGTAATTCATAAGTCGTGACTAAAAAATGTTTAAGTTTAGAAATAAAAAACATAATTTTTTTAAATCTTCAAAACCATCCACTAGAATGAACTAAAATCTGGTATGCGGATTTACCTAAGTATTGTCCACATTCAAAAGTGTTTACATAAAATTATTATTTAATACTGCTTCAAACTACATACCATATATCTCCTTTGTTTCAATCAACTAAAAATCACATCAACATTTAGTAAGAAATTTCCATTCGCTCATTTGTCATAATACCTTCAGTGACGTATCATTGTGTGATTATGACATATGGAATGCTCTAAAATGTTCAAAAATCATGGTAAATCAACGTCTAAATTGAGAAAATCACTAATCATTTGACAATGGCATTCCGCGATTCGAATTCAGACACTAACGGTTACATCAGAACATGTGAGAAATGTCTTTACTGGAATTCTTTAGATATGAGATTTCTTGGCGCACATCTACTTTCAGTGGGAAGTCAAACCCCTTCTAAAATGTTAAATGTCCAACCACTGCCGGTCTCCCGTCCATACCGACAAAGGGTAGACGCCGCTCTCTTTCAAGTTCGCCATTGCCTTCAATTTTGAAACCAGACTATAATATCTGTCCAACGAGTGGGTTTTACGCGCACGCAGAGCAACACTGCTTCTAGCATATAGAGGGCACCAATATTAGCTGAGCTGTCGACGCGCTCGCTTCAGTCACAGACACAGCGGTACAGGGTCGTAGTGTGTTTTTAGCGCTGTTGCTGCATAGGGGTTGAGGGTTTGTAGGGGGTGGGGAAGGGTAAATGGATTTTTTTTATTTCAGTATATTTTTAGGTACGCTCTCAAGTTCGGTAATTCTATGTCCCTATTAGCCATCATATATTTATAAGATACATCATAGACTTCCCAGTACATTTAGACAGACAGTAGCCGGTGGTTCTGGGCCCAAGTATTTCAAATTTACAGAATGTTCCTGGGGTACCACAAGGTTCGTTTTTACTACTCCTCTTGTTTTTAATATATAGATACATTTGATTTGGTCGTCAAAATTAAAAACTCGAGTGTAACTTGTTATGCCGATAATACTCAATTATTGTTAAGCTTTCCCCTGATGATTTTAAAATGGCTGAGGATAAAATTAATATTGATCTCGGAAGTATTACTAAATATTCTGCTATTAATAACATGAAACTCAGTCCTAAAAATCAAATGTTGTACTTTTTTGCAAGAAAAAAAAACGGAGACATCTAAAAGCAAGCCTGGACCTGAAAATAGGGGCACATTTAAAAGTCAATGATGTATGCAAAAATTTAGGTCGATGACCTACGTTTTTGCACGCATATTAACACCGTCATTAAAACATGCTAATTTAGGCTGAAACTGTTATATACCAACAGGCATTTCCTCAGTTTTAAAACAAAAATGCCATTATGTGAATCATTAATTATTTCCAAAATTTCATATGAAATAACGTATTATCCTTGCTTAGATTAAATGTTCGCCTAGAACAGAGTTCCCCAAACTTTTTTGTGTCGTAGACCCCTTGCCATGTTTTTCCGTGTTGGGTAGACCCCCTACTTACCTGATATTGATTTCCTGTAAATTTCTAACTGTAGTGAAGTTTAGCGTTAAAAACTTAAAGTAAAAACACATGTTAATTTATACATTTATTAATTGAATTTAAATTAAAACTACTGAAAATAAAATTCTGTATCTGTTATGTAAAATATACTTAACATTAAATAAACAGGTGTCTGACAAATAAGTGCCGCATTGGGAATAAGTGCCCGCATTGAAAAACAAATAAGAGGGATAAAATAAAAAAAAGTGAAAAATAAAAAAAAAAGTTTTTTACTTAAAATAGTACAATAAGCGAGTTTGTTTATTAATTATAACATAAACGTATGTTCTACAATAATTTCACTGTTAGTTTGAATAAATTCCGCTTCTTATACATTTAAGTTATTTAAAAATAGGCAAAAAATTAACGAATTTTAGTGTGTACCTATCCTTGAATTTACAGAATAATTAAAAAAAAATATTTTCAATAAAGGGGGGTTCTTTAAAAAAAATCAATGCGGGCACTTATTCCCAATGCGGGAATTTATTGGTCAGACACCAATAAACATAAAATAAACTATAAATAAAATAACATAAGCAATAAGTCAATATTTTTATTGAGAAGGATGAACCTGATGCTTTAATAATAAATTATCAACATTTGGCTTATCTTAAATCTCCTCGGCTAATGATATCCAGTCTGTTTCTTTTTTTCGTTAGGAGATTGGTAACAGCGCTGAACCCCCTTTCCACTAGGTATGACGATGGAAAGGAAATTAAAAATTTCCTCGCTATATTCCATAATACGGGATAAGTAACGGGTATGTTGTTTTGCAGCCAGAATTGCTGATATCCGTTTTTAAACTGAACCTTAAGTTCTTCGTTTGTACTTAGTTCAGTCAGTTCCTCTTGTATTATGACATTCGTTTCTTCTATGTCACCATATGGATTAATTATCCACGATGGTATTACCATAGTCAAAATATCCTCAAACCTAGATTCAAAATCTGAATAGAGGACATTTAAATGTTGAACGTAAGTTGAAACGTCGTCTTCCTGGCAGCTTGTCTGTGACAAATTGGGGAACAGAAAATTCGTCCCGTCCAATATTTTGCTTCATTAGTTTAACTCGGGCAAGAAACGCTGATAAGATGGACTTTGTTTTAATCAAATTTAAACTGTCGCCTTGTAATTGCAAATTAACCATATTAAATTTTGTAAACAAATCTGTTAAATAGGCGATGTCTGTTTTCCTCTTCATTAAATTTTCTTTTAAAATTTTATCTTTAGTATCCAGAAATTCTAAAATAGTCTCAAAAAGTGCAAAAAATCTTGTCAGACATAAGCCTTTCGACAGCCAGCGTACTTCAGTGTGAAGGAGTAATTGATGAAAGTGTTCGTCATTTTCTTCACACAACTGCGCAAATAACCGCGTATTGAACGCGTTGCTTCGGATTAGGTTTACTGCATCAATGACTAAATGAAGTTATTCATGCAATCTAACACTCAAATTTTTAGCAACTAAATGTTGTCGATGGATGACGCAATGTATTGCTAACACCCCTGACACATTTTGTTTTAAATAGCTTATAAATCCACGATAACGTCCAACCATGGCAGGTGCTCCATCTGTAGCTTCTGATATTATATTTGATAAAGGAATTGCTTTTTCAATGAAGTAATCCTCCAAAACATGAAATATTGATTCACCTTTATCAAAGTTCTTGCGAAGAGCAGTTCTTCGTAGATTTCTTGATTCATAATAAAACGAACATATGCCAATAATAATGCTGCATTATCAGGTAAAGTTGACTCGTCCAGTTGTATAGAGAAATGGGTCGTTTGCAAATAATTACATAAGAAGCTTTCAATATCAGAACTCATTTCATCAATACGTCTTTCAACAGTATTGTTGCTTAAGGGAATTCTTTTAATGATATCGGATGCAGGTTTGTGTAAAACAGTTTTTAAAACCTCTTCAACAGCTGGCAAAATTAACTTCTCTCCCATAGTATGCGGTTTTCCGGATTTTGCTATAAGTAACGAGATATTGTAAGACGCCCGCAAACCATCATCATTTCTTTGTGACGTCGAAGCGAACATTCTGTTCAGTTTAGGTCTCTTCTGAAATTTATCTTTGAGTGTTTGAAAGTATTTTAAATCTTTCTCTGTTTTATCAGGTTGGATCTTCTCAGATGATCTTGCAGTTTAGATGGTTTCATAGCGTCATTGCCCAAAACTTTGTTGCATAAAAGGCACATAGGCGATTGTTTGTCCGGCAATGATGGAATGAAGCCAAATTTCAAATAATCAACACTGTACTGTCTACATTTCTTTTTAGATTCGGACATGGCATCAGTCATCTGTGGGCAATATTAAATTATTTAAATAAGACAGAAAATCCAGCAGCTGTATATTAATAATATTTTTTGATTTTTCCGAAAACATTCCATAATTCGAACATCTTCTTGCAACAATTAGCTCGAATTACGGAGATTGCACTGTAATTATATTACCGATTGCTAAAACTTTCAAAAAGAAACTATTGAGGAGTACTCGTGTAATTTTGCATGATTGAATATTTAACTACTAATAACTAAAGTCATGATTGGCGTAATTCTTTACGAGTACAAAACTAAAATTTAATAAAAAATAATGTACTTACTTTTTTCCAGCACTCTCAAACAAAATAACACTGACTCACTATAATTTGTGTGATATGCTATCTGTTTATATTTTTTACTAACGAATAAACGTATTTGTCCCACATTCGTATTTATAGAGTGACGAATTGAACAAGTCAGTGCAAGGTAGCGAAGCTCTGAGACTGCGACTCTCAGGTTTTTACAAGTTCAAAATGTATTGCGACCACAAAGCGAATACCAACATCCTACAGCTTACACAATTTTATAAACATATATAATAATTTTTTTACTTCATAGGTACTTTTATAAATAATGTATATGTTTTGATATTATAAGATAGTATGATGTAAGTAAATAGGTACTATCAGAGTATGTGTTGAGATCCACTATCGTGGACCCCCATATTCATTTCATGGACCCCCAAATTTTTTTTCGCTGAGGTAGACCCCTTGCAGGTTGTCATAGACCCCTAGGGGTCGATATAGACCACTTTGGGAATCAATGGCCTAGAACAACAAAAACGTGTTGCATGTTACAGATAATCTTAGGAAATACGATCATGTAACTGGCTCAGTCAGATTTAGGATGGGTCAAAATTAATAACATGTTCAAATATTTATTTTTATCATTTATAAGATTTATTATAACCACTCATTCACCACTACGTTTATGGAACAAGCTAACATTTAGAACAAGCATTAATGATGTAAGTTTAACATACACGAGTATGAGCACATTATTCATACCAAGGCATCGCACACCATGTTTCTAGCGCTCTTAGTCATACAAGTATAACGCCGCTAAATGTTACTCATACAATTCATTCGACATCAATGTTAGGAATACAGCAAATCATCATAAATTTAAGTCACTATTAAAACAATATATTTTCGGCACAAAAAATTTTGGTACCACTCAATCTTAGTTGAATACATTTTTGCCAAAACTTGGTTAACACTATGCCCCAAAGAATTTCAGCCGTAATAAAAAATAAAGGTGATGTTACCCAATGGTAGTCTATCAATTGTTGCTCTGTTAACTTCGCGCATTTATTCTCACATTGTTTATTTGTTCAGATGTTCTATTAGTTATAGGTCTAAGTGATTTCAAATATGTATTTTTTACGACTAGAGTGTATCTAAAATGTTTTTGAGAAAATAAATTATTTTAGAAGTAAATAGTTTCGTCATGTTTAGTTTATAAAGGCATATTTTGGTACAAATCTTGAAGTGGGCCAACTGAAGTGGGGAGGGGCTCGTATATGCACTAATTGTACGGGCCTGTTTGACTCACTTTATCCATTTAATTTCCCTGTTGTACATGTTCGTGACTGACATTTTTCTCAGAGGATTTAAACTGCGCTGAACCTAATCCTTTACGGACTATAGTGTGGAAGAATATGCTAGTGAATGGTATTCCATTATCACCCTTTTTTACTTCAGAGAGTTTTTTATAGCTTTAAGCTTACTGCTAACTATTCCCACACAATGTATTATTTTTACAATGAAATTAAATGAATCAGTAATTAACGTCGGATGTAGCATTGCTGTGTAGTATCAGATACGCTATATGAAAGGTGCACGTCATTGTGCGGGCCATTAGCCATTACACAGAGCACCGTGTGCCGACAAAGAACGACAAACGAGTACTGAAAGAGCGAAAATATTCGCAAAAGCGCCTCATCTTAAAACAAAAGAATGCTTCTGTCCTCCTGCTAAGTGCTATCGTTCCGTTGAGGCTTAAGGGATAATTAACTCAGAAGGGGGCCGGAATAACGACACTCCGCATCCCACTGACACTTTCCGGATGAGCTGATAATTACGGAGTTCGAGAAGTCGATGCGCTCCTAAGTGGACACTGCTGACACTCTTTCGTACTTGATTACTTGTTTTTCACCGAGAACATGTCTTGGAGTCAAAAACAGCAAACAGAATGCGAACGATTATGGTCCTTTTTTACCACTGCAGGTAAAAAGAATACTAATTGTCTGCACCAGTTGACGTGTATCGAAGATTGATTTAAACCTGACTTTATTGCTCTAGAGTAGCAAAATATTAGAAATGATTTCAACTCTAGAAAAATCATTCAAAAAATACTATAATATGATCTGAAAATATCCTTTCTACAGATAAAAATCTTTCAATGATACACTTCACTTAATTATTTTAATAAGCCCGATCAAAGCGAACACCCCGGGAAAATAAATTTCCCGTTTTATATGCAAACAATGAGTGGGAATTCTCAAAAAAGTAAATATAGTAGACAGATTCTTTCATTTTTCTTGAATGATCGGCAATCAGTTGTTGGAACATCCTTGATCTTATTTGCCTAACATACAACAAAACATGATTTTTAAACAAAAATATCGATTTCGCAAGATAGGCGCTGTAAATAGAACTCGAATTTTATTCTACCTATGTACGGCTTTTTAACCTATCTAGCGTACTCTGAGGTGACTTTCTCAGACGTACAAATAATAATATAACTCCAAAATTGGTGTCTTCGAACAAATCGGATAAGGCAAAGTGGAAACTATATTCACAAGAATCCTTATTTTAGTTGTTAGTGGATTTTGAATTGGTATTTTGGTCCACATAAATATGAAAAAACTGAATAATCCTGACCAAAGAATCAAAAGTACACATTGATCTATCTACCACTGTATGTGATGTGATGAATATTTAGAATTTGAGAGCGTCTGTGATTGTTCTGATCTGTCATTTGTCATATGTATTCGCTTTACCCGGTGGTCCGCGTAAAGTCAAAGCGGATAATTTGCATCTTTTTGTATTTTGCTTGATACAACTAAATAAAAATTAGTGGTCATTTTTTGAGGAATGGATTAATAAAAAATCATCATAGATGTTTACCTCGATTCAATATGAACTAATATGCCTGCAATAATAGCAGACATCTTGACGTGTTCATTTTGCCCACGCCTCCCTTACGTTACGATTAACTTCTCGTCGTCTCAAGAACTAATAACTGACGTATGACGTTATTTCAGCCCATAATGTAAACTGGGCAAGATGGTGAAAAGTAATTATGGCTGAAGCTTCTGAGGCGTCAGATAGTTATTCAGCAGAATAGCTTCAAATATACAGGGTACATAAGTACCACGACAAACTTAATGAAAAGGAAGGTTTTGGAGTGACCTCCCAAATAACAAAAGCCTATATAAAGTGTCACCGTTTTTGAGATATTGAATTTTTTCTTAAATTTTTAAAAAACGAACCTTTTCATCTGTGGACTTTAGCTGCATGTACAAATAAGGTTATACTCTGTTCATTTTTTCTATAAAATACTCCTAGGTAGTGGCTTTATCATATACAAATGAAATGTAGTTAAAAGATATTGAGGAACCATAAGAACTATTTTGGGATTTATAACCTTCAAAATAAGTCTATAAGGCATAGGTGGCTGTGAAAAATAAAAGCCATGACACTTGTTTTTATTAATCACAGCTGTCAGAATACGTTTAAAATAGTTTTGGGTAGTTAAGGTTTTCAAAATGGGTAAAGGTTATTAGTGAGAACATTCGGTTACTGATAATTAAAGTATTTAATTCTGGGAAATCAAACTCAGAAATTGCAACTTTGTTAGACTTATCGCGGTACAGTGTGAGAAATATTGTTAGAAGATATAACGTAACTGGTTCAGTTAATATTAAGCCACCATATGTGAAAAAAAGTAATATCACAAATGCCGACCGAAGAGCATTAAGAAAAATAATCGTGAAAAACAGGCGTGCCAATTATTTACAATTAAGTGCCCTGTGGAGTGACGCTGTTGGAAGGAGAATTTCGAGGGCCACAACTCATAGAGAGGCCCACAAACTGGGATTTAGCACTTGCAAGGTAAACAGCGCTGAACCCCCTTTCCACTAGGTATGACGATGGAAAGGAAATTAAAAATTTCCTCGCTATATTCCATAATACGGGATAAGTAACGGGTATGTTGTTTTGCAGCCAGAATTGCTGATATCCGTTTTTAAACTGAACCTTAAGTTCTTCGTTTGTACTTAGTTCAGTCAGTTCCTCTTGTATTATGACATTCGTTTCTTCTATGTCACCATATGGATTAATTATCCACGATGGTATTACCATAGTCAAAATATCCTCAAACCTAGATTCAAAATCTGAATAGAGGACATTTAAATGTTGAACGTAAGTTGAAACGTCGTCTTCCTGGCAGCTTGTCTGTGACAAATTGGGGAACAGAAAATTCGTCCCGTCCAATATTTTGCTTCATTAGTTTAACTCGGGCAAGAAACGCTGATAAGATGGACTTTGTTTTAATCAAATTTAAACTGTCGCCTTGTAATTGCAAATTAACCATATTAAATTTTGTAAACAAATCTGTTAAATAGGCGATGTCTGTTTTCCTCTTCATTAAATTTTCTTTTAAAATTTTATCTTTAGTATCCAGAAATTCTAAAATAGTCTCAAAAAGTGCAAAAAATCTTGTCAGACATAAGCCTTTCGACAGCCAGCGTACTTCAGTGTGAAGGAGTAATTGATGAAAGTGTTCGTCATTTTCTTCACACAACTGCGCAAATAACCGCGTATTGAACGCGTTGCTTCGGATTAGGTTTACTGCATCAATGACTAAATGAAGTTATTCATGCAATCTAACACTCAAATTTTTAGCAACTAAATGTTGTCGATGGATGACGCAATGTATTGCTAACACCCCTGACACATTTTGTTTTAAATAGCTTATAAATCCACGATAACGTCCAACCATGGCAGGTGCTCCATCTGTAGCTTCTGATATTATATTTGATAAAGGAATTGCTTTTTCAATGAAGTAATCCTCCAAAACATGAAATATTGATTCACCTTTATCAAAGTTCTTGCGAAGAGCAGTTCTTCGTAGATTTCTTGATTCATAATAAAACGAACATATGCCAATAATAATGCTGCATTATCAGGTAAAGTTGACTCGTCCAGTTGTATAGAGAAATGGGTCGTTTGCAAATAATTACATAAGAAGCTTTCAATATCAGAACTCATTTCATCAATACGTCTTTCAACAGTATTGTTGCTTAAGGGAATTCTTTTAATGATATCGGATGCAGGTTTGTGTAAAACAGTTTTTAAAACCTCTTCAACAGCTGGCAAAATTAACTTCTCTCCCATAGTATGCGGTTTTCCGGATTTTGCTATAAGTAACGAGATATTGTAAGACGCCCGCAAACCATCATCATTTCTTTGTGACGTCGAAGCGAACATTCTGTTCAGTTTAGGTCTCTTCTGAAATTTATCTTTGAGTGTTTGAAAGTATTTTAAATCTTTCTCTGTTTTATCAGGTTGGATCTTCTCAGATGATCTTGCAGTTTAGATGGTTTCATAGCGTCATTGCCCAAAACTTTGTTGCATAAAAGGCACATAGGCGATTGTTTGTCCGGCAATGATGGAATGAAGCCAAATTTCAAATAATCAACACTGTACTGTCTACATTTCTTTTTAGATTCGGACATGGCATCAGTCATCTGTGGGCAATATTAAATTATTTAAATAAGACAGAAAATCCAGCAGCTGTATATTAATAATATTTTTTGATTTTTCCGAAAACATTCCATAATTCGAACATCTTCTTGCAACAATTAGCTCGAATTACGGAGATTGCACTGTAATTATATTACCGATTGCTAAAACTTTCAAAAAGAAACTATTGAGGAGTACTCGTGTAATTTTGCATGATTGAATATTTAACTACTAATAACTAAAGTCATGATTGGCGTAATTCTTTACGAGTACAAAACTAAAATTTAATAAAAAATAATGTACTTACTTTTTTCCAGCACTCTCAAACAAAATAACACTGACTCACTATAATTTGTGTGATATGCTATCTGTTTATATTTTTTACTAACGAATAAACGTATTTGTCCCACATTCGTATTTATAGAGTGACGAATTGAACAAGTCAGTGCAAGGTAGCGAAGCTCTGAGACTGCGACTCTCAGGTTTTTACAAGTTCAAAATGTATTGCGACCACAAAGCGAATACCAACATCCTACAGCTTACACAATTTTATAAACATATATAATAATTTTTTTACTTCATAGGTACTTTTATAAATAATGTATATGTTTTGATATTATAAGATAGTATGATGTAAGTAAATAGGTACTATCAGAGTATGTGTTGAGATCCACTATCGTGGACCCCCATATTCATTTCATGGACCCCCAAATTTTTTTTCGCTGAGGTAGACCCCTTGCAGGTTGTCATAGACCCCTAGGGGTCGATATAGACCACTTTGGGAATCAATGGCCTAGAACAACAAAAACGTGTTGCATGTTACAGATAATCTTAGGAAATACGATCATGTAACTGGCTCAGTCAGATTTAGGATGGGTCAAAATTAATAACATGTTCAAATATTTATTTTTATCATTTATAAGATTTATTATAACCACTCATTCACCACTACGTTTATGGAACAAGCTAACATTTAGAACAAGCATTAATGATGTAAGTTTAACATACACGAGTATGAGCACATTATTCATACCAAGGCATCGCACACCATGTTTCTAGCGCTCTTAGTCATACAAGTATAACGCCGCTAAATGTTACTCATACAATTCATTCGACATCAATGTTAGGAATACAGCAAATCATCATAAATTTAAGTCACTATTAAAACAATATATTTTCGGCACAAAAAATTTTGGTACCACTCAATCTTAGTTGAATACATTTTTGCCAAAACTTGGTTAACACTATGCCCCAAAGAATTTCAGCCGTAATAAAAAATAAAGGTGATGTTACCCAATGGTAGTCTATCAATTGTTGCTCTGTTAACTTCGCGCATTTATTCTCACATTGTTTATTTGTTCAGATGTTCTATTAGTTATAGGTCTAAGTGATTTCAAATATGTATTTTTTACGACTAGAGTGTATCTAAAATGTTTTTGAGAAAATAAATTATTTTAGAAGTAAATAGTTTCGTCATGTTTAGTTTATAAAGGCATATTTTGGTACAAATCTTGAAGTGGGCCAACTGAAGTGGGGAGGGGCTCGTATATGCACTAATTGTACGGGCCTGTTTGACTCACTTTATCCATTTAATTTCCCTGTTGTACATGTTCGTGACTGACATTTTTCTCAGAGGATTTAAACTGCGCTGAACCTAATCCTTTACGGACTATAGTGTGGAAGAATATGCTAGTGAATGGTATTCCATTATCACCCTTTTTTACTTCAGAGAGTTTTTTATAGCTTTAAGCTTACTGCTAACTATTCCCACACAATGTATTATTTTTACAATGAAATTAAATGAATCAGTAATTAACGTCGGATGTAGCATTGCTGTGTAGTATCAGATACGCTATATGAAAGGTGCACGTCATTGTGCGGGCCATTAGCCATTACACAGAGCACCGTGTGCCGACAAAGAACGACAAACGAGTACTGAAAGAGCGAAAATATTCGCAAAAGCGCCTCATCTTAAAACAAAAGAATGCTTCTGTCCTCCTGCTAAGTGCTATCGTTCCGTTGAGGCTTAAGGGATAATTAACTCAGAAGGGGGCCGGAATAACGACACTCCGCATCCCACTGACACTTTCCGGATGAGCTGATAATTACGGAGTTCGAGAAGTCGATGCGCTCCTAAGTGGACACTGCTGACACTCTTTCGTACTTGATTACTTGTTTTTCACCGAGAACATGTCTTGGAGTCAAAAACAGCAAACAGAATGCGAACGATTATGGTCCTTTTTTACCACTGCAGGTAAAAAGAATACTAATTGTCTGCACCAGTTGACGTGTATCGAAGATTGATTTAAACCTGACTTTATTGCTCTAGAGTAGCAAAATATTAGAAATGATTTCAACTCTAGAAAAATCATTCAAAAAATACTATAATATGATCTGAAAATATCCTTTCTACAGATAAAAATCTTTCAATGATACACTTCACTTAATTATTTTAATAAGCCCGATCAAAGCGAACACCCCGGGAAAATAAATTTCCCGTTTTATATGCAAACAATGAGTGGGAATTCTCAAAAAAGTAAATATAGTAGACAGATTCTTTCATTTTTCTTGAATGATCGGCAATCAGTTGTTGGAACATCCTTGATCTTATTTGCCTAACATACAACAAAACATGATTTTTAAACAAAAATATCGATTTCGCAAGATAGGCGCTGTAAATAGAACTCGAATTTTATTCTACCTATGTACGGCTTTTTAACCTATCTAGCGTACTCTGAGGTGACTTTCTCAGACGTACAAATAATAATATAACTCCAAAATTGGTGTCTTCGAACAAATCGGATAAGGCAAAGTGGAAACTATATTCACAAGAATCCTTATTTTAGTTGTTAGTGGATTTTGAATTGGTATTTTGGTCCACATAAATATGAAAAAACTGAATAATCCTGACCAAAGAATCAAAAGTACACATTGATCTATCTACCACTGTATGTGATGTGATGAATATTTAGAATTTGAGAGCGTCTGTGATTGTTCTGATCTGTCATTTGTCATATGTATTCGCTTTACCCGGTGGTCCGCGTAAAGTCAAAGCGGATAATTTGCATCTTTTTGTATTTTGCTTGATACAACTAAATAAAAATTAGTGGTCATTTTTTGAGGAATGGATTAATAAAAAATCATCATAGATGTTTACCTCGATTCAATATGAACTAATATGCCTGCAATAATAGCAGACATCTTGACGTGTTCATTTTGCCCACGCCTCCCTTACGTTACGATTAACTTCTCGTCGTCTCAAGAACTAATAACTGACGTATGACGTTATTTCAGCCCATAATGTAAACTGGGCAAGATGGTGAAAAGTAATTATGGCTGAAGCTTCTGAGGCGTCAGATAGTTATTCAGCAGAATAGCTTCAAATATACAGGGTACATAAGTACCACGACAAACTTAATGAAAAGGAAGGTTTTGGAGTGACCTCCCAAATAACAAAAGCCTATATAAAGTGTCACCGTTTTTGAGATATTGAATTTTTTCTTAAATTTTTAAAAAACGAACCTTTTCATCTGTGGACTTTAGCTGCATGTACAAATAAGGTTATACTCTGTTCATTTTTTCTATAAAATACTCCTAGGTAGTGGCTTTATCATATACAAATGAAATGTAGTTAAAAGATATTGAGGAACCATAAGAACTATTTTGGGATTTATAACCTTCAAAATAAGTCTATAAGGCATAGGTGGCTGTGAAAAATAAAAGCCATGACACTTGTTTTTATTAATCACAGCTGTCAGAATACGTTTAAAATAGTTTTGGGTAGTTAAGGTTTTCAAAATGGGTAAAGGTTATTAGTGAGAACATTCGGTTACTGATAATTAAAGTATTTAATTCTGGGAAATCAAACTCAGAAATTGCAACTTTGTTAGACTTATCGCGGTACAGTGTGAGAAATATTGTTAGAAGATATAACGTAACTGGTTCAGTTAATATTAAGCCACCATATGTGAAAAAAAGTAATATCACAAATGCCGACCGAAGAGCATTAAGAAAAATAATCGTGAAAAACAGGCGTGCCAATTATTTACAATTAAGTGCCCTGTGGAGTGACGCTGTTGGAAGGAGAATTTCGAGGGCCACAACTCATAGAGAGGCCCACAAACTGGGATTTAGCACTTGCAAGGTAAGTTTTCTTATAAAAAGAAGTGAAGTAAAAACCCTAAAGTTGTACAACTTATTTATAGGCCAAAAAAAAAGACACTATTAACTCCACTACAAAAGAAAAATCGGCTTAGATGGGCTAAAGAACATATACAATGGATACTTCAACAATGGTGTGCAATACAATGGAGTGATGAGGCCCGATTCGAAGTTTGTGTTGGTGACAGTCGCAGTAGAGTTATTCCCAAAAAAATGAAGCATTCCATGTTGACTGTCTGAAGAGAAAAGTGAAATTTCCAGCAACCATTATGGTCTGGGGCAGTATGTCATCAAAAGGAGTAGGAAAACTTCATTTTATTGATGGAAATGTGGATATAAACAAATATTTGGCAATTTTAGAAGAATCGCTTTTACCAGTGATAGAAGAATGTTTGACATCCGGCCCAGATTTTGTGTTTCAGCAAGATGGTGCAGCGTGCCATACCTCAAAAAAGGCTATAAAATGGATGGAAGAAAATAATGTACCACTTTTGAAATGGGTTTCTAGCAGTCCAGATCTGTCACCTATTGAAACTTTGTGGCTTGAGATGAAAAAGGTTCTACGACAACATCCAGCTCGTACAATCTCCGAACTGAGACAAAAGCTTCAAGAAATATGGGATTGTTTTACACCAAATTTTTGCCAAATCTTGGTTAACACTATGCCCCAATGAATTTCAGCCGTAATAAAAAATAAAGGTGATGTTACCCAATGGTAATCTTTCAATTGTTGCTTTGTTAACTTCGCGCATTTATTCGCACATTGTTTATTTGTTCAGATGTTCTATTAGTTATAGGTCTAAGTTATTTCAAATATGTATTTTTACGACTAGAGTGTATCTAAAATGTTTTTGAGAAAATAAATTGTTTTAGAAGTAAATAGTTTCGACATGTTTAGTTTATAAAGGCATATTTTGGTACAAATCTTGAAGTGGGCCAACTGAAGTGGGAAGGGGCTCGTATATTCAACTTTTTGAGTGTAGTCGTGGTACTTTTAGAGGCTGTTAAACTTTCACAGTTTATAAAAAGTTTTCTCTTCTCGTTATCTAATTGCCTCCCCCTCGAGTAAGACTCCTACGGGCGCTCATAAGAGCATATTTATTGAAAACCAATGCATTCAAAACAAGAAAAACTTCATGCTTATGCCTATACACGAAAAGCTATTTCGATTTTTACCAAAAGCTCCAAAACTTATACTGCATAAAATCTGATATCAATGGCAAGTTGCGTAGTTTATTATACATATTGCATTATGATGTCAAAGTACCAGAAATTTTGACAGGAGTCTTGATGTACTAATTAACTTTCAATTTTTTGAGAATACAAATAACAAATTCCAGGAAACCCCACTCCGCCCCTGTTTTATACTCGTTACAATCCAGAGATTTACTCGCCAATCAATTCGCATACTTATCTAAAAAACTACGTGTCACATAATTATTAAAAATTTGAACAATCCGTGAATACAAATCAGTAATGACAGAAAAAATAATCGACGAGGATGGGATTCGAACCCACGCGGGCAGAGCCCATTGGATTAGCAGTCCAACGCCTTAACCACTCGGCCACCTCGTCTAACGATATCGAAATTTCGAGTAATAAGCATGTTTTACTGATAAAGCTGATAATAAAATTCAAACATTAGGTAGACATACATAGGCGTCGCAGTGCAAAGCGTGTTCCGTACTTAAATAGACAATGGGAAATGGTACGTAGTATGAGCCAAGTCCTTTTCATATCTGGAAATAAAAAAATTCAAAATTTAGTTATTACGGATATACAGAGAGTTATTTAAACACGCCAAATCTTCAATACAACATATCTCAGGCACTATTAAACCAAATTTGCTTAAATTTTGCACAATAACTAAGTTACCAACTAGTCATGTAAAACTAGATGAACGGAAAGTAAATCCAGGACCGGACTCGACTATTTTTTGTTTTTTATCAAAATCCACACCTTTTAGATTGAATACTGAAATGTTTGACCAACCACAAAAAGGCAATGAGTAGTGCTAATCAAATAACAAAATGGATAAATTACGCCCCTTTTTCGTTTTTTAATAAAAAGAAAACTCATTCAAATATATTATTTTTAGCAGTTTATGTGACACAAAACTCAAAATTTCTAGCAATATCAACTTGGTTACATCAACATTTTACACAATAGTAATTAAAGTTGAACTAAAGTTGTTTTGGGGACTCAAAACTCCATGATCGGGTTCAGTTTTAATAAATGATACAAATAAACGCGAAAATCAATGTTATGCACCCTGTTTAGTATTCCAATAATTTTTTTATGATTTAAGTCTACTCACTAATGTTATACAACAATTCCGAGCCCTGCCTTGAAGGGAAACGGCATTTAATATGCAAATGCACTGAATTTGTCTCTTAAAGCCAATTCAAGATTATGATAAAAATGTAGAAAATCCTACTGTACTCAGTATTCTCTACATAGTCACACTTATGTGCTTTCATCACAACCCTACGTTCGATTGAGGTTAATGCACACATGGTACATCACATAATTGAATGTCAAGTCCGGAACTGCATACTGTGCTTTTGTGGATTTTTTACTTAATTTCAGGTTGGTCTAGAGAGTGAAATTTAGTGGTCTGTATATTAAATGCCATTTCCCTTTTTAACAGTAGCTCGTGCTGAGAAATATAGGTTGGTAGAATTAGATCATTGAAAAAATTACTGAACAGATTTCCCCTTTTATTTATATCATGAGTTGCCCTTTCCTTAATAATATATTCAGAGTATAACTTACAGGGCGTTGCACTTAATAAAATACAAGGAAGTAAAGAAAACCAAATCCGATCCTAGAATCTGGAGTAGGTACCAAAAACATCTTAGTTTCAATTTTAAACATTATTTTGCAAAATGATGAAACAAAGTTCATATACCTTGAAGTTTTGAGTTTTGTGTCACGTAAACTGCTAAATCAAGATACTTTAATAAATTAAAAAATAACTGAAAATCTAAAATAGGCAATAAATCTATTTGGCTAATTAATTAGCACTTTCCATTGGCTTTTTTGTACATATTCAAATATTAAAAGGGATTGATTCGATAGCTATAGTACGGACTTACCGTATTTTTTATTAAAAACATATAGTACTAGCACCTTGTAAATAAAAAATCAGCTACACAAATACCTCAAATATACTAGCTTATATGCTGTAACCTTGTTTATTTTTTTGTGACTGGGCACTAATTTCTTGGAGAACATATGAGGAAGGTTTGGGGAAAGCATAATAACTCAAACTTAGCACATGGCATCTGCAGTTCTTTGATTTGCTTTGAGACCGAGTAATTACTCGGCTGAGTAATTTAATACTCGGCGAAGAAGTGTACTAGGTAAAATGGGCCGAGTATGCCGAGTACCGTGTCCAAACCGAGTGCTCAATGCATCCCTAAAAAAATATAAACTGTTTTAGTTAATTAGTGATCCGTTCAACAGTATTATAGAATTATTTTCTTGCAGGCAATTATAGCTGCTTGAGGGTGGAACTGATGTTCACCAGGGACCGAGCCTTTTACTTCACGACAGTATTCATCCCCGGTATAATATTAGTAACGTCATCATTTATCACGTTTTGGTTAGAATGGAACGCAGTACCTGCCAGGGTTATGATAGGTAAGTTCATCGTTTTGATTAGATCAAGTCTGCTCAGCCTGGCGCCCGCGGGCTACACTGCGGCCATCGAACGAGTTTCAAATAATCCTGCGCACCGCCAGTTTCCTTTACAAGGCCAAAATTGTACACTTCCAACTATGTTCAATTGATAAGCCAATTCAAAGCAAAATTAAATATATTTTCAATTAACTTAGTCACAGAAAATGTGATGACCTGTTTCCCACACCAAATTATTTGAAAGGGAATGTCAATATTTCTACTGTCAATTGTACAAATCTAAAATTAAAAACTTATTGCAGTCGTCTGGGAGCAGATTTCACGACGTTGACAGTAAAACACAAGATACGGAAATTATTAGTCGTTTCATAACCACTTTTCTGAAATAATTAGTTATCCTGCCAATATTAGTTGGAACTTACTACTGAACTGCAAAATTGTTATGCGCTAAAAGTTATATTATTTATAAGAATGAAATATTACTAAATCGATAAGGAAGCCATGATAACACAGTCATTTTATATAACAACCGATAGAGAGAAGTGAAAGGTTACTCTAAACGGAACGTACTTAAATCCACGGTTTTGAATCAATGACGTCCCTCCTGTTTATGACAATATATTCGAAGTTGTGCTTAGCAATTAGGGCAGCTCTAATAGATGTCTGACCACTACTGTACTTTACGTTTTGCTAAACAGAAGAAAAGCGAAATATTTATCTGGGTTCCTGTATACCTAATGAGATGAAATGCTACGTATTGAGTAAAGCAATGTAACGTAAGCAATAACAAATCGCGCCGCGGTTTTCTTCCAGACTAGAATGGAATATTCTGAGCCAGAGAGTCGAATTATGTTGGAATGTGTCTGCTTTAGAATATTAAAAAACGTGTTAGTGAGGACAAATCGGATGATTGCCTAACATAACCTGCCCAGTATCTATAACGTTCAATATTTATTGATGAGTTAATTTATTGTAAGATGCGACTAGCTTAGAGTAGGGCTACCATCACCTAAATTACCAATGCCGGGCAAAAGTTTCAAAAACCCATAACATTTGGGTGAAATTGAGATATTTTAGCGGACACCAGATTTTTTATAATAGAAATATAAACATCTGTAATTTTCAATTTTTTATTTATTTAAACAGTTTGTTAGCGATTTGTTTAACAATGACAAAACCGTCTTAATCTTACAGCTTAACAAATGAAAAGTCAGGTAACCAAATAAGTTTGTGCGGATGTTTGTAGAAAAATATAAATTTTTATTGAGAAACAATGAGACACTATTTAATCGTCGAAGTAATTACCATCACATTCAATGACCTTTTGCCAACGTGGAATCAATTTTTGTATACCGGTATTGTAGAACTCCCTGGATTTGGAGTCAAAAAATTGGCGGACTGCATGTATTACACCATCTCGAGTTGTGAACTGTCAGTGCGTCATACAGTTGTCAAGAGACAAAAAAAGGTGATAATCACTGGGCGAAATGTTGGAAGAATATGGCGGGTGCGGTAACGTTTCCCAGCCGAGTTCAGAAATTTTTTCTCGGGTGACTTTTGCGGTATGAGGGTTGGCGTTATCCTGCAAGAATATCACTTTTTTCCGATTGATCAAAGAAGGCTGTTTCTGGGTGAGTGCTGCTTGTACTTGTTGAAGCTGCTCACAATACAAGTTAGCAGTGATCGTTTGACCCCTTTCCAAAGAGTCATAATGGACAATTCCAGTTGCTGTCCACCAAACACAAACAAAACCTTGTTTGGGTGCAAGGGAGCCTTGGGCGTGTGTGGTGCCGAATCAGTAGGCGACAACCAATGATACGAACGCTTAGAATACGAATACAAGATCCATTTTTCGTCGCAGGTTAATAACCGATCAGCGTTGCGTGAAATGTTTGCTGAACAAATGGTAAGACCACTTAATTTGTTATCATTTGTCAGTTCATGTGGGACTCATTTGCTTAACTTCCACGTCTTTCCTAGCTGATAAAGATGCAGACGCAAGTTCTTGGCACGTTGTCCTGGAATTTGCATCCACAACCTGACGAAGATCCTATCGATTAACAACATCCATGGCAATGTGCGATATACAGCAACCGCACGAACTTATTTGGTTACCTGATACTCAAGTCATTACAAATAAAATTATGCTCTTTCTAAAGTAATCTGGCAACAAAAATAGTTAGGCATCAAATCAAAAACAAATTTTAATTATAATTTTTGTTTCCGTAAATAATAAAACTAACATAACATTAGTATGAAACAAATTATATCACTTAACTGGGTAGGCTAGGCACCCAAAGCCCTAAAGTAAACCGGACTAATGACAGCCCTAGTTCAGAGCCGACTATGGAAGTCTGTAGCTGGTCTTATGCATGATAAAGAACTGTAATGGCCGCGATAAAACCCCATACCAGATAATAATAGTAATATCCATAAAACAACGGTATTGAGCTAAATAGTAAATATAACATAGTAAAATGTTGCTCTTTTATAAGGTACAAGATGGCGGAGTTAATTCCTGATGTCGTTGTTTCCTTGTAGCTTCGGCCGTTTTTTGTATCGGCAACAGGCATTTGTGAAGATTAGGACAATCACTAAATTCTTATAAGACAAACTTCTTAATACGTATCACCTATACAGGTGTAACAACAATGCTGAATTTCTTCACGACATCAAACGGTTTCCGGTCCACGCTTCCTGTAGTGTCCAACCTGACAGCGATGAACGTCTGGGACGGCGTCTGCATGTGCTTCATCTATGCTAGTCTGCTGGAGTTCGTGTGCGTCAATTACGTGGGAAGAAAAAGGCCACTGCACAATGTTGTCTATAGGCCGGGAGAGAATCCTGTCACACAGGTTAGTATTGAAGCTGTTAAGAGGGAAGGGGAAGAACTGGATAACGCTGAGTTACAGAACTTTGTCTAAAATTGGAAACTTCGAAACTGTTTTATTGTGTAATATGATGGCTCATCATCCCTATAGACGACAACTATTATCTCAAGAATTGTTTTCGTCTAATGGCGCTCTTTTGTCGAAAATTTACTGTAATTTTAAGATATTTATTTTTTGAAAATTTAGTTTATAGATAATCAAATTTACCACAAATTTTGCAAGTAAGGTTAGTACACATGCTACTATTTAGCATATCATGCTTGTGTGTTTCAATTATTTTTCTCATGGCTAAGTAGATTACTTTTCTACATACGTATAGCTTCTCTACCAAGGTAAGGGTGCTAAATATGTATTCCTAAATACCTATCAGGGCACAATTTACTAGTTTCCTTTGAAAACAGGTCTGCCTCACCACTGTAGTGTCACTACTTCAAAATTCTGTAATTCAACAGTCCGTTCGTTTTTAACGAAAACCCTTACGTACATTGGTTTCATACAGGATGTTTCATATTAGTGATAACAGTAGATAATTATGGAAAAACTATGGGTCACAACCAAAAGGAGGGTTGACAACTTTTTTAAGAAGAGTGTTAATATTTAAAGGAAAAAAGTTACGTATGCATGCTACACAGATTGGAGTGTAGGTAATACAGTGCTACTCTCTCATTCGAATGGGTTAAGTTAGCCTCATGAAAATCAGGGTGATGAAATTGATGCACGAATTATAACATAAAAACATTACGTGAAAATTCAAAGATACTGGAGCTCTTTTTTGAATGGAATGGTGGGTCATACGTTTCCTCATCTTAAGATCCTTATGAGTCCTGAAAAACCCTAGACTGGTAAATCACTATTTTTCAAAATAGCGGATTGTACAGAGTGACCAATATATAACTGTCTGATTTAAATTGCGCGTCATTTTGATACACGCATTTCAGTAGGCAACGCCGTAGTACTTGTTCAAGGCGCATGTGTCCAATTCATCATGGAGCCCTACACGAACCCGCAACGCTTCCGTATCGTAAAAGTATTCTACTTAAATAATGAGTCGATTGTTGCAACGATTCGGAAGCTACGACAAGATTTCGGTCGAAATAATGTGCCCAGTGTCAACACCCTGAAACGTCTACCAGACATCGTTCTGAGGAACTGGGTATTCGTCGCACGTCATTTTGCACTATTTTAAAAAAAGAATTGAATTTGCGGCCATACAAAATTCAGTTAACCCAAGAACGACAACCTAGTCATGTAATATTGCAACTTAATACCCAAAATAACAATTTTTACCGACACTGATAATGAGCGATGAAACCCAATTCGATATGAACGGATTTGTTAATAAGCAGAATTGTCGTATCTGGGCATTAGAAAACCCTGTTGTCAACCATCAACGACCACTGCATCCTCGTTGAGTCACAGTTTGGTACAGTGTTTGGTATGGAGGTGTCATTGGACCTTACTTCTTTGAAGACACTGCAGGTAATTCTCTCACTGTCACTGGCGAGCGCTACCGTAATATGGTGTAAAACTTTCTGGTTCCTCAAATCCAACAATTTAACCTGCAAATCATGTGGTTCCAGCAGGACAGAGCAACTTGTCACACAGCTAGGGAAACAATAAGTCCTTTGCGAACAATATCCGGCACGTTTAATTTCTCGATTTGGTGATGTCAACTGGCCATCAAGTCACCGAATTTAAAGGCTCCTGACTTTTTTATGGGTTTTTTTTTAAATAGGGCTTATGCCAACAAACCAAATACCGTAGAGCAGTTGAAGAACAATATTACGGAAGCGATTGAAATTATTCCTCCCGCAAATGTAACCAAGAGAGCTCAGGTTTACGCGGCTTCTAGAGGCGGACATTTGTCTGATAAGATTTTCCATACATAATTTGTAAGTTTCAATAGAAGAATCAGATCAGAGAAATAGACGTATTTTATTTCATTTCACAAATATTCAAGTTCTGTTACATATCGACCACCCTGTACATTGAATCGCCTATAAGTCAACAACTAATCATCAAAGCGTTATAGTAAGTTATATCAATAGTCTTCTTTTGGATAGTCCTACCTGAATGTACTTTAACAAAAAATGGACATGTTTTAACAATTTTTAAAAATGGGATATTCAAGAATCAATAACAGGAGATTGATATGATATACGAGCCCCATTTCCACTTCAGTTGGCCCAACTATTGAAATCTTAGTTCTTTTCTTATCAAACACAAATAATAAAAATGTAGCAGGGTGTTATAGGTTTAAAATATTAACAATAAATATTTTGATAATATATAGTAGAAAACACCAACTTTATCACTCCCTAATCAAATTTTCAGCATAAAAATAACACATGTTGCAATTACAGCATATCAACCTATTTTCATTTCAATGCAAAATAAGTCTATAGCGCATAGGTGGCTGTGAAAAATAAAAGCCATGACAATTGTTTTTATTAATCACAGCTGTCAGAATACGTTTAAAATAGTTTTGGGTAGTTAAGGTTTTCAAAATGAGTAGAGGAAAGGTTATTAGTGAGAAAATTCGGTTACTGATAATTAAATTTTTTAATTCTGAGAAATCAAACTCAGAGATTGCAACTTTGTTAGGCTTGCTTATCGCGGTACAGTGTGAGAAATATTGTTAGAAGATATAACGTAACTGGTTCAGTTAATATTAAGCCACCATATGTGAAAAAAAGTAATATCACAAATACCGACCGAAGAGCATTAAGAAGAATAAACGTGAAAAACAGGTGTGCCAATTATTTACAATTAAGTGCTCTGTGGAGTGACGCTATTGGAAGGAGAATTTCGAGGGCCACAACTCATAGAGAGGCCCACAAACTGGGATTTAGCACTTACAAGGTAAGTTTTCTTATAAAAAAGTGAAGTAAAAACCCTAAAGTTGCACAACTTGTTTATAGGCCAAAAAAAGCCACTATTAACTCCAATGCAAAAGAAAAATCGGCTTAGATAGGCTAAAGAACATAGACAATGGACACCTCAACAATAGTGTGCAATACAATGGAGTGATGAGGCCCGATTCGAAGTTTGTGTTGGTGACAGTCGCAGTAGAGTTATTCGCAAAAAAATGAATCATTCCATGTTGACTGTCTGAAGAGAAAAGTGAAATTTCCAGCATCCCTTATGGTCTGGGGCAGTATGTCATCAAAACGAGTAGGAAAACTTCATTTTATTGATGAAAATGTGGATACAAACAAATATTTGGCAATTTTAGAAGAATCGCTTTTACCAGTGATGGAATAATGTTTAACATCCGGCCAAGATTTTGTGTTTCAGCAAGATGGTGCAGCGTGCCATACCACAAAAAAGGCTATAAAATCAATGGAAGAAAATAATGTACCACTTTTGAAATGGGTTTCTAGCAGTCCAGATCTGTTACCTATTGAAACTTTGTGGCACGAGATGACACGACACGACAACATCCAGCTCGTACAATCTCCGAACTGAGACAAAAGCTTCAAGAAATATGGGATTGTTTTACACCAAATTTTTGCCAAAGCTTGGTTAACACTATGCCCCAAAGAACTTCAGCCGTAATAAAAAAAAATAAAGGAGATGTTACCCAATGGTAATCTTTCAATTGTTTCTTTGTTAACTTCGCGCATTTATTCGCACATTTTTTATCTGTTCAGATGTTCTATTAGTTATAGGTCCAAGTGATTTCAAATATGAATTTTTACGACTAGAGTGTATCTAAAATGTTTTTGAGGAAATAAATTGTTTTAGAAGTAAATAGTTTCGTCATGTTTAGCTTATAGAGGCATATTCTGGTACAAATCTTGAAGTTGGCCAACTGAAGTGGGAAGGGGCTTGTACTGTAGAATTTTTTGATAATTGGTTGTGGCGTTATAAGTGACTCAATACAGAGAAATGCTCAAATTTGACATCCTACCAGTCCGCCATTGGTCCGCTGTGGTTTTATATTCTATGGAGGGATTCCAAAGTGAGATATCAGATAACCCCAATCACTTAATTTTTTTTTGAAAATGGTACCCAGCCGCAATTCAGAAAATTTTTAAATGCCACTTTTCCGGTAAGATTAATATTAAAGTATTAAATTCATCGCCCTGCAGCCGGGTAACTAGACCTAGAACTAGTGGGAGAGGAGCTTTTTGAACAGCACTATATGTAGGCTTGCATTGATTCCTATAGAAAATAAAATCAAATCAAAATACTGTAAGATATCATGGAACATCCTATATATTAGCTTATTCTAAGAAAGTATTGCTATATTATCTTCTTTAGGGATGAGCGATAATGAATACTTTGTGTGCTGTACATAACCATCTACTAACAGCGCATGCAGTGTGTGCCCATTATATTTAGTGCTAGGACTCACCTAAAACATTTGGAGTGACTGTACTAAAATGCTGAAATCGATTTATTGAACATCTATTAAAAGAGTTTTGATGAAAGTACCAAATCAAGTTATAGTTTCAAAAAAACAGAATGTTTTGTGATGGTTGTATAAATTGGAAGTGTTGGTTGTTAAATAATAAATTAGACATTACAGCCTTCCATAATATAGATGTTTTCATGTTTTTAATCAACTGCAGGGATATTCAAAACATCCATTTGGACTTGCTCAACTAATTCAAAACTTTGCAATCATGCATGAGTCAGACTTAACTCATATATAGATATAGGCTAGAAATATTTTAATTATGACCCATAATTTCCGAGTATTCAAAGAAAAAAAGTTTAAGGAGGTGGAGGGGATTCAGGATGACAATAAACTTATCGACATTATATAGCTGATTAACAAAATTCAGTAACATATTTTCTTTCTCGTACAACCCTCATAAAATGTCGATCCATGTTTGTCTTTCATTAAAACGTCTGCAAATTAAATTTTGATTGTGAAAGACATCATTGCACATCCTGTAGTCAAACATTTCTGAAAATTTATTCTTAATGATAAACGATTTAAACTAAATATGCCGATTATTAGCGATCTGCAGTCCCTATATCAATGGTTGATCAAATTGAGTAGTTTTAATATTCGGGCATCAAAGCCACCCTGAACACAAAGTTCGTATTGTTTTATACGGCGGATTTTTGTATTCGGCATAAATAGTGATACATCTTTGGAGCTGAAAGTTTTGCTCCACGGGCATAGCATTATAGTGCAGTTGCGACTATTAACACCCTTCATTACTAATGTATATTTCTAATTCTGTATGTGGAATCAATATTCATGATTCACGTGCTGACCGATTCATCATTGTATGATTCCTCTAAGAAATGAAAAAATTCTGTCCATGATAAATGTACTGAATGAAAAAATGTTGAAACTGAACGATTTGATCTAGTATGCTAAAGTTTTGTTGTTATTGAAAAAAAAAGTAAGTACATTGAGTTGCAGCTCTCTAACCTGCGACGTAATCACCTCATATGTGCAGGATGAAAATAAAAATATGCAAAATAAATGTATGAATGTAAATTATTTAAATTCACTATGTTTAACATCACATAAATATCTCATAATTTGGCTTTTTTGACGGAGTTAACAAAGAATCTCTATCCAGTGTATGTGTGTTTGTGTGAGTATTTTTATAGTTTGCAAGGTAGTGAGCACTTATTATAATATGTAAAATATCCAAAACAATCAAATTTGTGACAAACAACAGTTCAGTTGAATTAAAAAATGATGTGATTGATCCTTGACTGTCGTTAGTGTAACATTTGAAACTTATCCTGTGGTTGTCTTGCTGATGCATATCCACGCTTCGCCGACCGTCAAATAAAACCACAGATGTATCTATAATTTAAAATTTACTAACGTTTCGGCCATCTCGGAGCGTTTTTCGAAGTATTGTGATATTTTTTCACCAATTTTATGGTTCAGACTAGGTCTTTTGTTAGATATACTCTCTCCACAGCCTTGAATCTTAACATTAGCACGCTATTGTTGAGATGAGAGATTTGTCGTATTATTCACATTCGCCAAAATTAAAATTTGATAATAATAGCTCTGAAACAGAACATTTATTCCTTCTTATACATCAAACCACTGTCATGGGGAAGCTTGATCTTCCTTATAATATTACGGGGTAACATCACTGTAACGGCCTAAAAAAGTGATATAAAGTCATGTTTTTCTTCTTGTGAAAAAAAGGTAATAAAATAATAAAATTGGAGGAGGTAACTGAGCATATAGTAACATAAAGATTATCATCAAAAGTATTCAAAAATGGCGTCACAGAGGAGCAGTTCCACGGTAACAGGTATTAACCAGATGGTCAAAAACTGAAGCTTACCATACACATACTTGGCTGGATGTGTCGATATTTTACTCTTCATGGATTATGTACTACATATCTTGGCTTATCCTAGTTCAGAAAACACATTTCACATAGGGCGTTCTATTAGAGAATTGATAGCACTTGTCCATATTTTCCTTAGAATTCATTAAATATCCCCATATTATTTTGGAATTATCTGAAGTTTCTTATAATGATTATGGCATTATTATGAAATTGGGTGCTTCAAAAGGCTTTGAATTTCAGATATTTCAATTAAAAAAAATTAGTTAATTTACAATTCACTTATCGAAGCTCCCCTTGGTATTTTTTTTTAAATGTTATTTTAAAAATATTGTAAAATAGTGAAATGAAATGAATGACTATTGTTCGAGCCATGCTGCGTGCCATTTTTTTTAAACACGGTGCCGCCATTTTTGGATATTTTTCCATGGTAATTACCTTTTTTAACACAGAAAAATATGCTTAGCAGCTCCTTCCAATATTATTATTTTATTATCACACCTTCAACCAAAAAAGAAATTACAAAAAGCTACTTTTTTACGTTACAGTGATGTTACCGCTTAAAGAACTTGAGTGCTCACTATCCTCCTTTGTCTGATATATTTTGTACTATCTTTACTTTCTCTCCTTTTTCACAACTTTCCTCTCTTCTTCTATGCATGGTGTAGGGGTGCATGCTTTCGTAAGAGTTTTCAAAATTTCACTATCATGATATTTACGGAGTGTGGATGATAGGAGTCGTAATGAATACGGGCACCTTTCAAGGTCCAGTCAAATAGTAAGTCTCAAATTGTTTTGATTAGGTTCATTATGAATACCCTGCTTACTACATTTAGAATGTATTGAAATATATCACCATAAATGATTATTCGAATGTTTCAGATGTGTCACAGATTTTTCCTAATAAAAAAATAATAGTTGCTAAAGCATAATCTGGATTTTGCAGGGCTTGAAGAACAAAAAGTAAACTAACTAAGACTTGAAAGACATTGTGGAATTAAAAACAAAAGTTGTCAAAACATTTCGCAGGACCATAAGAAATAAAAAAACTAAAACTTACTATATGCATTGAAAACTTATATCTCACATAATTAGTGTAATTTATCATATTTTGACACTTATTTTACAGTTTTTATATCCTGCAGCATTGTACCGGGAGGGCCAATAATAAAGGACGCCGGCTAAATTTTATCGTAAAAGGGACCAAGACACATTTCTGGAAATTATTTTCAGCCGCCTAAAATGTCCGCTAGGTGACGTCATTCCAATTTCAAAAACTCAAACGCCACTATTTTGCAATAATTCATATTGAGAATGCTCATTAAATAGCCTTATTATGTTGACCACTCAGTTTCCAAACTTTTTTGTTTAAATTATTTATCCATATTGAGGTTAATATAAGGTGGGGAAGAGTTCAAAGTCATTTCAGAAAAAGTCACATAGCTTCTGTTTGGCCGCATCGATTTTGATGATCTTGGATTTGTGCATTGCGTGGCCGCTAGATGGTGCTTTGTGGATGTATCACCGTTTTTTTTTTTTCGAAAATTTCAAATACAACAAATTTTTTTATATTGATCGGAAGGTACTTCAAAATGGTTAAAACTCCAGGTCACTTTCTTCATTTGTTATAGAGATATATTAAGAAATAGGCTTAAATTACAATTTGACTACTGAATTAGAAGAAAGATTTACACTATGAATAGTTGTGTAGAATGTAGCAGTAAGACACGATTTTAAGATATTTCAGTTCAACTCTAGCGGGTGAAACCAAACAAAAGTTATGTGACTTTTTCTGAAATGGCATTAAACCCCTCCCCCACCCTAAACTAATCACTATATGAGAAAACGTGAACAAAAAAGTTTAAAAATTGAGCAGTCAACACGATAAGGTTATTTAATGAGTATGTTAATTGTGAATTTTTGTAAAACGGTGGCATTTGAATTTTTTAAATTGCGACTATTTCAGCAAGCACTAAAAAATTCCAGCAATTTCTCTTCGACACTTTTGTTATAAAGTTTGTTAGCTGATAGCTCTAGGTTGAGCGGTTGCCGAGATACAAAAGTATAATTTATCATTGGCCCACCAGGCACTTCTAACTAGATTGAGATGGTAGTACTTGCATGAAATTAAACTAAACCTTACATCAGACAAAGGTTTAAAATCATTGTAGATTAAGGGTATATGTAGCCTCAATGAACATATTAATTTCGGTTAACAATATTTTTGAAACATTAACTTTTAACCCGTTAATGCCTTATCAAGGTGCGGATCTAGGATTTGTTTAAACTTAAACAGGCATTTTAGGTTAATTTCTTTCAAAAAAATACATTTTAATGCTATAGCTATTTACTGGTAGTTCTGAATCCGCACCTGTCATTAGATACACAACCATAATGTACATATTCTAAGCTCCAACAAGATGTGTATCTCCTATAGGAAATTCGATAGAATTAGAACTGCATGCTTAATGGTATCTAGTCTTCTAAGACACACAAGTGCATGAGATATTTGTACTGTAAAACAATTATCGTGTCTTGGGTGGTTTGAAGCCTGCTAATTTAACATGTCCCAACAGTACCAATTGATCACATATTGTAGATATAAATTATATAATCTATACTGTGACATTGAAAATAGAACGTCCAGTAATACTGAATCTATTACAAAGATTTGTTTAGGTTAGGACAAGATACGATCATCTTTTCAAAGATATTGATACAGTCCTTTTTGTAATATCGTCTGTTCTTACAAAAAAGTGAGCAAACTATACAGGATTATCCAAATTAAGTGTCCACCATTAGTAACTTTGTTATTAGTGAAAATACAAAGTTGTTTGAATTAGCAAACTAGTAGCATTTTTAACGCTGGTAAAAATGAGAAATAAAAAAAAAACAATTGAGAGTCGTTATTTTAGTAAAATAACATTTTTTTAAATGGAAACCCCTGTATATTATATTTTTTTCTGTTGAAGCATCAAATTTTAAACAAAAAAGTTCATAATGACTTTTCCGCTAAAGTCAAAAATAAATTCAAAATAACGATAAATATTTTTAATTATTTGCAGTATTATAATATTAAGACGGCTATGAAAACAACATGGCGTTCGCGATTTGACAGCATTAAGATAAGCGACAAATTGTTAAACTGGACATACTCGCAACTAGAAGGCTTTGGAAAACAATGATAAAATCAAATAATGTCAAACATTAGTGTAAATACTTGTTTATAAGCTTTATTGTGTCATTAATTTAAAGAAAAATGTTCTCCCATGAAGAAAAGTGTGATATGTTAGAATGCTATTTAGTGTGCAGAAAATCCTCCTTGAGAGCAAGAGAATACTACAGTGAATTATATCCCGCTCGCATTCAACCGTATGAACGATATTTTCTGAGACTTTATCGAAAATTTAGGCGCAACGAAAATGTTTTTGCTAAAACAAGGGCAAAAAAAGAATTCATAATAAGCGAGGCCACGGAAATTGCAGTTATTGGATATTTTGAAGCTTATCGTGAGAATTCAATAGCAGATATTCTCAAGGACTCTAATTTCAGTTATGGTACTGTTCAAAGGATTTTAAAAAAATACAAATTTATTCCGTATAAGTACCGACCAGTTCAAACGCTTTTGGCAGGGGATCCAGAGAGAAGACTTGTTTTTTGCCATTGGTATCTTAGCTTCTGTCGCCAAAATGTAAATAACTTTCGTTACCTTTTATGGACAGATGAATCAAATTTTTCAAATTCTGGAATGTTTAATAGAAAAAACCACCATTATTGGTCAAGAGAAAATCTTTTGTTAGTACATCCAAGAGGCCCACAAGTCCGTTTCAGTTTCAACGTTTGGTGCGGTATAATTGGTTCAAAAATTGTTGGCCCGTTCTTTTATGAGGAAACCCTAACTGGTGATAGATATGTGGAATTTATGTCAGAAATTCTGACTAATTTCTTAGACGAATTGGATCTTATAAGTAGACATCATCTGCATTTTCAGCAAGATGGCGCACCTGCCCACAACTCCAGAGGTACTTATCATTTTCTAAGTACTACTTTTAATGATCAGTGGATAGGAACAAATGGCCCAATACAGTGGCCTCCCAGATCACCAGATCTAAACCCACTTGATTACTTCTTGTGGGGTTACTTAAAGAACCAAATTTACAAGCGAAGGTACGATAACCTTGACGCGTTAAAGACTGCAGTTAGGGAAAAGATAACCCAGATAGATGGTAGGACCATACTTAAGACAGTTCGAGCAGTTGAGAAACGTGCCCAAAAATGTATTGAAGAACAAGGTGGTGTTTTCGAGCATCTTCTTTAAAAAAAATTGTTATTGTATTTTGTAAGATTATAAGTTGATGTTGAAAATAAAGTTTGTCGATACAATTTAATTGTTTCAGATTGGAGGCCATAACTTCAACAATTTGTAACCTAGGAGAAAAGTTATTGTAAGCTTTTTTGTTTAAAATTTGATGCTTTAACAGAAAAAAATATAATATACAGGGGTTTCCATTTAAAAATATGTTATTTTACTGAAAAAAATCAAAATAACGACTCTCAATTGTTTTTTTTTATTTCTCATTTTTACCAGCGTTAAAAATGCCACTAGTTTGCTAATTCAAACAACTTTGTATGTTCACTAATAACAAAGTTACTAATGGTGGACACTTAATTTGGATAACCCTGTAGTTGAGTTTTGTAGCTACAACTGACATTTGGTCATCGACCATCGTAAAATACGTGGTGAAGGGCTGCTTTCATCTGTGCATTGTGCCTAGAGTGAGAAGTCGAGAAAGATTTCTACAGGAGCTTGATGGGGTGAAAATAGTGGTCTTGTGTGAGGCTGGTTGGTTCTTAAAAGCCAAGAGCACATCAGTCTACAACAGTTTTGGACTTACTTCATACCGTCCCCAGTTTCTCCTATCTCTCACTTTTAGGCAACGCTATTGTCTTTAGTGATGAGTCCAAATTCTGTTTGGGGATGCATGATGGCCGTGCAGGAGTGAGAAGGCGACGAGGTGAAAGGCGAGATTTACAATTTTCTATGGAAATGCATCTGCAACACACTGTTGGAATTATTGTATCAGTGGCTATTCCGTACAGAAGCAGGTCACCTTTGGTGTTCATTAAAGACAACATGACCGCCGGGTGAGAGGTGAGAGGTGAGGGAACCGCATGTCTTGCTTACTAACCCACATCTCAACAAGATAATGCGCGACCGTATATAACCAGAATTACGTTCGTTCATTTTAAAGACAATCAAGTCGATTTATTTCCTTAGCCCCTAGGTCTCTCTATCTTTCATCGATTAAACACGCTTAGGATATTATTGGAAGAATATTACTCCGTTTACCCTATCGCCCTTAGACTCCAGCGGCACTTCGGCACGAGGTACAAGTAGCCTGGGATGAGATACCTCAAGATTTTTTATCAGCGGTTGGATTTTCCTAAAATTTGTATAATTCCTAACTCCAAGAGACATGTATACAAAAAATGGTTGTAATAAATGCATTATTACTGGAACTTCCTTTTTCTGTGTATATTTAGATGATATTTCGAAAAATATTACAGATAATCTATAACGTAGACTATAATATGCAGAAGATTTCCCTTCTATACATGTTTACGAGCTTTGTTGCTCTGTAGCTATCGCAGAAAATAAACAAAATATGCCTCACATCAAAATTAGCTTCTGTGTCTGTGTGTCTGTTCTTATGATTAAGAAAATGAAAGTTTCATTCCTTCTGTAAAAATATTGTATTTTGCAATATTAAAGTAGCTACGAATAGCAAAAAGTATTCATTTGATAGATGTGTAAAAATAGCATCTAGGATATATTTAAGATGTTTATGAATGTTTTGGAAACGGAATCAGCACTAATAGATACTAATTTAAAAAGAAGGAGGTAACTACATATAACTAAGAACCGGTTCTGCGAACATATTCGACAGGGAAAGTTCTGTTGGTTGACTTAAAAACATTTGATAAATGCAAATATTTCTTCTTATCATTAAAAAACGCTTTACTTGCTTTGATAATAATGCGTAAAACCAGTGCTTGCGGCTATTCTACCTTCAGCGCCTTCAGCTGATACAAATGACATATGACAATGTATTTCCAAGTGCTTAAGGTCGTGTTCCCCTTTTTGTTCAACTGCATACTTGGAGTACTATTCAAAATCCTTTCATCTGATTATTTCATGGTGTATATCGAGATGACTAAGAAGTTATGTTATCGTTTTATCAAAAATACATTTTTGTGCATTTTTCTTTCAATCGTAACTTAGCAAATATTAGTACAGCTCTGAAATTATATATCAAAATTCCACTGTTATAGTAGAGCTGAGCGGGCGAATACTTTTATTCTTATTACTTTTCCTCTTCGAAAATATTCGAGTTTCTTAACAGTCATTTTGCACCAAATTCATTTTGCAAGAAAAGCAAAGATGTTTTGGGGACAAAATAATAAGAAAAAAGTGATCATCCGCTCAGTTCTTTCATAAAAGTGGAATATCCACATACAATTTTAGATCGGTAGATACTATTATTCGTTAAAAAGTAACAAGCGAAGAAAAAATGCTCAAAAAATAAAAAATTTGAGAAAAAAGGAACTGATAACATTGTTCTTAGTCATCTCTATACACAACATGAAATAATCTGACGAGCTATTGAAAAAAACATGCGGCGCTAACTACCCAATACTAAGCGCAGACAAAGTACAAGGCGTTGAATATGAAGAAGGCGCAAGCATTTAAAAATAACGTAAACGTAATCTGCTAATTTTGAAAAGAAGCACATGTGTCTTTCCTATCACTCTATTTGTTGTTTCCTTTTTTCTTTCTGAACTATAGCTGTGTGTTGTCAGCGTACGGATGTATCTGAGACGTTGTTTTGTGTGTTTTGTTCTCGGTGTTGCAGCGATTGCCCGCTGTTCTGAGCAGGATAGGTATTATTCTCGCCAGTCCGTTGGTAAGCAGCATCAACCACCTGCTTTTATCATCAGAACGCCATCTGTCGCTTATTGCATCCTCTCTTCCTCTTTCCTTTATGCTTCTGACTATGTTTACTATTTGGAGACTGCAGATAATAGATGTCAATCTCATGATGCTCAAACCTCAAACCACAGCACATTTAATACCTACTATACAGCAACGCTTCTCCCTAAAACTTACGCTGATTTTTTGTGCGAATCTCTGTAACCTTAAAAGCTCGACAAGCGCTGCAAGAAACTGCCACGAGCAGTCATGATTGCGCGCGAGGTATTTAAACAGTTAATTATCCACAGTTTTATGCATAATATGAATGGGTATTACGCAACGAATTAGAATAGATTAGAGAGAGCCAAACCAATATGGAAACATTGCATTGTTGGTCAAAATTGCGTAGTCTAACACCACAATTATGTGCAAAAACTAGCACTTTCAAAAAATGACACTAGATATACGAATATAATGACAGAACTGTCAAAAAGTTGACTTCTGCCAAGTGCACTTTGATCCTCACTACAGACTATAAATAAATCCTCGAGTGGCTTCTTCTACCTAGTCTGAATTCGTTGGTTTTACGCGATAGAAATAATAATCGTTACTCGGAACCAACTCTCTTGCGAGGTTAATACCAAGTTGATTTTTGACGAACTGTTTGAAAGGCATGCCTCTGTAGGTATTCGGACTTTGCTGTTATCTTTAAATGCTTCAAATGAAGAACGTGCCTGTGAGCTATGTACATTTTGCCATTGGACGGTCACGGACATTGTGAAACAGATTGGAAGGGATGTTAAGGGGTATAAACTGAAATTCCGCAGTTTCTATGTCGATTGGGCGTTTTAATGCTTGTATACAATTTCCGATGACCTATTAGAAATTGTGTAGTTGCACATTTTTGTAGAAACTAGTTGGTTTAGACTATAGCTTAGAACATTTTTCAACTAGTCGTTCGATGTTGGGAGTAATACTTAGCCCAATGACGGATGAGTAATTTCCACTTCCCCTTGGCACTGTTTGCGTTAGACTACGGTTGCTATGGATGCGAATTCTGACGAAATTTAGTTCTGACGAATACGTTTCTGCCGCCCAGCAAATATGGACGAAGTATGAAGAACTTTATTTACTTACTTGAAAAACTGAAGGCGCTGTTGTTAAATGGTGGAAAACAGAGCATTTTAATTCTTTATTTTCTCGTAGAGATGACAAAGGAGAGATAGAAAGGTTATTCTTGAATATTCTTACATCTCATAACCCAGAGTAAACTGTTCTGGTACAGAAGGATTTTCAATATATCATTGTCCATGGTGAAATAACCATGTAAGTACGCGAAAAAGGTGCAGGTTGTACGAAAATATCATTTTTTTTTAACGACGTCGTACATACTCTGACGTGCTGATCGCTGCCAGTGTAAATATGCTCATTGGAAAACAGATGTTTGTTTATTTGGACGAATTAGTCAGAACTCGTCAAAACAAAACTTTCACTGTCTGAAGTGTTTTCTTCTATATCAGTAAACGTTTTTTTAGTCTATTCTTTAACTCTGCTTCATTATTATTTGTTCTCTCTCGATTTCATCTTCTGCGATAAATTAAAATGGCAGCTTAGCATGGAAACCGTCTATACTCCAAACTACGCCACAGTTATTACCTTGTAGATTGTTACTCGCTTAGAGTGGCTGGAATAAAGCGGCACCCTTCCATTCAAACAGTCTGTTCAAATACAACCCGGTTTTAAACGATGGTGTCGCAAGAGTTGCTCCCAGTCTCTGGAGTCTGAATCGAAACCACTGGAATCAGAATCGGAATCAAAGCCATCGGAATCAATTCCTTCACTCCCTCTGCGATATCCTTTGGATGGACCCGGTTAGAACCCACCCAACTCTATTATGAGCTACGCAAATCGGTCATATCGCCGGGAGTCAAGTTGCGGTATAACATGGAAAAAGCAGTATCGGGGATCCTAAAATTGTGGAACACAAATACTCAAAGAAACTGCCCAGTAGTACAATCCGAGATCCCATGTACAACTCTCGGCATTCGAATAAAGTACAATATTCGTCAAGAATTCTTCTTCAACCATCATTACTGTCAAAACTCCTAGTTTCGATTACACCAATCTGATGCTTTCATAGGCTTGACTACAGGCGATTAGATGTACCGGATGAGCCAATAATATAGGATCTTGGCAACCGCTCAACTTAGAGCGATCAATTAAACATTTTTGTAATAAAAGAGGCCAAAATAAATTGCTGGAAATAATTTTCAGCTTCTTAAAATACCGATAGCTGGCGTCATTCTAATTACAAGTTGGGCTTGCAATATAAGCAATTCATGAAATATCGTATATATTTTTTCATTTATCAGGCGAAAGCAACACTGGCATTTATGAGAGAGCATAAAAACAAAATTTAAATTGAAATATTTCAAAATCGTGTCATACTGGTACATTTTACGCAATAGTCATAGGATAAAACTTTCTTCTTGATGTAATTTAGGCTTATTGCTTTATATATCTCCATGCCGTATAAAGATCTTGAACTGCGGTTTCCACCATGCTGTAGGATTTACTCTGCACTTTCCGGTCAATATGAAAAAACTTTTTATTTGGAATTTTCGAAAACATCCGAAAACACGCTGACACATCCAAAAAGCGCCATCTATCGACCACCAACTGAACTGAACCGACAAGAATTCGTTCAGAGTTCAGAGCGCGAGCGAATACTCTTTCAAACGAACCCAAGGTCATCAAAATCGGTTCAACCAAACAGAAGTGCATGATTTTGTCTGAAATGACATTCAACCCTTCCACCACCTTAAGCTAGCCAACATATGAATAAATGACATCGACTAAAGAGATCGAAAATTATGAATTTTTGCAAAATAATGGTGTTTCGGTTTTTAAATTGGAATGAACCAAGTAGAGGCCATCTTAGAAAGCTGAAAATAATTTCCAGCAATTTCTCTTGGTTACTTTCATTATAATAATTGTTTTCGGATACCTCTAGTTTGAGTGGTTCATCGAAAATCAGTAATTCCCTGTGCGAATGCCGCGCCAAATTAAGACCAGCTTGCATTGATGGAAATTGGCAATATTTTTTTCAAAATTGTTGCATATGTAATTATGCTAATAAAAAAGAGGTACCAGTTCATCAGAACTAACCAACGACTAGACGTATCTGTCACTGTATTCGAATGTCTGCCAAATTTGCATTTCTTGAAACATGAGATATTTTGTAGCACATTGGATCCCAATTACCAAATTATTGTGGCTTGTAACTCTGCATATTAGTATCGATATTTTATTATAAATATACCCTCAGCATAAAAAAATCATATTATATTTTTAAATCAATCAAGTAGAAGTAGTTTGAAATGAGAATATAAGTACTGCTGTTAATTTTCAATCAAATGATTCAAAAATTTCCAACGTTATCTGCATTTTTCACTATAGTCCCCTTGTGTTGCACTTACTATATCTATCTATCTACACACTCCTTCAGCAACAATATGTTACAACATCCACCGTAATGTCTGGAGAGGGATAAAAATCGAGAAACTTTGCACCACGAGTTATACAGGGTGGCGCATCGAAAACGAAACAGACGCATTTACTGGCAGCTCAGTTTTTTTTGGAAAAACGCTTAGACCCGTCATTTTTGTTTTCGAGGGGGACACAAATTTGGCAAAAAATCACGTTAGCACGTGCAGCCCCCGAAGCCGGGGTGACACCACCCCCAAAATCTTAAATGGAAAGGGGGGTCGAGTGATACCTTATTTTAAAGGTCTTTCAATTCCCTTTATAATGATATAAAATTAATGTACTTCAGTTCAGTAGTTTTGAAGATTTATTGATTTAAAGCTTAGATAAAACTAATACATCATCATTAGCGGAGATCAATACATTTAGCAGCAAAGTAATTTAAAAATGAAGAACGAACTGACCCGTTAGGCAAGTAAATGTTGAAAATAGCCACCATGACCCTCCATGCAATAATAAAGATTTTGCTCAAAACGTTGTCGCACATTTTGCAATATTTGACGACTAATTTGGTAGGGCACCATCCTGTTGGAACATCAACCTATTCGCAATGTACCGCCGATCATTCTGATTTTCAATTATGGCTATTAATACAGGATCTATGGCGTCTTCCAGTAATTCCAAATACATTTCACCGATCAAATTTCCAGGTAAGAAAAAAGGACCAACTAAATGATCGCCAAAAATACCAGCCCAAATATTTAATTTTTGTGGCTGCTGTGTATGAACCTCATGATAAATTCTGGGATTAGAATCGGACCAATTTCGGCAGTTATGACGATTTACTACGCCATTTAAGAAAAAGGAACATTTGTCGGAAAAGCAAGTGTTGAATAGAAAATGTTCATCGACTATAATTCGTTCACTCATATCTTCACAAAATTTTAATCTCCGATCAAAATCGTCTTCATTAAGTTTTTGTACCAGGTGAATTTTATACGTATGAAAACTATAGTCCTTTAAAATCCGTTGGACAGTACGTCGACTAACACCACACACAATATCCAATTTGGGGGTACTTAACGTAGGATCTACATAAACTTGCCCCCCCACTTATTGCTTCGTTCCTTATGGGATTTTCAATGATGCGTTTTTTATTGGCGACTGACCCAGCTTCCCGAAATTTAGCTACAAGTTCTTGAACATATTTTCGATGCACGTTGCTGTTCTCATGTCGCTCATTAAATATTTCTGCTGTTCTAGTAGCGCACTGATTATTTCCGAAAAATATTTCGATAATTTCAACTCTTTCCGCTGTGGAATATACCATGGTAAATTTATGTAATAAAGCGTTACAAGTTATTTTAGCAACAAAGTTTGGTCAAATCAATAGCAAACTATGTACTAAATTCCTATTTAAAATAAGTACGAGATACTTCCTTATCTTTCTTCAAGAAATAACTTTTTTGCCACAAAAAAACGCTCCAATAGCTATTTTCAACAACAAAATGATAAACAAACCATGGGTGTAGTGAAAAAAGCATTTAATTATTAAGTAAATTCTTTTACTCAAATTTCTTCTGAATGTAGTACAGACCAACCTGATGTACCTATTAAAGTCTACTTTAAGCTTTAAATCAATATATCTTCAAAGCTTCAAAGCTACTGAACTGAAGCTCATGTATTTTACATCATTATAAAGGGAATTGAAAGACCTTTAAAATAAGGTATCACTCGACCCCCCTTTCCATTTAAGATTTTAGGGTTGATGTCACCCCCGCCCAGGGGGCTGCACGTGTTAACGTGATTTTTTGCCAAACTTGTGCCCCCTAGAAAACAAAATCGACGGGTCTTTGCGTTTTTCCAAAAAAAAACTGAGCTGCTAATAAATGCGTCTGTTTCGTTTTCGATGCGCACCCTGTATAATATGTATAAAATAATCCTGTTAAGAAATAACATACAATGACGATGACTAATACATATACCAGGGTCTATGACCTTTGTATATGACATGGCAAAATTGTTTCAAGTGCCACTGATATCAAATCGACTATTTACTATAACATCTGTGAGATTTTGTAATTCCTATCAACCTTATTATTATTTACCTCACCTCTCCATTTTTTTTTTGCTTTTTAAAGAATGTGCACGCCTTTTCATAATTGGGATTTTTTCCAGTTTACATTAGACTCAATACGTGAAGCTATTGATACACACACATACACTCACACTATCTTAAATAGGCACCTCTCGTAGGAATACAAATGTCTAAACATATCATTTTTAACTTAATATATTATCCACCACTTGATATTACTCGTAAATGGTCAACAAGAACTTATCAGCTGCTCTGTCTAAATAGCACTTCTGCATGTCTGTTGTCAAAGTGTTAAAAGAGATAAGTCAACATAGTTTTGGTTATTCTGCTATTGTGCGGTCGAATCGCTTTCCTAAGAAGCAATGGAAGCAATATTTCAGACTGATTGAAAGCTTCTAAATCTTCACCTCAGTAGTAAACTTTCTCATTTAAAAAAATAAAAACAATTGTTTCCTGCTCTTAGCAAGCTCATGTAATAGAGCTGGAAAATTGCGTTTTGAATACTTACACATCGAAAAATTTCTACTTAAGGCATTTTATCACATCAAATCACCTGGATAAAATTAATAAGTCATTGTTATAACTTCATGTTTATCTTCTTATTTTCTATATTTTCTTTTTTACTTTATAGCAGGCCCTGTAGTTGTTAAAATTCTATGATAATTATACTGTGTGTTCGAAGGTTGCAATTTCAGTCTATAATCCATTAGCCTTCTCGACCTTTTTGTTCTTATAATATTCAAATGAGCGACAGAAACGCAACGGAAACATTAACACGCTTTCTATGTTTACGCTATTTTTGGGAATAGGTAAGGGTAAGTCAGTGCAGATGTGGAAATAATATTAGGTAGATAACTAAGTTGTTTACTTAGTTTGATTTGCTGATTTAGAAATCCCTTACCTGTAAAACAGAAAAAACATTATTATAGTATATATCTGAACTAGATTACCCTAAATTTAGATTTTAGTTACGTCAAACATACCAACACTAGCCAACATAACATACGACTTTACCTTTCTAGTTTGCCTTCTACGTTTGTGCATGATTTTTAAAACCTAGTCAACCAAATATTCCGTTTACCATATAATAACAAACTGCTATGTCATCGGTTATTTTCTGAAATACATGCAACAATTTGGTTGATTATCTTTTAAGGAAGTTTACTTTAGATAAAGCCAAAAAGTATAATATTGGAAGGAACATTACGATTTCATCTATTTCTCTATTAACACAGTTAAGTTTTATATTAAGCGACATAGTAGATTTTTAATGGCTGCTAATTTCTGTTAAAATAAAGGAGTTCGCGGTAAAATGCTTTCAAGTAACTAGATATACTGGATTAATGAAGATTTGATACAACATAATCAATCAAGGGTATATAAAATCGGAATGAATTCCAATGTAGAGGTATCAAAGCTTGTGCGACAGATTGAACATATTAAGTGTTTTTGAATTTGAGAGTCACTTATTTTCCAGAATTTCATTTACGTTTATTTTGGTTATTATTGTTAGGAAACCGCTGAACAAGAATATTATTCCACATTCTGTGAAAGCCCTATGTTTAGAGTAAGTTAGTTTTGATTGATGGTATCACATACAAGTATTGATTTTTTTATATTTAGTCACGTAGGAGCATAATTATTTAACTTATTATATCATGCAAATGCAATATGGTAAATCATACTTACCGGACGTATAGTTATTGTTGAAAACAATAACCACAGCTGCAAAAACCCAACACTCTGATGGCTGCTTTATAATTTATCCTACATGTTACTCAAGTTTAAATAAAAAGCTCTATCTGAAGGAAAAGTTACTAAACAACTACATATTCTGGAGATATAAATTCCAAAGTATCACTCATCGTAACCTAAGCAACTACTAATAAACGTCCAGAGTGCTTATAATCATACATGAAATGCAAATAATTAAATGTGCGGTATTTTACAGGTAAGGCAGAAGAGTTTACCTTGGAATAGAGGCACTACGGTATTTACCATTTTGCATTCGCTTATTATTTGCTTACACGAAGGTGCTTATTATTAACAAAAAATATATTGAGTTAAATACTCTTGCAGTCTACTAAAAATTATTGTCATGGTACGCAATGCGAGTGGTTGAAAAAGGAGTGTTTTTTTTAATTCATCTAAAATGTGTTATAGTTTATCAGTGAACTCAAAAGACTAACCTGACTGGAAGTTGTCATTCGAAGAATATCTGTAATGATGCATACATTGATGGTAATAAAAGTGGCCGAAATCGCCTTATAGCATGCAGTGACAGAAAAGCTTGCCCCAACTGACCCCTTATATCATCCACGTGAATCCGAAATGGAATCTTGCCGCATTTTATTTGGGTCCAAAAAGAATCGTGGAGTAAATCAATATCGCATTAATATTATGGTGAATAATGAAGACATATCCTTTGTAAACGAATGCAAAAACCTTGATATCTGGTTTGACTGCAAGCTACGCTTCACTAAACATGTTAACAAACTATGCAATGCATCCTATAATGTGCTTCGTCAGTTATACCCGAGTCGAAGTGTCCTGTCAACACAGCTCAAGCTTAAACTCTGCGAATACCTTATCCTGCCAAAATTATCGTACGGTGACTATGTTTACGGACCTGCTCTCTTAGAACGTGATGCCGAGCGGGTTCAGATATGATACAAAACTCATGCATCAGATTTTCTTATGGAATCCGCAAATTTGACCAATCGGGATGGCTTAAGATGAACAAATTGAGGAAACTGCAGTGCCTACCTCTGGTACATAAGATCCTTCTCCTTAAAGCGCCATATTATCTTTATTCAATCAAATCTCCTCTGTCAGTACGATCTTACTTATCCCGCGACATTCGACAGCATTGTTCACACGTAGTTTCTCGTACCGGGCACCCAAACTATACAGGGTGTCCCGAAAAAAGAACAGTTTATGTAAACATAGGTCGACAAAGGTCGCCTAAGGGCGCTACGGTCTTTTAAAGGGGCTCCCCTGAAGATGGTTTTTCCTTAATATTTCCGAAACGTGTTGAGATAAAGACATAAAATTTGGTATTCTAGCCTAGTTTTTTATGCTGGATTTAAAAATATTTACAATTTTAGACAGTTTTGTTTGGAAGCGTATGTAACAGGGACGGACTCGTTATTTGAGCTCCAAAATTTTTGTGTGATACTATTTTCAAAATTCAATTTTAGAATTTGAAGGTTTAGGGTTTTCTACATAAAAAAGGTACTCTCATTGAATATCGATAAATTGTGCCATTTTTGAATAAAATCAAACTAAAAAATTTGTCACATGATAGGAAATGTACTGCGAATTTAAATGCATTGTTGAATAATTAGCCATGGCAACGAAAAAACTAATTTAATAATTGGTACATATTACATAAATACATATTTCCATTGCAACGTAGCTAACATTTAGGCAAAAACAAAAGAAATACATTTTTTCTACGAACGAAATTGAAATTTGTTTAAAAAAGGAGACATACAGTTGGATATACTTGAAACTAGCCTTACAATAAGTGTTCAAATAAATTCCCATTTTGTTGGAGTCTCGCTCAACAAACTAATGATTGCGTAGCCCGGAAAGTGGAAAACCTTTTTCGTCTTATTTCATTTGCAGCCTGATGGATTCTTTGAAGTAAATCTTCTTGAGTATTTACTTCAGTCGAGTAAACTAGGTCTTTTAATGACCCCCAAAAATAGAAATCCAATGAATATAGGTCAGGTGAACGTGGCGGCCACGCTATAAGACCTCCTCGGCCTAACCACCTGTCTGGAAAATTGACATTCAACCAATTTCGAACGTTGCGTCCAAAATGTGCAGGGACGCCATCATGTTGAAAAAACATATTTTCTTGAAACTGCTGGCGCACATTCAAGGGTATTATATCCATGAACTCATTCTGAAGAAACTTCAGATACTCCTCTGAATTAAGACGATTGGGAAGTACAATAGGCCCAATTACTTGATCCCCAATTACTCCTGCCCATAAGTTCAATGAAAATCTATGTTGGAAATTTGTACGGCGAACAACTTTTGGATTTTCATCTGGCCAGTGATGCATGTTATGGAAATTAAAAGCACCATTCCTAGTAAATATTTACTCATCCGACCATAATATTCTAGGGATAGTGTTTTCATTTGCTAATATCCACTGGCAAAACTCGATTCGTGGTAATAAATCTGCCTCCGTTAAATGCTGCACCCGTTTAAAATAATAAGGATGTAATCCTTGCATTCTTGTCATTCTTCCTATCTAAAATTATTATTTTTAGGATAACTATCAAATAGGTATTCATAAATTTTTTTTACTATTGATCGAGGTATATCCATATTTTCTGAAACATTTCGTATGCTTATTTGCGGATTATTTTCAAACATATTTAAAGCAATATTCATACGATGATTTCCCAGTGGCCTACCTGAGCCCTGCATGCGCTGAAAACTTCCATGGTTTGACAAATTCCGGTGAATATCAGTAAACATTCGACGTCCAGGTACTATGCGATTGGGAAATCTTCTTTGATATTCTCTTACGGCTGCCATTGAACTGCCATTGCAAAACCCGTACACAAAATGCAAGCAGTTAGTTCTCTGCCTGTAAATCTTGGCATTTTAAATCGATTTAATAAAAATTTTGATATTAATCTACGAGGCACGTCCAGAAAGTAAGTGTACTCAATTTATGTAGGGTTCAAAAAAAATTTATTAAAACCATAATATACTTGGTTACACTTGTACATATGTAAGTTATTTTTCGACATAGTCACCATCCCTCTCGATGCAAGTGGTGAGCCGCGGGATCAATTTTTTGATGCCGGCCTCGAAGAAGTCTCCCGCCAGCTCTTTCGCCCACTTCTCCACCTCCCCCTTCACCTCCTCGTCCGTTGAAAACTTGTTTCCACCCATGTGCCCCTTTAGGGAAGTGAAGAGATGGAAATCTGAAGGAGCCAGGTCATGGGAATACGGGGGGTGATTCAGAACGTCCCATCCAAAAGAGTCCAGGAGTTGCTTCGTGGCGTTGGCCGTGTGGGGTCTGGCATTGTCGTGCAACAGGCAGACTCCCTTCGTCAGCATGCCCCTCCTTTTATTCTGAATCGCCCTTTTCAATTTTTTTAGCGTCTCACCGGAGCTTTTCCCTTCACAACGAGGTAGCGAATGACGGCGCGAATTTCGCACTTGGCGGGAGATACGATCGACATTTTTCGCGAGAGATGTTACTGCGTCAAGAGTTTTCAACACACTAACCTCAGATTGGTCTCTTTTTGAAGGGGAGGGGTCAGGCTATGCGGCAGTGTTGCCAACATGTCGAAAAAGTATTCTCTACAGCTGTGAGAATACCAGTACACTTACTTTCTGGACGTGCCTCGTAGTAATTTTACACTGCTAACAATGTCAGCTTAACGTCAAAACAAGTGATAACAAATCAAAACAACTTTTGTTTGCAGTCATTGGCTAACTATGTATAATCAAAAATTCATTTAAATTCGCAGTACATTTCCTATCATGTGACAAATTTTTTAGTTTGATTTTATTCAAAAATCGAACAATTTATCGATATTCAATAGGAGTACCTTTTTATACCCTAAATTCTCAAATTCTAAAATTCAATTTCAAAAATAGAATCACACAAAAATTTTGGGGCTAAAATAACCTGAGTCCGTCCCTGTTACATACGCTTCCAAACATAACTGTCTAAAATTGTTAATATTTTTAACTCCAGCATAAAAAACTAGGCTAGAATACCAAATTTATGTCTTTATCTCAACACGTTTCGGAAATATTAAGGAAAAACCATCTTCAGGGGAGCCCCTTTAAAAGACGTTGGTCGACCTATGTTTATATAAACTTTTCTTCCTATTTTAAGCTCTAGAAACCGCTGGTAGAATATTGCATACTTTTTTCGGGACACCCTGTATAACTGCTTGTCAAGTGAGTATAAAGCAATTTTAGAAAAGGTTAAAGATGAGTTTAAAGCAATCGGATGGCTAGAATTTAACTTTACGCATATCTACGGGTAATTTCTGAGAAGTGTAAAATTTTAAGCTTTTCTCTTTTTGGTGGTCAATGTTGTGAACTGTGCCATTTAAATGTTTTTTTCTCTTTACAGTTTGTGTCAATGTTTTTTAGGTCGGGTTGAAAAACAGCATAAGCTGACACTCCACCTTTTCGTCACTATTCCTTTTGAGCCAATTATTTTGTAATCATGTGACGAATAAAGGCCATTTATTATTATTATTATAATATATTCGTGGTGATCCATCAGTCATCAAATCACGAAACCTCGGAACTTAATCAGAACCCAGGAGAGCTAAATAGTCTTTTGACATTTTTAGTGGAGTGCGTTTTTAAATCCTGTATACATATTGATGAGTCTATATGTTAATATTGTGCGCCTTATGATGTTCTGTTGGTTTTAATTTTTCTTAACGTTTTTTTTATATACGTATGCACCATAAATTTAACAAACGAGTCTTTGAGTAATTTTAAAACAAAAAGTTCATATAAACATAGCCCCGCAAATTCTTCCTTCTCAAGATACAGGGTGTTAAAATTAAAAAAAAATGCTTTTACGTAAATTTCTTAAATATATTTTACCTAATTTTGTTGTAATTTGGCGGTGGTATTAACATTAAGGAGCTAATTTAGCTCTGACCTATTCAAATTCATCAAGTCGGGATCTGGACGAATATTTGTGAAAAAAAAACGCCACTGACTATTATGCAACTTTTATTACGTTCTTTGGATAAAGCAAATAGAGATACAACTTTTTTGTCTTTTGCTTTCTTATCTTGCTTTCGAGAAAAAAAGTACACTTGATTGCATATCCCTGGACCACACAAGGAATATGGGGAAAGTTTGTTTTGGAAATTATTTTTTTGATAATTTCTGTATTACTAATTATGTCACAACAACAAATGAACATTAAATTAAGTTACATTACGTCAACTTCTAAACTAATGAATTTTACTGAACTAAGGAATAGTAAATAATGATCAAGAGAACTGGAGAACTATTGCAGAATTTAGTCAGTTGACAGTCGTTAACTTAGTATTTGAGGATAAAGGTGTCATGTAACAAAGTCATTGTATGGAGAAAATTGACTTTAAACATTTTTTAATGGGACTTTTTGCTTTGTTGAAATTTTAAATATCTGGTTTAATTAGTTTATTATCTTGTTTTGGCAACAAAGTAATCAGGTCATCGCAGAATGAAAGAATCACTCCGTAAGGTTTTTTTAATACTCCAGTTACCACGAAGGCCTAAGGCCTAAACGGACGCTACACGGACACGGACACATTCTGGCCCCGCCTACGAGATCTGCCGGGTGGTACCTCCACGTCAGAGACGGTCTACCACCTACGGACACCTCTGGACAAACAAAAAGACTCATAATGCATAAATTGTATTGGGTTTTCTCTAGTTTAATTTGTCGTATTAATTAAACTTTTTCCCCTTCATATCCTAACAACAATAAATTAACACTAAATGTATATAAGTGTCATGTGGTTTCACAAGGAAGAAATAATTAAATATAATAGATTTTAGATATAATATTGTACGTGATTAGATGTACTGGGGCTAGGGATTGTAAGTTATCTTTTTCTAAACATATTGAGAAAACCGTATCTGAAGCATTAACCGCATATGGGTTTTTGATAAGGAATTGTAAGGGTTTTGACAATATCAGCGCTAAAATAGTTTACTAACTTTACTTGCTCTTGCAACAAAGTAATCACAGAATGCACGAATCACTCCTTAAGGTTATTTTAATGTAAAAATGCAATTTTTAAAATAAATGTTACATGACACCTTTATCCACTTGTGTCTTCATTGATAAATTATTGATTTATAATTTTTATGAAAAGTGTTATTAGTGGTTATTTTTTGTACAATATGGTTAAATCTACCGATAGTGAGATGGCAGATATGCATTTCTGTTATGGAATGACTCATAGAAACTCTAATGCTGCAAAACGCATTTATCCTAAAATATTTCCTCAGCGTGTACTTCCGTATAGAAGAACCTTTGTACGTCTCGATGCATGACTTTCTGAAACAGGCAGCTTTGAAAGATCGACGGTTGTCATCAGGAGACCTACAAGGGTACGAACAGTTCAATTTGAAGAAGCTGAATATTACCCATGTCGCACTGTGGCAGATTTTAAGAGACCAACAACTGTATCGATATCATCTCCAACGTTTGCAAGCTCTATTGCTCCGAGGATTGACTTAAAAACTAGCTTTTTTTATTGTTTACGCAGTAAAATGGTGAGGAATCCAGGTTTTCTAAGTCGAATATTGCTTGGAGATGAAGCTTCCTTTTTTTTCAATTCAATTATTCACTTCCACAACAATCACATTTGGGCCGAAACCAATCCCCACGCCTTAATAGAAAATAATTTTCAAGAACAATTTTATTTCCATATCCGGGTTGGAATTATCGGTGACCATCTCATTGGGCGTCATTTTTTTCCACTTAGACTTAATGGGAAAGAATACCGACGGCTTGTAGAATTTGTTTTACCTGGACTTTTAGAAGAAGTTCCAGTCATGGAAATAATCAGTATGTGGTACATGCACGACGGAGCTCCACCACTCTTTTTGGATGAAAATTACTATAATCGCTGGATTGGGACAGCAGGCCCACAAAGATGGCCCCCTCGCACGCCCGATGTAGATCCCTTAGATTATATTATCTTTTAACACCTTAAAGCGTTGGTATACAAACAAAACTCCTATTGAAAGTGGAGAGGGTTTACTGAATAGAATCATTTATTCATGCGACATAACAAAAATATGCCAGGTATTTTCAGGAGAGTGCATAATTCAATGGCGGTTGTATTGAACAGGGGCCATTTCCAACACTTCTTTAGTGAAATTTGTTACTCTAGATGTTAATGCTATCTAGTAGTTGAGCAATTGTTCTATAATTATTAATAAAAGTATAAAAAAAATAATAATTTCCAAAATAAACTTTTCCTCAAATTCCTTGTGTGGTGCAGGGATATGCAATTAAGTGGACTTTTTTGTCTCGAAAACTAAGTAAGATACGAAAAAAAATTATAAGACAAAATAGTTGTATTTCTATTTGCTTAAGCCAAAGAACATAATAAAAATTGCACAAAAGTCAGTGGCGTACATTTTTTTGTCACAAAAATTCGTTCAGATCCCGCTAGAAACGCCACTGGACTTAATAAATTTAATCAAGTCAGGGCTAAAGCAAATTACACAAACCAAGGTAAAGGATATTTAAGATATTTACCATTTTTTTTAAATTTTAACACCCTGTATCTTGAGAACGAAGAATTTGCGGACCTGTGACTATATGATCTTTTTGTCTCATAATTACTCAAAGAATCGTTTGTTGGCACATACTTAATCAACACCCTGTATACGATTATTCAGTTTTATCATACACCAGCTGCTATTCTTAATTGAACTGACCAAAGAAGTTCATGTAAACTTATCTAGTTTACGTTTATTTTTCGAATGATGTTGTATAATGAATTGTATTTTGCAAAATGTTACTGCTACTAATACACTAACCTAAAATACCTTATGTAATATTGGAAATGTCTTTTTCTAACTATTTTATTTAATCTGTCGCCTTGTGCAATTCAATTGGTCTGCCTTTAGATTCAAAATCAGAATCATCCAAAGTTTTCTTAAGCAAACATTCAAAACGCAGGTGAAGATGAAAGAAATTAGGTGCAAAAATGGGGTCAAGTAGTCACGGAGAGTGAGATTTTGTTGCCTTCTTCGCCGTCACTAGACCGATTTCCAAAAACTGCAAAGCTTTTCCGTCAATGACGTACTAGTAACCTTGTGTGAAAATTCCTCGCCCATTGGCGTAGGAAGTAAAAAAATATATAAATTAAGTATTCGATGAATTAATACAATACACATTATACGGAAAATATAAAAACTTGTAATTTTGTTCAGGTGCAATATGAAGTTGTGAATACAATTTTTCTCAAAGATATAAATAGGGTTGATACTAGAAAATGGCATTTCATATATTTTCCTGTTATAATACAAGAAATAGAATATGTTCCTCATTATTTTGTTTACAGGGGGACAAAAAACGAGATTCAACAGTTCCAAACGAGATCGTATCGTGTACAAACTGTGGACCTAATCCTTGTACGCATACAACTAATAATGGCTGCGCAGCTGAGGTAAATATTTACAAGTATACTTCATTTTGACATTCCACAAAAATAGTCATTGGTCTCATGTATATCACGAAATATCATTGATAATGTGGACACAATATTGTATCACAATTTTGACAAATCAGTTATTTTTTGTCCAGTCGCATGTCTTGAAAGAAAAAGACCACAACGTGACACTTTTCTACTAAAATCAGGAATTATTGTAACTGACCGAAGAGGCGACACTATTACCTACGTCGGTTGCAGAAAACTATAGTTTACCGGCATCTCTGATTGACAGCCCGCTTCAATGACCCGCCAATCACATAGGCATCTTATCAGTCAGGGGGGTACTAAGTCTTATTCATGATACCAGCATGGGCGTGCTATGTAAACATTGCGTAAGCTATACACAGGCTTGATATGATGTTAGCTTTACGATATATATATATATATATGGTGACTTGTAATGTCACGTATTCCTGTTAAGGGGTGATGGATTAGATCAAAAGCAACCGATTTCGTCCTATAATGTCCTATCCAGAAGTCAACCGTTTTTGAGTTATTTGAATTTTATTTTTTTTATTTTTTATTCCGATTTCAGACGGTTGAATTTGAAATACAAGAAAACTACATGTTTGATTTTGAGTTTTTTGTTATCGTCGCATAGCGGACATTCCAATAGTTCATAATAAGTAATAAACTGTGAAAACTTACAAATGTTTTAAAATTACGCTTTTGAAATGTATGATTTTCTTATTTTTTTACTAACTTATTCGATAAAAATACAATTCTCTGTAAAAAATCTCATAGTAATAAAATGTGCAAATTATGTAAATAATATCTCTATCTAACAAGCTTTCATTTGAGGTATAAAAGTTACAACTAACTCAAGTACAAAGACATAAAATTAAAAAAAGATGAGTAAAGTTGTACGAACGATAATTACGTAGGATAAATAAAAGGCTTTTATTTTAATTACAGTTTTATTTAATTACATTTCCTTTAGTATTTCACAGATTCTGCTCAAATTGTAATCCCCTGTTACGAATACACGCCCGCATTCTCTTACGTAATTCACTTTTAGTAACTCTAGTTGTTAAGCGGCTTTTTATTTGGTCAGCTGTACTGATTATCCTTGTAATTAATTCATCGCGCCTGGTACGGGCGAAACATCGTACACCAGGCTTTTCATATGTCCCCACACATAGTAATCCATCGGTGTGACATCTGGGCTTCTTGCTGGCCAGGCAATGGGCCCGCCTCTGCCAATCCATTGATTTGGAAATTTAGAGTCTAAATACGCCCGTACTAATCTACTGTAGTGTGCGGGACAGCCGTCGTGCTGGAACCGCATATTTTGTCTCGTCGCCAATGGGACGTCTTCCATTAATGGAAACAAGTGATTTTTCAAGAACTCTTCATACACTTCTCCATTTAAATTGGCGGGCAAAAAATGAGGTCCAATTAAATATCCATCAATGATGCCCATCCACACATTGACTGAAAACCGGCTCTGAGACCCCGTCGGTCTTATTTTCGGGGGTTCAAAGCTTCTTTATCAGCCCAGTAATGAGCATTATGGTAGTTAGTGATCCCGTCCTTATCAAACTTCGATTCATCGGTCCACAGAATTTTCTTAAAATAGTCTGAATCTTCTATATCTGCATGTAACATGTACCTGCAGAAATCTAATCGTCTTGCAGGATCGCCCTCTCCAATCACATGCACAGGCGTGTAGTGATAAGGGTATAATCTTGCAGTATGCACAGTAAACCATACTTTGTATTGTGATTTACCAAACTGAGCTGCCACAATGCGCGTAGACGTAGTAGAGTCTTCCTGAAACACACGAAGGCTTTCCTCTTCATCTTCAGGAGGATGGACTCGGGGTCGACCAGTATCAGTATGTTGCCTTTGAAAACGTCCGGTTTGGCGGATGCGCCGATACATAGAGTCAAACACAGTAACATGAGGTGTTCGGCAATTCGGGAAACGTTGCCGATATTCACGGCGGGCAGCTGCAGAATCGCCGTTACAAAGTCCATAACAGAACATTATGTCTGCGTATTCTTCATTTGTAAAAGTTTGCCCGTGCTCGCTATGGCGAGGTCCTGGCGGATCTTCTGCGTCTGCCATGATGATAAAGAAACCACTCGAAATAAACTGGGAAACTCGAAAATAACATTCGTGCGTAAAACTTGTGCGCGTACGCATTAGTTGATACCAACTAAACCTAATTCTCACTCGGCGTAACTACAATGATGAATAATAACAGCTCTCTCTCTCTCACTCCTCCACTAAGTCTGCTCTTCTCGCCCGCTTCCTCGTCGAGCCGATGCCATAAAACAATCATGGCATGCGAGTCCTTTGAGGACAGTATCGATTTGTTCAAACAGGTAATACAAATTCCTTAAAAATCTAGCCTCTGTGGGTGTCATTGTTGTTTCTCTGCATGTACTTCAGATAATTGAATGCTTAATACCTCAAATGAAGCTTGTTAGATAAAGATATTATTTACATAATTTGCACATTTCATTACTAGGAGATTTTTTACAGAAAATTGCATTTTTTATCGAATAAGTTAGTAAAAAAAATGATACATTTAAAAAGCGTAATTTTAAAACGTTTGTAGCTTTTCAACATTTTATTTCTTATTATGAACTATTGGAATGTCTGCTATGCGACGATAACAAAAAACTCAAAATCAAGCATGCAGTTTTTTCGTATTTCAATTTTAACTGTCTGAAGTCGGAATAAAAAATAAAAAACTTAAAATTCAAATAACTCAAAAACGGTTAACTTTTGGATAAGACATGATAAGACAAAATCGGTTGCTTTTGACCTAATCTATCACCCCTTGACAGGAATACGTGACATTACAAGTCACCCTGTATATATCTCCAATGATTAGACCTGAAGCGTACTGATTATTACTAAAAAACATGAAACAACGGCGTACACAATTGGTCATAGTCACAGAGACGAAAAGTAAACAGATCCTGTGGATCCTCTACTAAGTCTGTCTTACAACTAAGGAAAAGTCACTTAAGTGCCATGTAGCTCCTATCTTTGCTTTATGTCCATTTTCCTTATGAAAATATGCTGAATGTCATTTATAGGATGTTATTCAATTATAGTCTCCAAATTTAAAAGCTCTGGTCTTGAAGATGCAGGGTGTCAAAGCTTGAAAAAAATGCTTCCTTATTAATATCTCAAAGATTCTTGTGTCGATTTTGTTGAATTTTGGCAGCGTTGTTTATTGCAATAAGACGCTAAGTTAATGTTAACTAGAACATAATTATGAATCCCAATGGCACCTCGAGGGACAGTCTATATTCTATACCACTGCCCTTTCAAGAATAAGTTAGATTTTTTCAAATCAATCAGATAAGCATACAATTTTTTGTTTCTAGGAATCTCTTCGTATCTTTTCAAACAAAAATTATAGATCAATTCATTCTATACCAAAGAAATCTTAAAATAAAATCAATTTAATACAATGATGATCAATAAATATTTATAAGCAATTTTTTAAATCTAAAGATCGGAAATAAAACAAAATATTTACAAAATTTTTTGCATCAGGAATTTGGCAAAGTCCTATAGCACACGTATGTCTTCACACGTTCTATTAGATATCCACGATGGAATTACAGGATACTCACTGGGTGGACAGATACATCCAGTGGATATCCACATGTCTGCATATACCCAAGAATCTGTAAATTACAATACTGATAGTTCGTCATAGAAACATCTAATGGCTGCTCCGGCTATATCCACATGATCATACTAAGAAGCATATAGAAAATATAACAAAACTAATCAACCATGTATTCATAATAAAATTTGTATATCATAAACATCATGATTCTTCTTTTTCTTGTTCCATTGGTTTCGTCATACAAGAAATCCCTCGCCGTAAGGGTTTCTAATAAAATTAAGTTCCCAAAGTATCAATTAGAACATTTTGGGTAGCAGCTTTCATTTCTCCATGACAATTGAAATATATTTTTTTTGTTTTTTTGATTATTCATTGTATGTCATTTTTTCTTGATTTCACCCCCCGTTCAGGCTTCCAACCCCTGTATCTAATATTTATCTAACCTGCATTAGGCATGCGTGTTGCAGGTGCGCAAGAAAGAGCCCCCGCATCCCATTCGAGTAGCGAAGACCATTGACGTGATAGCGCGGATCACATTTCCAACTGCATACGCTGTGTTCTTGGTTTTCTTCTTCTACCACTACAAGAGCTTCACGAACGGCTCACATGATAAAGACGATGACGAAGGGAATGATTAGGGATGATGTTTGGCTGGCAGAAGAGCAGGGACCATTACAATTATTCTGACAGGTGAAAGACTCAAAAGTTTTGAAAATGCTTATCGCTATTTTTATTCTTTATAAGTTAAAAGAAAAGGGAAAACTGATCCTCCCTCTTCGGATATAGAGGCCCCTAAAAGACGCTACTGAAGTCCGGTGTAAAATTCTGATATCGTTGTAATCAGTTAGGGCCTTCAAGGAAAATAAAATTAACTGATTTAGATTACCAAGCACACCGAATGTGATACTGCTAATTTTTTTTAAATTCTGTATAATGATGGCTCAAAAATAATACTTTTGGGAAGCCTAATCCTTTGGCTAAATAAATATATTCTTGTTTGATTTCGATAAAAAGTAACCTCCTTACATTTACATTGTAGCCGATCTTCGAAAATCTTGATTAAGTGATCTGAAACTTTATAACCTGCGTTTCTTCAGAAAAGTGTTGCCTCACAATCCACTTATTTAAGCTTATATGATCATTCTTAATGTAAATGTGCTTACCGATAAAGTACAGCTAATAAATAAAAAGGTAGCCAAAAGTCGAAACGTGAACTAAAATATTCGTAATTTGAGCACAGCCTTGAACTCGAGTCGATCGATATTCTCATTTCTGAGAATCATTGGTACGAGTATACATTCGGACAAAATGCTATTAATGGAAGATTTTAATCGGTTTTTCTTTGTCTTTAGGTTGCGAATGACTGTAATGAAATTTGAATAATTTATGACACTGATACTGGAAGAAAATTAAATTTGGTTTGAGTATCGAACATAGTGTTATATCGTGAAATACAAAGTAATAATCTTTAATTGCAGTTTAACAATGGAGAGCAGATAAGTGGAACTTAATTGAACACTGCTCAATGAAATAGTGAATATTAGAAGATAAAAAAGATGAAACAGCTTCAGGAATATACAGTGAAGTGCGCGCCTTTATTGTGGGCAACATTTGAATCTAGTTTTATGAAAATGTCAAGCACTACACCCACACACCAAAACACAAAAGTACATATCACATAGTTGTAGCTCGGTAGTTTTTCAACGATATTATAGATTTATATGAGAGGTTGATTGGTAGAGAAATGCAATCGCTCGAATAAAAAGAATTTATTTGTGGAAAAATTGCGCCAAGGAAGTACATGTTGCCGTGATAAGGATTTCAAGATGTTCAATAAAAACGTTACATGTACATTCTTTATGCTTTAGTTAACATATATTAAAATATGTCTGTAGCAAGGGTTACTAGAAAACCCTATGTCATTTTCATCAAATGGAGCAGATCCTTTCGAAATCAGTCAATTGGATGTTAAATATGAGCAAAAAAAGATGTTTACTTACACTGTTCCAACATTTTCTCCTTTGGCGGCATCCAAAACACCGTTTTATTCAAGAAAACTAATCTTGAAGCTTCTTAATTGTCAAAACTGTCCAAGAGTAAAGTAAGTAAGTAAGTAAGAACATCCAGCTAAAATGCAAGACTATAGGCTCATTGCCATTAACTGGAAAACTGTCCCAAATGCATGTGACATTATTCAACACAAAGCAGCTTTAGGATTGTTGCTCGTGAGTTTTTAATAAAAATATTTGGAGATCGTTGAATATATCGAGAACGACATGAATTGTGACTCGCAATATCTCAGGTCTTGAACGCTATGGGTTATTTCATATAAGCCATCTAGGGTTATTAGTTTACACAGTTCCAACAAAAAATCGGATATTTCAGGATGTAATCCAATAAGAAACGATCTGTGCAGATTTTAAACTATTAGAGGATTGAAACAAAGTAGTTTTTTTGAATCGTCAATGACTAAAACAGTCCTGGAGTATTTTCTCAATTCAATTGTATCGACATCAATGTTGGGCGTTTGGATTTTTATCTCTACCAAATCAACGCCTGTCATGAAAGTGCTGCGAAAACTTCGTTAAGTCATTTTACACTAGATCTATTTAGATATTGATATTAAGTATTTAGGATTATAGATAATTATTTCAACTGTGGCACCTGTTGCTATTTTATTATTATATAGATAAAATTATTAATAGTCTCGTTAATAGTGAAAAAACGGTTCGCCAAACGTGGTAGCTATGAGAGCAATGTACATATTTTTAATATAAATTAGGTAATTCGTAAATACAAATGCAAGAAGCTTTAGAGTATGTAATATAAACGAATGTCTGATATTACAATCACAAATGTATTTAATTTATTCCTGTATGATGTATTTTAATTTATCGACATTTTTTCATTTGCAGATATATCTTATGTAAGGAAGTTCGTCAATTTTGTACAAGCTACCTCACAAATTTGTATATGTGTAGATATGAGTCTCGTTTCTCTTTAATAGCAAACATACGATACTCGTATAAATATTGTTTGTTACTGTTAGTTTATTAATGTGAGGTATCTTGTAAAATGTTTCCTGTATGCCAGCTTAACAGTAATTGTTCTCCTTAGATCTATTTAATATATATATTTATTCCAATCAACTCCAAACTTGACAAACATAGTTCAGGTGAACTTAATTGGAACCAAACAAAATTAAACAAATGTTCCTATGAAATCACAGATACTGATCTCATCCAAATCCGACTGTAACTCGAGTTCAACCCTATTTTGTCTTGTTTTGGGATTATGAAAAAGTCACTAACGGTGGTTTGCATCGCTATGGGTTAAAGGCGTAGGTTACTTAACTCGAAGGTACGGGTAACTCTAGGTTTGCACTAACTGCGTTTTGTGTTATGTTATTCTCTTCTATGATCGGTTGTAAGTTGTATTATATTTGGAATTATGTTTGGAATATCAGTTTTTTAAAATATTGTTCACTGTGTTTATCAACAAGGCTCATCGTAAACCCTATTTCACGAATATCCATTACGATTTGACGCCTACTGAGGTGAACAGCTGATCAGCAAGTGACATTTGAGTGTTAATCAGCAACGTTGGCAATAATGAATCGAGTGTGAATAAAGTAAAAACGTATAGCGTTTTGTTTTTTTTGTATGACAATGTACTTTTCTAAATCAGCTGTTAGCAAGTATGAAATGAATCTGTAGCATATAAAAAATCAAAACAAAATTCGGCTATGAGTACCTGGCGTTAACGGATCCGTTAGAATTATGTGTCCTGTGCTGATATGGGGAATTTTGAAATATTACTAGATAATCAGCTGTCATTCTACCATGGTGGATACTCGTGAAATAGGGTATACGTCACACAGAATTGGCTACAAAGGTCTAGAAAACACCCTGGTAATTTGGTAGCCTATTTTTAAATATTGGACCTGATCATGAACGAAGAACGATTAGGATGACCTGATTCTTCTGGAATTGTTGAAGTTTGGTATATCCAAACGAATTGACGAACGAGAAGAGTATTCCCAGACAATGGATAGATCCACGGGTACCGAAAAAATACAGATATTGCCATATTCGGTGGAGGCACCACTCTTCTCCTCTCTCATTGTTTTCAGTGTTCATTCAAGTTCTAAAATATATTACATTATTCATTCAAAAGCCATACAAAATCAAACCTTTTAGCACTCGCGCATACTGGCCAAACATGCGCACCAGAAGACAAAGCATCCAGTAGTCAACTCGTTAAGATTCTAAAATCAACGTTGGTCTTTCAAAAATCCACCTAAAATCTTAATTAAACCCATTAATTCGATACAGAACTCATCTAATCGCTAAGACAAGTGTAGTGACCTAAGGACAAGCTGCGAACAGAGAGGAACACCAAGGTAGATGCCAATCCTAAAGTGTCCTTGTGTGGCTCGGGTGTCGATTTCTGGATTACTTTTAATTATATCTGAACCAGAACGCGCGAACAGTCTCGCGGCTTTCCACAATTCAAAACTCTTCTTTGCAGGAACACTCAGTAATGCTTTTATATTTCTGAATAATACTCAGCAAACGCTTGGTGAAGATTGTAGTAGGAGATCTCTTCATGATAGTAAAAATTTCAACAACACAAAAAACACTCAAAGCGTTGAATGTTATAGCATTTTATTTTTTTCAGATTGTTTAATTTCTTTAGATAACGTGAATCGCAAATGAAAACAAAACAACACAAATGACAGTTACAAGAAAATTATAAAAAACAACCAAAGGAAACCTAGCGTTCTATCAACAAATGTCTTATTCACTGAGCTTAACACCCAATTGAGCCTTATCTCAGAGGTGATAATGATGGTGCAAAGACTAACTCGGAGTTACCTCTAACCGTCATTTTAACCCAAACCGGAGCAAACTACCGTATGTATATACTTAGTAGCAACAATATGATTATGAATTGTTATTCTTGAAAACCTTGACCGAAAATAAAGCGTATAAGTAAAGTATTTCAGAAAGGAAAATTTAGTCATGTCAATTAATCAACCTATGTATGTGGCATTTTTTTACTTCCAATGCATAAGAAATAACGGCTTCTTGAGTCTGGTGATCACTGGTACTCAATTAACTTGTTACATTTAAGCAACTTTTCGAGAAAAAATCATAGTCCAAAGCAAAAGAAGCCGGATTCAGCTTCTGAAACCTAAGTAATTTCGCTATTTAACTTTTCTTACAAATACCGAAAAAAAATATTTCTAATGGCAAATTGAATATCTTAATCAACAGAAGCCCAATTGTAACAGACTACGGGAAATGCTGCCCAAAATTTCACGCAAACACTTCATCAACTGACACCAATTATTTCGCGAAAGTTTTGTTTGATTCGCTATTTTTGCATAACTAAAAAGCATGTTTTCGTTTTATTTATGCTATGATTTGTTATTCAAGTTAGTGGCACTGATCTGAAATACCTATACAAACAGGGTGTTCGGTACTTAAATGGACATACAGGTAGTATTATATAAAAAGTTCTATATTCAATTTTTACGAATATTTCAGGGTGATTTATCTAAGTACGCCAAATCTTTAATATCACATAATATCTCAGGCACCGTTGAACTGATTTTGTTAGAATTTTTCACGAGAAGAAAATTACTTAGGAGTATCGTAAAATTTGCCGAACATTTAAAAAGCCAAGGGTCGGACTTTTTTCGCTGTTTTGTTTTTTGTCAAAATCAACACCTTTTCAGCTGAATATCAAAATGTTGGGCTATGTACCAGCAAAGCCAATAAATTATGCTAGTTATTGAGCAAAATATATTGATTGCGCCTAGTTTGTTTTTTTGTTTAAGTTTTTCTTTCCAAATATCTTATGTTTAGCAAGTAACGTGACACAAATCCCAAAATGTCAAGAGTTATCAACTTGCTTTGATTAACATATTACAAAATATTGCTTAAAATTGAAACAAAAATATTTAGAAACTCAAAATTCTAGGATGGACTTTATTTTTTTCCCTTGTATTTTAGTAAGTTCAATGCCCTTTACGTTGTCATTATTTCACAAGAAACGCGACAGATATTATATGACTAAAAGGTATACTAAATGTTATGTGCTTATTTAGTATGTTTCGCAATTTTTGAATTATTTAATTCTACTAACTGATGTTATATAACAACATATGTCCTGCTTTAGAAGGAAACGACAGTACGCAAATGCACTGAATTTGACTCTCCAGAATTCAAGATTATGATGAGAAGGCATAAAAATCTAAATATCTAGTCCTGGACTCAGCTTTTTCAGCATATTTACGTGTACGTTTCCTTACCAGAACCCTACGCTGGATTTAGTTACATAATGTACATCACAGAACTGAATGTCAATCGGGATCTGCATACTACATGCTTGTGGATTTTTAACTTAATCTTGGTCTGGGATGTAAAATTTAGGGAATTTGCATATTATTAAATGCCGTTTTCCTTTTAAGCAGAACACAGTTAGTTGTACAATATGAATTAGTGCAATTGATTCTTACAAAAAAATCCAAAAAGCTAAGAAGGATAATAAAATTAGGTTTCGCTTTTATTTATCTCGTGTATTACTTTGTTCACGAAATAATAAATACAGATTATAACGTACAAGGCGTTGCATTTAATAAAATACAACGAAATAAACTACTAATTCCAACCCTGGAATATTGAATCCCCAAGACACCTTTGGTGCAAGTTTAAGTTTTATTTTGTAAAATTTTAATGAAATCAAGTTATTGACAATTGAAACTGTTAAATATAAGATATTTGAATAAATACAAATGTTTAACTAAAAAACTAGAAGAGGCGCAATCAACCTATTCAACCTGAATAGCAACACTCATTGCCTTTTTCGTACATTGTCAAATAATTCAATAATCTGATTAAAGGTGTTGATTTTGATAAAAAAACTAAATAGTGAAAAAAACGAATCCGGCCATGGATTTTTCAACCGTCCGTCTAGTTTAATGTTACTACTCGGTGACTTTGTTATTGTACAAAATTCCATTTAAATCATCCGTGAAAACTGAATTTATGACTTTTTATTATCACAAGAGGAAAGGTGTCGGTCAATACTCCCTAAGATTTTACTTTACAGGAACACCCGGTATAAGTAGATGACGACGTGCAATATTACGAAAAATGGAGAATGAGTCTGCTTAATTGACTATTCTTGGTGTTGGTCAATTTTAATATACTCCCATCATATTTCAAAAACAGAGTACAGACCTTCAGGAAAGAAGCGAATATTATGTTACATATTGCAGAGCATTAATTGAAAGATGCGTAAAGCGATATATCCTGTATTACTGAATGAAATGTTGTATATTGTGAAATCACCAGATAAAATTAAGTCAGTATAGAAATTGGGTACTTTCCAGAAAACGTATTTTGTCTAACTATTATTGGATGAATAAGCTTGTAATTCTTGTCATTGATTAGTTCTTTTTTAAGTTTCGAGTAACTTATATGTCATCGTGTTCGAATTCTCACAGCTTTAAGAGCATTCTCTTATATTATAAAAGGATCATAATCAACAGTTTATTATATAGGTATAAGCTTTAATCGTGCTAAGATTTGGATGTATAAATTTTGGAGGATGAGTCGGTATTACTATTTCGCCCTAGTGAATCGAATCCACTGCAAAATCCCATACAGTGCCTCTAAGAAGAAATGGAGTTGAAATACATTAGGAATATAAAGCCACCTTGTTAAGATCAAAAAGTGCATTATTTTGAAATCTCCCATGAAGCTAGGGAAAAATAAGAGACCCTTCTGTTGATTGTTGTTTTCGTTTGTCCCTAATACGTTACTAACTCCAATTTCCTAAATCACGTATCATAATTTATGACCTATTAATTATTTACGTAATAGGGACAGCCTAAGTTGCAAGACCCTTGAGTATAGTGTATATATACATTATTATTTTTATACTATTTTCTGTTAAGAATGGTGTCATAATAAATACCGACTCAATCATAACATTGTATAAATCATATTTTGTTATACTTAATATGCCTCAGCACTTGCCGACCAAAAATTTGAAAAATGTGCCATTAAAATGTATACTTAAACGTATACGTATGCCTTCACTTACTGCTTTATACAATATGATCTAACCAAAATGCTAATATTATAGTCTATGAGCTCATGTAATTGGGAATGGCGGCTGAAGTCAATATTATACGGGTAACTAAGAAAAGTGGCCTTAGTAAGCTTCGCATTTCAGAATATTTCTGGAGATGAAAAAAAAAGGCTCAATAACGCTTCTATTTTTTCTGACTTTATTTGAGGTGGAATTTCAAAATAAATTCCACATTAAAAATGCCACTTTTTCTCCTCTACAAAGTGGTATCATTGAAACTTCAATATGACGTTATCTTGTCCTCAACCATCAACTTTATTTGGTCTTATGTGCGCCATATTGTTTTTTGCATACATTGGTTGAGTTTTGTACTCTGACACAATATGTCATACACTAATATGATCTAATTTTAATTATTGAAAAAACATAATTTCCTAAATAGACTTTGAAATTATTAATAGTCATTTGTTTCCTGATATCATCAGTCAAACGTTTCTTCATTTTTTGTGAACTGGGCATAAGTAAGCATTTTATATTTCCGATTTAAATGAAACGATATTGTACATATCATGACATTATAAAGCTTCAAATGCATAAAAAAGTAATATTTCGTTAGTTTGTCTTAACTTCTGGAATAAAGAACATAATAATGAATTTCCATGTTTCGTAAGGGTACTAATAAAACATGCAAAACTGTATAGTTTTAAAAACCTAATAGAAACAAAAAGCTTAGACGATGTAATAGGTTGCTAAACAAACACATTTTATATCCGTCATATCTAAGTCGATGAGAACATTTTGCATACGGCTGGGATATCATGACGATAAATAGACAAATTGTCTGAATGTCCGTTTTAAACATGCTTCTCAGAAACTGAAGCAATATAGCTGGGGATGTAATCGAGCAAACCCGTGATATGCTGCAATTTTCAAGGCCAACTGTGGAGATATTAGTTTTTTTGAAAAACTAAAGTTTGGCATTGTCAATGTTTGACACATAAATTTTTACATTACTACAAAACTCTTTTCAGCTGTGCATTATTCCAATAAGGCGTCCATAAGAAGAAATTAAGTTGATGGTTGAGACAAAACGTCCACAAAAAGTGGAAATGTTAATGTGCAATTTATTTTGAAATCCAACCTAAAATAAAATCGGGAAAAAATAGAAAATTAGTTTCTCCGGTCAACCATCATTTGCGAAACTTTACAAGTGTCATTTTCTTAGTTACCCAATTGCACATCATTTCCTCCGTATCGCCGGCTTCGTATCTCTTACCGTTTCCGAAATGCCATTGGTGAGAGTCGAATTTGAAACACGCTGCATATAGGGCAATAACTACATACCTGTAGAGTTGCAGTTGATCTACAGACAATATGCATTTCATAAGAGCTACCACAGTTATTCAGTCCGCCGTAATTCTCTATGAGGAGGGTTGTAATAACATGAGTTTCACTATGCAACTGAAAATTTGTTGAAAAGTTCAAAGAAAACTTGAATGAATTATAAATAACATGGAAACGTTAGCGAAAATTATTATGAATATTAATTCTTCACCTCCGGAAAGTCTATACTGATTTTTTCACTTTCTTCCAAGACCTAGAGGTGGCAAAGCTTACCCTCCAATGTTCAAACGTAGAATTTCGTGCGATCACTTGTGACTGTAAATTATAGCCTGACGCAACGAATTCGAATAGAATAAAAGGATCCAAGCCTATGTGTTTACATTATATTGTTTGTCGCCAAAATGGCGTAATTTTAATGCATTCTTTTGACTCATTTGTCTATGAATGCCTACCAAAGTGAGAGCGTTGTATCAACATAACATTAATACTTACCGGTGGAAACGTCTACCTTCATTAGGTTTGCGCTGTTCTTTGCAAATTAAGTAAGAAGAAGCACGTCCACAAATATTTGCAAACACTCGCACTTTTAAAAAATAGCCTCATAAGTACGAATTTAATGACAGAACTGTCATAAAATTGGCCAACGTCAAGTGTACTTTGGTCCTCACTATAGGCTATGAGAATACGGAGTCAAACAAATCCTTGACTGGTTAGGAGAGGCTAGGCCTCCGACAGATATGAGGAAAGTAACATTTATTCTCTCACGTTTACAGTTTGACATAAAATGTATGGTTATGTGCTATCGATATGCAGAATTAAAATCCATTCCATTAACTGAGCAGGAAATATAGAGGATTTACGTGAGTTCTCTTCCACTGTACAATTACGTTTTTTTTTTCAATAAAATAAAAAGAACGGGGATAAAATGCGAATCTATGTCAACAATTCAAAATGCAATTTTGTTCATGATTACTTATGGTGCGTGCTTTCAAATAAAATTGTATAAAACTCATGAAAAACGTCAGCCTTCATGCCCAACGAAAACATTTGTAATGTGAGCCTTTTTGAGGTATGTTTACTTGTTAGTCTTCAATGTCACAGCTCGCTCGTAGGCTATAATAATTAGATATAAATATTACCGTACCCATGTTCTGTGATTGTTGTTTTGTAATGCTGTACCTGAATTTATTGTTTAAAATTAATATTAATGTAAAATTTATTATTGTTATTATTTTTAAATCTCATATAGTTTATTTGTATATGTTAAAAGAAATATACCAGTTATTATATGAAACCCGTGCGCCTTTCAGCTTTTCTAAATCATCAATGATGTATATTTTCTATAAGGTTCGTTCAGAATGTTTCCATTTTCGTTTCAAAAAATACCATTCAATAGAAATAACATACCTAGCATATGAATCATCCTGAGCTTTTAAGCCCGTTATTATGTTTATGCACTTATTATAGGGTTGTTGAAGTTTACAATGAATGAAATATTTTGTAGCATAAGTATCCAACGTTACAAAAATGAATTCTTGGATGGTAAAAGCACATGTAGCTGTACATTAAATAAATTTTGTGTATAAGCAGATTTTCATAGTATGTAGTTTTCACATTCCAAACTCTGTACTGCTGATTACTACCAATAATCAGTGGCGGCTCGTGAGGTAGTGCCACGGTGCCATGGCACTACCTTGTCTTCTTCAAAAAGAATATTTTTTTCAATCTTCAATGTTTTACTTTATTTTCTGCTTTTTCATTTTTTTTGGTATAAATTATATGAAGTGACAACACTGACAACGTGACAACACCGCAAGCACCCGACCGACGCGACGAGACGAGCATGCCTTGACCTTGACGTCATCAACTTGTGCCAATTTAGGGCCGGTCCAAATAAAAAGAGAGAAATTTTACCAGCATCGCATACGAGCGACAGAGATAACGCTACGCATGACATGTTTATATGAGGTGAATAGCGAAAGACAAGTATAATTTGTGCCAGGCACATCATCAGTCGTAATTCGTTATCAAATGATATCGGCGGTGTTTTTGTTCGGTCGGTCGTTTGGTTATGATTACGTCTAGTGCTGATTTCGGTCTTTTTTTACCTGAAAAGTGAGAAATAACGTTTTTGTTTTTGTACGTCTAGTGTTAATGAACTGCTATGTTTTGTGATCATATTTTTTACTGTTTTATTAAAACTAGTGAAAATGAATAAAATCGGGATATTAAAAAACTCACTTAGTGGTTTTTCGCTGGATCAAAAACTGCAAATTAAAGAATTAGGACGGCCAATACCCGATTTAAAAATTGAGAAACAAAGTGGTAGCGGACAAAAATCGCGCTGTCGCAAATTTAATAAAAATGTGTATGATAAAAACAGCTGTATATGTGGTTGTGAAGAAACGAATAAACTATTTTGTTTTGTATGTGTTCTATTTGGAGGTGACGAGACTTGGTCAAAAAAAGGTACAGACGATCTTATACATATATGGGATAAAATGAAGACCCACGAAAAATCTAAAGTCCATATGAATAATGTTTTTAGCTTTTCTATTCTTGGTAAATTAAATATAAGGACTCAACTCAATTCGGCTTATCGCAATGATCTAATTAAACATAATAATCAAGTGGATAAGAATCGATATGTATTGAATAAAATTATTAATTGTATAAGGTTTTGTGGAGCATTTGAGTTAGCCTTAAGGGGTCATGATGAAAAGGAAAATTCGGAAAACAGAGGCATATTTAAGGAGCTGGTGAATTTTAGCGCCGAATTAGACAACGAATTGAAAGTCCATATTCAAAGTGCCAAACTTTTTGAGGGTAGCTCAAAAACAACTCAAAACGAGCTTCTTGAGTGCATGCTAGATGTTTATCATGAAGAAGTTAAGAAGGAGATTGCAAATTCTCCTTTTGTTGCAGTAATTGCCGATGAAACGACGGACGTAGCCTGTGAATTTCAGTTAGTTATTATTTTCAGATATTTGTGTAAAGGACAACCAGTTGAGAGATTTTGGAGATTTTACGTCCCCGACGGACACGATGCCAAATCAATCGCTGCATGCGTTTTAAATGTTGTAAATCCATTACTAGATCAAAATCCAAACAAATTAATAGCTCAAAGCCATGATGGTGCGTCTGTTATGAGTGGTGAATTGAATGGCGTTCAAAAAATTATTAAGGAAACTTATCCACTTGCAAATTATGTTCATTGCTATGCACACCAGTTAAATCTAATTATGACAAGCGCATGCTCTGTCAATAAGCAGGCTAGAATATTTTTCCATAATTTATCTGGATTGTGCTCTTTTTTTTCGACGTCTCCTCAAAGAACAAAAATTTTGGATGAAATAGTTAATCGCAGATTGCCAAGATCTTCCCAAACACGTTGGAATTTTCAGTCACGAGGTGTTCATACAGTTTATGAAAATAGGAAAGACCTGATTAAAGTTATGGACAATATAGAAAGTACTTCACGCGATTCTTCGTCGATTAATCAAGCCAGTGGGTACAAATTAAAGCTGCAAGATACAAATTTTGTATTTTGGCTAAGTATTTTCCATAAAATAATGCCACATGTTGAAATTGTCTTTAACCAATTACAAAAAGTACGCACCGATTCTGTTAAGGTCAAAAATGATTTAGAGAATTTTGAAGCAGCAATTCAAACTATACGAGAACAAATGGATAGCATTATTGACCAGATTGAACGAGTGCAGAGAGAAACTGATGAACCGGCAAGAAAAAAAAGGCAAGTTGAAGAAGGCAGCAAAAAACGGGAAGCGTTAGAAATATGCGATGCAGTATTATCGCAAATAAGAACAAGATTTAACTTTTCTGGACATTTAGTTGCTTCTAATTTATTTGTGTCTGAAAAGTTTTCTGTTTATAAACATCAGTTTCCTGAAGCACATTTAAATGACACATGCACACAATTTTCATTTTTAGACAAAAACAGGCTTAAAACTGAGTTACAAGTATTATATCAGAGAGAAGAATTGAGTACTACTTCTGGAGCTGTTCCACTATCCATTTTATTGAACGAGGAAGGATTAAATTGTACGTTTCAAGAAACTCTTAAGCTCTTAAGTATTTTAATCACTATACCGATGTCAACATCTGAAGCAGAACGCTCTTTTTCAATGCTGAAACGGATTAAAACTTTCCTCAGAAACACAATGAAGGAAGAAAGGCTTAGTGCTTTAGGAATGCTGTCTGCAGAAAAACATTTTGTTAGTGGCATTGAATATTTTAATAATAAGGTAATCGAAAACTTTGCTACCAAAAAAGAAAGAAGAATGGACCTCATATATAGAAAACTATAGTTATAGGTACTTCTCCACACTTGTTTTATAATTTGGTGCGCGTGTGTAAATAGTTTTATTTTTGATTTTTTTTTGGACATATAGATTTATTGAACCTCAAGAACTTTGACCACTAACTATCAGGGGTAAGTTATAAGTTATTCTTTACAATTTTGAATCGATTCAAAATTATGGCTTCCATTCTGGCACTACCTCACGGAATTGGCACGAGCCGCCACTGCCAATAATCATAATGATATTCTAATTGAGGGTGTTTCAAATCTTACATGTAATTTTGTATATAATAATAATAATAAAAACTATATTTCTGACCAAAGTAATCACACAATATGCTCTTCTAAGATCTTGTGAAATCATACTAGTATCACCATGTAGTGTACAAACAGTTTTCCCTACAATTACAAATTTAGCAATAAAATGGAATATTCATGTTGATATTTTATTGCTTCTGTCTAAGAAAAAGGCACTGGGAGAACTGTGTATAGCTTCATTCTTTGGCTGATAATAAAGAACTTCAATATCAAAAAAATCTTGCATTCTGAAACACTCCTGACACTTATCAAGCAATAACATTAATTTTCACATGTATGCACTGTAAGAACATAGATATCCTCTGAACAATCTGTACATTACATAGCAGAATGTATATTATTAGTATCTGAGCCTTAGAAGTGAATGTCTCATGATGACGTGTATGCTTTACGTATTACTTATTAGTGCGTTGTTCTTTGATTATTTTCTGTAAAGCTACAAATTATTGAAATTTTCTTGTTGGTAAAACATCTCTATAATCTCATTCACGTGGTACAATCTAAGAGAAGCAGTAAAACAGAGAATATAAAACCTGTTACACTTCTCTTCATTTGAAAACCAGACTAGCAGATTGCATGTGTTCAAAAATATTACGAGCATGAAAGAATGGTTTATGTTGAAAATGCACCAGTTTACCTAAGCCATGGAAAAAGATATTCTTGTCGTTCCACTGATAAGAATAACGAAAAGCAAGAATATTATTTCAAAAATACCATTAGATAGTGACATGCAGAAGTATTTTAAATGCCTGAATTTGAAGTCTGATACAAAGCATTACATAACAAAGACAAGCACGGCACGTATCGACTAGCAACCAAGCCCCCTAGGTAAGAATTCTGCGAAGTTTACCTAAGCCATGGAAAAAGATATTCTTGTCATTCCACTGATAAGAATAACGAAAAGCAAGAATATTATTTCAAAAATACCATTAGATAGTGACATGCAGAAGTATTTTAAATGCCTGAATTTGAAGTCTGATACAAAGCATTACATAACAAAGACAAGCACGGCGTGTATCGACTAGCAACCAAGCCCCTAGGTAAGAATTCTGCGAAATCGTTTATTTAAAAAAGTCTTCTTCACTCTTGAGGAAGCCTCTCCGAAAAGTGAAATATGTTTCAAAAACTACTAATAGTTTTGTAGATTTGTAGCTACACCAGAAGCCCGATTCTTACTGAATTTCGACTATTGAAATTAGATGACGCCTTGATATCATTCATTTGATCCGATATGATAATTTTGACACCGCAATTATAATTTCCATTTAGAAAATCCCTAGAATTAAAATAGTGGATTATGTATGTCACGGTCGAAATTCAGTTAACATCAGGCCCCCAGATGCTTTTCAAAGTATATGCTTTGTATTTTGTCGGAGTGGTATTATCATTATTGTTAGATAGAAGCTTTTATTGACCTTTTTGTGAAACATGTAAATAGTAATACCTTTACATCGAATTTGTGATCCCAACGCCATTTTACATTACATATATACTATAAAGTATTGTTTTTTTAAACTATTCAAGCATAATATATAATATAATACAATCTAATGGTTTGTTTACTTCCCTTCTTCCCTACATGCATAAGCACTGACATTAGTGGTGGGCAAAAAGTATCTATCCGATACTTTCCGAAGTCATAAGTATCCGATTCTTTTTGATAAATGTATCGAATACTGTAATAAATAGTGACAATCTGACTATTTATACATACTGTAGTGTAGACAGAGAGTGACAGAAAAATAATGTACGGTTATGGCCAAATAATTTTCAACAGCTGTGGATGTCCAAGTATCTGTCGTAATCGTCAAATACTCCGATTTTTTTAGTAAATTCTTTACTTTCTGAACAACTTCATCATATGTTTGGGGCAACAAACTGTTGCTTAAAGTTTTTCTTGAAGGAAGTTTATAAGCAGGATCAAACTCTTCTAACAATTCTCTGAACCCTTCATCTTCTACAATTGTAAATGGCTGCATGTCTTTTATAATCATGTTTAAAACTTTTATATGCAGGTTCTTAGTACGCGGAATAGACATTGGCCGCGATATTTTAGATTATTTTGATGAGGGAAAAGGCATTCGTCATTTGTCCTGATCAATTTTTTTTGTGGCGTCATAAGCCGAATTTCCTGGGATGACTTCCAAAGGTGTAGAAGAAGTTGATGGTCCGGGTATTTCCTCCAAATCCGCAGATGTTCTTAAATGCTTCGCCTTCAAATGTTTCCTCAAATTGCAGGTTGCACCACCTTTATAGGATAAGACATTTTCGCAAATGTCACACTTTGCTTTATTTGAATCAATTGCATTGAAATACAACCAGACACCACTTCTTCTTTTATCACTCATATTTTATTGTATTTTTAAAAAGAGAATATATTATATAATTCACTAAGCACTTCTAAACTTATGTAAATATGTAAGCTATACTATTGGATATGGCATAACCCAGCAGTTCTTCTCAACGCAACGTCGAGGCCGACACGTGGGATTCCCAGAACTCGTTAAGATAAGGATGTTGATGTCTACCGTCACGTTTATGTAGATGTCGATATCGATATTCGATATAGATTCGGTCTTAGGTATTGGGAACCGAAAGGATAAAAAACTAAGGCAGTCTTGGTAATTTGAATATGATTTTTGGGTTGTTGCACGTTCCGGTTGTCAATTGAATATAGGCGAACTTTTGGGAATTAAAGTGTTTCATTTTGATTTCTAACACTTAACTTAAGCAAAAGGCTGAAATTAATTTCTGGTTACAAAAACCCAGAATTTATATTTTATGTTTAACCAATATTGTAACAATAACAAATTTAGCAATGTAATTTAAAATTCAGGGTATCGCTCATCACTACTCATCAGTCATTTCTAATTTCTAGTATATACTCGATGATACCTACTTATAGGAGACCGAGACCGCATAATAACTGTACAGTAAACAAACAGTAAGCAATAGATTCGAAAGTCGGGGCCTGGATCAGCGACATAAAGACACGAACAGGATTATTATTATTATAATTTATTATTAGTATTTCACACTAGCAGTATTAAATTAACGGATACTAACGGCAATTAATCGAGCCGATACTTGGTATAGGTATTGCATACACAGTATGGGATACTTACAGATAAAGTATCAGTATCTATTCGATACTTGCAAAAGTATTGATTACCCACCACTAACTGACATAATGAAGCAGCAGCGTGGCTAGATGGATCAGACAGAATTCATTCAGAACTAGCACAAAAATCCCCCAGAAATTTAACTTTAATTATGAAAAGGGTAGGTTTGGTTCGAAGAGCGGAGGAGAAGGTGCTCTCTATTCTCTCTCTCTCTCTCTCTCTCTCTCTGCGGAACGTGTGATTTATATTTATACCTCTTCTGAAAACATAAGTTATTCTTAAACGTCGCAGGAGACTTACCATGATTTATCAAAAACGAATTATTAGTTGGTCAATCAAATTTTTCCTAATATAAATATTCTATGAATGCCGCATTGAAGTAGTTTAATTTTTTTGTGCTGCAATTGCGCATGAACGCAAAATGGTGAGCGCATTCGCCATCCGGTCCGGGGATTGTACGAGTAGAATCTACAAAACGAGTAAATCGGTGCAACATCACGGAGAACACGCTCTTTTTCCCGAAACTCGAGGGTGGCAAGAATAAGCTAGATCAATGGGCTGATTCACATCATCTCACTATTGTCCATTTTCTGTTCTATGGCTGTAGTACAGGTTTTGTGGAGATATATGCGACCATGAGGAAAGAAAAGGCTAAAGAAAGATACAATTGTTAATCAGAGGTGGACAGTTTTGAGGTGGTGATGATGATGGTGATGGTTACAAATGGAATAAAGTACTCCAGAAATACCTAAAGCGTTTATTTTTCCCCCAAAAATCCAGCAGGGCATTATTTTCTCCAAGGAAAGTAAGACGCCCTCAAATTTGGGGGAAAATCCCCCAATATGGCAGCCTTATGAAGGAGTTCATCTCGTCGCGCATCTCGTTGAGCATCATGCCAGGCATTACGCCGTGCAGCATCCATACTCGCCTGCAAAAAAAGTGGGTTACATCTTTCTTGACCGCCGCGTCGAAATTGCATTAAAGCGTCTAATAGCGATCGTGTTTGTTATGTTTTCTTTAGAAATCATTGCTTACAGAAGTTTTTTAAGCTACTACAAATTCCAGTACGAGTGAGTAGCTCATGACCGTGAATTAAATGCTAAAATCCTAACACCGAAACCCCGCAAATGTGTCGCTTATATTATCAGTTACTTGAGGGAAAATGTTGAAAGAAACTGAAAAGTATGTGGATGCATGGTTCATTCGTATTATGCTGGTCCCACACGATGATTCCAACGTTGTTTACAACGTTCGACACCCCACAATTGGCAAGTGTGTCTCCTATACGGTGGGATGAACTTTTTAGTCTCGGACGTTCGACGCATGGTGGTGCCAACGTCTATTATCGGTGTCAGTGTCGCGCTTGAACCTTTACAACTGCAGGAAAAATTATACAAAATAAACGAGGAAACAATTTTTTCGAGCGCCGAAAAATAATTTCAGGTCTGTCCTCAGCCACCAAAACTTAAGTCTGTCACAAGCCTCAAAAATGTCGAAAAACGAAGTTTACCGTTTTTCGACGATAGCTCCAACGCCACTCTACCGATTTTCAAAAACTGCAGAGCTTTTCCGTCATTTTCGTAGTAGTAACCTAGGGTCAAAATTTCATCAAAATCCTGACAGTACTTTCAGAGTTATTATTTATTTAATCTTTTTCGTTAGTCATGAAATGGAAGTCAATATATTTCTCAACTAGTCTTGCATTGCAACAGGACATTATAATGAAACAACTGTAAGCACTTGATAATCTATAATTTACTAAAATACATATCCTTAGGTCAGCCATAGCTCTCACCTGCGAAACGTACAAAATATTAGCAATATGAAAAAAGTGTTGTTATGGCAGCCTATGCCTTGTATGTATAGTAATTTAATCCATTCTCCTCAAAAGTTACGGAACATACATTATTATTAATAGGTAGGTACTCAAATCAAAATACTTCCCACATACCACTACTTCACCACAATCACAACAAATAATGTTTGTCGCCGCTACTGGTTTTAACCTAAAACCGTCAAACACATGACATCTCGTGTGGGAACGTAACGAACCATGTTTCCAACTTTGTAAGGTCCTTTGACGCGGGTCAAATTTACCGACAAGAGCCCGAACGTGCCATGTGGCGAACGTTGGACACATGCAATTCGTCAGCGCTCTCCCACACGATGTGGGAGCGGTTCTGGGCAACCAGGACCAGAACCAGGACTGACAGATTCGACTAACGTACATCAGACAGTGACTAATGGGCAAAGGTCCTACGGACCGCCCAGACAAATAAATGACGAATAGTGGGAGCGGTTTTACCCCTCGATTCTTTTGCTCTTGAGCAATCCTGTCATCTTCAGCTTGCACCAAGAAGAACGACGCTACGTCTGTGCTAGTCTAACAAAAAAGAAGCACGCGACGTCTGTGACCGGCCTAATGCAAGTAATTTGACGTTTCGTGCAAATGTCCCTTGTTTATCTTTTCAGGTTAGAAATTATGGTAAAAATCGTCAAAAGAGCAAAATGTTTCCTAAAAGCAAATGAATTGGATTCTTTTAAGTTTCTTTCTTGTCAATTGACGGACACAAGCAAGGAATGTAAGACTGGTACTATACATGCCATATAATTAGGAAAGAATTGATTATAGTGGGAGCCCAGAGACAAGAAAACCAAACAATGTGCATTACTGTACTAAGAAAAATCTGCCATTGGGGCCCTCTCACTGCCATAGGTATACATATAATTCCTAATAAAAGACGGCTTCTTACAAGCCCAACAAGACAATTTGGCCTCCAGCCGGCATTTGGCCCCTGCAACAGTTTGAAGGGAAAGAAAACTCTTAACATCATGTTTATTGTGGCAGTGCCTTCCTTTGTATTCTTACTTTCAATTCTAGGCTTACTACATTATTTAGAAGTCATGCACGTCTCACAAAAAGAAAATAAATTGATTGCTTCCGACATTTATGTTTTATAAAATAATGCAGTATGTACAATTCTACAAGCCAAAATATGAAAAACTCATCAATAAAGTTTAGTGTGTACAGCTGCAGTAGAGTTTGAAGCCTCACTCTGCAGCTTCTGGCTAAAGTCTGTGCTATGAGGATCATATACAAAATCAATACCTGATGCACTCACGTATTTTGTATATGCCTATTCGTTTACATTGTTGACTACCTGTAGACACTCCTCCTACCATTAAAAGCCTGTTTTTGTTTTCTTTTTATAATCTAATTTTCAAAACCCAATAGGACCCTTGAGGCTCATTTGCTATATAATTTATAATCATTTAGCATTATAGTATTATAGTTTTTTTATGATTCCAGGGATCATTAAATTAGTTACTGCAATGACTATTCATTGTATGAATATGTTGTGGCCAAAAGAAACATTAGGTGGTAAACTAAATTATGGAATTTTCATTATATTATCAGGGTTAACTCTCTTCAATTTTTTGTCATCAATGTACCATGGAGCTGGATATTTGCCACTTAATTGGAGACCTGTAAGTAACTAATTGAGAACTGATGAAATTATATTACATTAATATTCAAATTATAGTTTGTTAACTGCTTTGTAACTGTCATATACTTGCATACATATTTAATATTCCCCATTACTTTTGCTTACAGTGTAAAGAAGAAGACTGCCAATTTTTGCAAATGTGTGGGGTTTGTGATGGGTATAAGGCCCCTAGATCACATCACTGTAGAAAATGTAAGTATTAAGATTTAAAAAATTGATTCCAACAATAGCTTCTACATCAAAAGATTGTTCATTGTTTCAATTTGTTCCTTTCTTCCTGCCTTTCCTCTTCCTAATACTTGAATTATTTTGCCTATGATTATTTCCAATCATTTTATGAATAAAACTGAAAACACAATTGTAAAAATGGATTTTCTCAATTTTTTTATTGCTGACAAATTTAAGCAGAAATTTTATGTGTTACTGGAGCAACAGTCTCAACCCATAATTTATTTGAGTAATTCCACTTTATAATAACAGTATTTTTGCAAGGATAAGTCTTAATAAACAACATTTGGAGATATTTTTGCAAATCCAGGCACACAACATCCTTCATCATGTTATCATCTTTTGAGCAAAAACATAGAGAATGATTTTTCACTTGTTGCAATAACATTTAATGCCCTTTAAGTTCGATATGTTTACTTATTGATAAAATTTATAATAAAAAATGGTATAAATCAAGTTTCCCATGAGAGCATGTAAAGCGTTTCTCACTGAAATTAAATGGAGACTCGCAATGTAGTATTATCCAAATTTAGAGACTTGATTTATGTGATAAATTTACCTGATGCCTGTCCAGTCTGTCGGCATCATGTCTGAACCACAATTCTGAGAGACGTAAACATTTGTGCACTTACTAATTGAAGCCTGAGGAAAGTTATAGACATGCTTGAATGCTTAAGCCCATTTGAAGGTCAAGACAGGTTTCTTAAGTGGTAACCCCTATTTGGACACTGGAAATGTAACAGTGACTAAATGCTTGTACTGACACTCTTGCGAAAGCAGGAACAACAAGCAAGCGAGTTTGTCCTCATTCAGCTTCAGCGGTTACCGCGCGAAGAGTCAGGAGCTAAATAGAGAAGTGGATTGCAAGACAACACTCTCAGAAATGAAGAAGCATCCCCATCAGGCAAGGGAGCTTATCAGGGCCCAGTGCTAAGGATGCCCACTTTTGCTTATCTTTGGAAAGAGCCAAGGTTAGGTTGCTGGTGGGATTGTGGCGCCTGCCATACAGGTTGGCAGGCGCCACCTGCAAGTGATGGGTGTGGCTAAGAATGACAGGTGTGAGCTCTGCTGTGTAAAAGAAGAGACCTTGGCGCATGCTCTTTGTTGCTGTGAGGCTCTGAGCTACTACAGGCAGAATATACTGGGATCACTTTGGATCCCCAGAACGTTAAGGAGCCGGGACTCAATGCTATACTCAACTTTTCTAGAAGGGCGGGGCTTGAGGTTAAGGGAATGTAGGGGTGCATGAGGGCCCGTTTAAGTGGCCTATGCGCCGACTCCTTTATTCAAATTGCAAGTACTACCTTATTATAGCTATCATCATATATTGTGTTGTTTGTAAATGTTGAATTTGTGCGACAAATAGGTGGTAGATGCGTACTGAAGATGGACCATCATTGCCCATGGATTAACAACTGCGTAGGCTGGGGCAACCATGCCCATTTCACGTGCTTTCTATTGTCCGCCACCCTCGGATGTGCTCAGGCGGCAGTCATCCTCTGTATTTCCTTGTACCACTCCATATACTACAGAACAGCCCCTCAGTTGATCGGTCAACCAAGAGTCCACTTGGGGCTCTATGGTACCATCCTGTGTGTATTTGCACTTGGTTTTTCTATCGGGGTCGTTATTGCCGTCGGTATGCTGTTGTGGCTTCAGGTAAGATTGAAGTCATTGCAAAGAACTAGTAAATGTGGATTTTTTGGATTGTTTGCAACTTACCTATATGAACCTCAAAAACAAATGGATTTCAATAAAATGCTGTGAAACTATAGTATTTAGAAAGTAAAATAATAGATGACTTCAAATTTTGAAAATAATGATTATGTTAGAAAAAAGTATGGTAATATTACAGTATTGGATTATATGTTATATTTACACACCTCTCTAGAAATATTTTGCGCCCTGTGTGATTTCTGTAAGAGTACTACAGTATGATTAAAACAATGACATGGTTTTTCGAAAAATACTTTTTTTTAACATACTGTACACTATTTTGAAACTTTAAAAGCAAGCTTATGTTTGACTCATCAAAGACTACATATTACAGAATTTCATTGAGATTCTTTTGTCTTTGAAATACCTAAGAGTAATTTGAAAACGATCTATATTTAACAGTTTTTGCAAGAACTTTTTTATCAATTTATTGCTTGAGACCAGATTGCTCTTACTAGATTTGTGTCAGAACTATACAACAATAGTCTCAAAAATATAATATATAATATAAAATCTTATTTTTCTATATAGTCACTTCCGTCCTTTAATTTGGCGTAATTTGCTTCGAGTAAAACTTTTGGTATTCTAAGATATTGAAGGGATAAGTAAATAAAAATCTAGCTTGTGATATCTGCTACTAGAAATGAGAGTTTCCTAAAAAAAATCTGTTGCCTGCACTTTCAACCAAACCCCACATTGACCAAATAAAGAAAATTGCCTAAAAACAAAAACGTAGTTTCGGATTTCAAAAGGTGGAATGTTACACGGATATAATCAAAGTTCTAATCTACAATTAAAATAACATCCCTGCTACATGTAGAATTGAGTCCCTTCAGTCATGGATTAATGTATTCTGTGTAATGCTAATCAATACTTCAACTGGAAAACGACATTTAATAAATTATTGCATTTAAGGTTCGAGCGATAATCCGTAATCGCACTGGAATTGAGGATTGGATACTGGCAAAAGCAAACTTCCGTAGATCAGAAGCTACTGCAAATAGTAGTAGTAGTAGTGATGCAAATATGGGGGAACGTTTTGTTTTTCCATACGATCTAGGAATACGCAGAAATATCCAGCAAGTGATGAACTGGACCTGCCAACCTGTTGGAGACGGCATCCATTGGCCAGTGCAATATGGATGTGACCAATACACATTAACTGTAAGTCGTTTTTCCGTGCATGTATGAATGTTGGAGAGACAAACTGCCATGAAATTTACCGAGTGTTATCAACACATTTACAGAAGTCTCGTCTACTCGGCTTTTTTTACAAATGCTGTATAAATCACTTTTTTAGCCATATGGATAAATTCACTTACAGTTTGGCAGATGTGTAATAGAATTAAAAGCATAATATACTCTTCTCAGAACTCATAGTTTTTTTTATAATTTATAGAGAGAGCAGTTAGCACAAAAGAACGAAAAAAGGCTGAAAACACGTTTGTACACCATATTTAGACCAGTTTCGGGGTATTGGTTTCCGATATTCAGCCATGGGATTCGGGTTTGCTTGAATTTTCCGTGCACAGATGAACCAAGGATAAAACTGGCCATAGGAGATAAAGTTCAGGTTACCAGATGGAGAAAGTAAGTCTCAGTACATTTTTGTATTTGACTTGAATCAAAATCCTAAAGTTATGACCTATAATATTCATTTTAATTCACCACTAAAAATCATTATCCTTCATCAAATATAATAGAACTGTAAATGTTCGCTTTAGTAGCTGGGATGCTTGCAAAGTCCTTTACGAAAAGAAAAATGAATATTGCTTTTGTACGACCAAACAACCGTGTATGGCACCATTTCGTTAATATTTGGAGTCATCAGTGCGGTGGGGAGTTCGTCGTGATTCTCAGTAAGGATAAAACAGCGCCGTATACGGTTGGACAGTTCTTCAAAACTAGCAAACTGCCATAATAAGGAAAGACATCTGCGCATACACAGATGGCTCCAATATAAAATAGGTGTTTGAGCTGGTATTTTCATGCCGAGGCTAAGGATTGAGAAACCAGTCAGCTTAGGAATCTGGGAAAAGATTTTTCAGACATAACTACATATATGCCATAAAATGATATACCAGAATGACCACAATGAAAACTGAGACATAGAAGTACGAACATTCTTCCAGATAGTCGATCGAAATTAAGGAGGATTTGTAAAGAAGCTTTTGTTAATATAGGGAATGGAAATGTGGTGCGTCTCATATGGATACCAGGACATACAGCGCCTCCATAATCACATGCAATACATATAAATAAATAATATCTGCAAAGATGGACAATAAGGCCATTAACACTGATAGGGGTTTCCAGGGCTGACGAATGCTAAGGCAACTAACTATACAAACTTTAACAAAGAAGGTAACAGACACTGCTGCAACCAAATAGGAATAGGTCATGGAGCCTATGGACCAGGAGAAACTACGGCAATGTTCATGCTTTAAAAAGGATCCCGAAACTTGACGCCTGGAGTACCGCTGGTGCTTTGACAGGGTTGCCATATTGGGGGATTTTCCCCTAAATTTGGGAGATTTTTACTTGAGGAATTCTTGGGATATAAATTTTATTTGGTAAATCACGTTTCATGGATTGAAAGCATTCCCCCGCTCTTTGACTCAAACCCACCACTATCTATTGATTAACAGTAATTTGGGGGATTTTTTTTAATGTAGCAATTCTGAGGGATTTTTCTGCTTGTTCTGTGGAAATTCTGTTTGACCCAACTGGCACCGGTGGGCTTTGACAGATCGGCTAGATGAGCACTTTTCTAATAGTCTAAGATGCGACCGATTGAATCTACAGATGTTTTTTTGTTAAGACTTATTTGTACGAGTATTAAAACCTGTAGTGTTGGCAATAATCAACCGCTTCGATCTCTACGCCTTCAGCCTGGTGCCAAGTTTTAATGTTGTTCTTTGTTGATTTCGCCTCATAGCTTTAGTGGGACTGTACACTGGTCACTCCAGATCCAGTGTCACCACATAATCAGGTTGGGCATAACATAAGGCGCTGATTGCAGACGAGGAAGCCCATGTAGTTAAGCACATTTCTATAGGTACCCTGCAACTGTCAAAGTTATGTACAATAAACTTGGAGGATCGTAATTGGCCCATCCACAAAAAAACAAGCTTATCTAACACAGTTGGTTGGACCGTTGAAAGCACTATTTATTTTTGGTCGAGTCTGTTATTCCATTGCTAAATTAAGTGTTAACACTGTTTTTTACAGACATTGGTTATTTGGAGAACTTGTACAGCAGCGTGATGAAATAAGTACGGAAGAAAGAAACAGATATGATACATCAGAAAGAGTAAGAGGATGGTTCCCCAGGAGATGTGCCGTTGAAACCAATCGTGTGAACTATAAAAATGGAGTCAGCTCTCAAAACAACAAGAAGATCGACTGACGTTTAGAGTCAGAGGGTAAAAACACGGTATCCTTATTATGGGCAAGACTCCTCGATGGGTTTTCCAGGAGGTGGAATATGCACCAGAATATGAAAAGGAATGTCAACGCACAAAGCAAGGAAAAGAAAGAAGAAAATGCTACATCGTTACTGCGGAAAACCAAGTAATGTCCTGTGATGGATGGGAATGAAAATAACGTGCCATGAGTACCATAAAATGTAAATAAATACAAGTAGTTCTTACTTCAGCACGTCTCAAGGAGTCGAAAAAAAAGCCTCTGCTAATAAAAGTGGGAAGGATCTCAAAGTGCTGAATATATGCAGCCACTTGTAAATGTAACTATGCCAAAAATACAACGTGCAAAAGAATCTTTAAACAATTTTTTAACGGGTTCTTTATTATCATTATATCAGACTTCATGGATAAGTATTTGCACACAATTAAATTTAATCATATGTATAATTGTATGGGAGATTCCTCGAACGAGAAAAATGCTTTAAAACTGAATGAATTGAATTATTGTACCGTGTGTTTAATATTTATTGCTTTATAATTTATGTAGCAAAATAAAAAACAAGAATTTATTTCGTCCTTTTTCCTAGTATATTGTTGAAACATTGATTGTCATTTTTTCTTTCTTGAAATCAAGGTAATATAAAAGCGAGGAGGTATGTTAATGGAATACTGCTCCTGCTATGATCCTGACTCAGAATTCAAATCCTTAGTCCCACTACGTTCCGTGATGTATCTGCGACACTGCGCTTCAATACCCCTTTAGGTATATCGTCTTGATATGGTACTGGCGCGAAATTCGAATCGTTTGGTGGTACTAGCTCTTGACGTCTCTGCGATCCAGGTATAAAATAAGCAGTTGTTGAAAATGCTCTGTCAATTAAGAGAGTATGTAAATAGTTCTCAGTGCCATCATACAGTGAAGATCAAATTTTTCTGATGCTACTAGTTGTCATCACACTATCGTCGTATCTTTAGAAGATGGTGAGTAAACTATCAGGATCACAGAAACTTATGGAATCAGGGAGATCATGCTTATGAGAAGCGAAAAGATCTAAAATAGACCAGAGCATTAAAGTTGATTTTTGGTGCTTGCCTAGCGTTTCTTTTTCAATTGATAACTTTTCGCGTAGAAGATATGTTAACAGTCCTGATTCTGAAGCTTGTCAGAGTAGTTCCTATGGAATATTCGCAACACGCTGCTACTTATTTTGTTATGTCTTTTATTGGTTTAACTTGACTATTCAAGATTACATGAACGCTAGGAGATTTTGATGCAATCCCAGATTATATTTTTATGCATTGTTAGTGTGCTGCGAAACTAAATTGAAATGGTTGGGGTCACGTTAGGATTTGATTGACAGGTTATTCCTTGGTTCACCTGAAGACAAAAACAATATAGATGAACTTTTAGTAATTGAAAATTGGTTGATCAGACTTTCTTCGTAAAATTGGAGGATGGAGATTTGCTCTCAGGATGACAGGTCACAGGAACGTGAAGAAGTACGCAACTGATATGTGCCCCTACAACTATACTGGTTCATTACCTCTTGTCGTCTGTGCGATTCCGATGCAGAATTTTTAGTTGTTGGCCAGACTTCGTGAAATTGGTGAATTGAGATTTGCTATCGGGATGGTACCCCCCCCCCCTGCTATGATATTGCTTCAATACCTCTTGTCGTATCTACGATCCTGATACATAATGTTTGTTGCTGAATATTGGTGGATAAAGATTTGCTATAAGGATAACAGAAGCGCGAGGAGGTATGTAAATTATAGTCTGCTATGCCTTCCTACGGTACTGGGTAAATCCTCTTGTCACTTCTGCATCTCACATCCTGCTACAAAATTTTTAGTTGTTGAAAATTGCGTGACTAGACTTTCTTCGTAAAACTGGTGGATGGAAATTTGCTATCAGGATCACAGAAACGTGAAGAAGTACGCAAATCGTATATGTCCATACAACTATACTGGTTCATTACCTCTTTTCGTTTCTGCGACTCCAATACAGAATTACTTGTCGGAAATCTATTTGTCGGTCAGACTTCGTGAAATTGGTAGATTGAGATTTACTATCAGGATTGCACCCTGCTACGATATTGCTTTAATACCTCTTGAAGAATTTGAGATCCTGATCCAGTTTTATTGGTGGATAAAGATTTGCTATCAGGATCACAGAACCGGAGGAGGTTTGTAAATGATAATCTGTTACCCCTGCTACGGTACTGAATAGTATATGTTCCTGTCACTAAACTGGTCATTACCTCTTGTCGCTTCTGCAATTCTGATGCAAAATTTTTAATGATTGAAAATTGGAGGACAAAGATTTGCTATCAGTGTCACATAAACGTGAGGAGGTACATAAATGATAATTTGCTACGGTACTGGGTGAATCCTGTTGTCACTTCTACGATCCTGATATACGTTTTTTGTTAAAATTCTCTGACCAGACTTTATTCGTTAAATTAGTGGATGAATATTTGCTATTAGGATGGAACCCCGCCCCCTGCTACAATATTGCTTCAATACCTCTTGTCTTATGTGCTATCCTAATAGACTTTTTATTGTTGAAAATATTACTAGATTCTTCTTAAAATTAGGCGATAGACATTTGCTATAAGGAAAACAGAAAGCGAGGAGGTATACAAATGGTACTTTACTCCTGCTACGCAAAATTTACATGTTCACCCACCAATCTCTGTACGACTATCGATTAACAGATGTCACTACTGCTTATCAACCAGTGCCATCTCTTAGCTAATAGACAAGGTGATCAATTGCTAGAGCAATATTAAAACCTTAGTAGATTGACTCTATTCGATTCTTGCTGGGAACGGCGACACACCCAAAAGATGGGATATGGGACTGTCGGTATGGCCAAATCTCATACAGGAGTATTAAGACCTGTTTCCTGTATATCGCATTTTGAATAAGAGATGTTCAAAAGACCATGGCGGGCGCATTTCTGATTTTCACTCCGACCAGACTTCATAAAATTGCTGTAGAAAGATTTGCTACAATAACTCTTGTATTTGTGATCCTGATACAGAATGTTTGTTACTGAAGATTTGTGGATAAAGATTTGCTATTAGGATCACAGAAACGTGGTATGTAAATGATAATCTACTACTCCTGCTACGGTACTGGGTAAATCCTCTTGTCTCTTCTGCGATCCTAATCCAAAATTTTTATTTTAAAATGTTCTGACCAAACTTTCTTCGTAAAATTCTAGGATGGATATTTGCTACCAGGATCACAGGAACGGAAGAATTAAATTTTTATAATATCTTCCTGTCACTAAACTGGTTCATTACTTCTTGAAGTCTCTGCGATTCTGATACAGAATTTTTAGTTGTTGGAAACCTGATTGTCGGCTACAAAAATTAGGCGATAGAGATTTGCTATCAGGAAAACAGAAAGTGTTATCATTATACAGGAGAGCGAGGAAGTTTGCTCTTTTTAGACCCCATTATCGAAATTTTAACAATGACTTCTGTATAAGATAGAGATTGGACGTTGATTTTACTATCAGATTATCGATCAATCACTTGCTGGAAAACATCCGACATGATTACTCCGGTTAGGAGTGATTGTCTATGAACTTGCAAATTTAAGTTCACCAAAATATCCTCAAGTTCAACTAACGCTTGCCTTATAAATTTGCGAAGTGAATTTCACCAGATTATATCTTCGTGAAAAATAAATAGCACCTCTTGTCATTCCAGCGAGCCTGCTGCCGAATATTCGATAAGTTGGAAGTATGATCGTGTTAAATTATGTTATAAAAAAACACAAATGTCACACATAAACGGATTTTTATTGAAAATTGATAGGTACATTTAATTAGATATCAAAATCATAAACTGGGAGTAATGTTGGAGAGATAAGACATGTGGATCCTCTTAAAAAATAACACAGTACCTAAATGCGATTTTGTCTCGATCTTTATTTAAAGTATATCGTATTGATTTTATTGCTAGCACTTTGTGCTAGTTTACCAAGATTAATGAGGATCCGCATAATGCAAAATATATATAAAATGTTACTATTATATTTAAAAGAAGTCATCTTGAGTCACACACAAAAACAACTATCTACCGATATAAATAAATAATATAAGTTGAATTTGGTATGAAAGGGTTCCTCTAACAGGAAAAATAAATTAAAGATCATACAAAAGTCAGCCCAATATCTCACCATAAATCTACCATCAGATCAACTCAATTAAATTAAAACTATCAGAGAACTAAGGTGAGTGCTATTGAAGGTTGAGAATCTGGTTTAATTTTCTGCAGGGTCAAGGAGTATTAATACGTATCTAAGGAATTAAAGATGAAGAAAACGACTATCTATGTATTTCAACTTCTATAGGAATGCCATAGTAATAACGGGTTATACTAAAAAAATGAGCAAGTTTACCTAAGCTGTCAGAGACAATGGATAAAAAAAATATCAGTCTAGATCACAGGAGGCAAACTATGATAAATGATTGTATGTAGTGAACAAAATGGTTGAAGCAGGGTGCTTCAAAATAAGATGGCAATCTTTCGCACACAAAATAATATCGCAAGTTCGTATAAAAGTTCTATGGTTCAGGCCCCTGAAGGACAATATCGAAAACCTTTTGTTTTTAAGAAACTGTATAATTTAGTGACAGCATGGCGTGCCTAACGCAAAATTACTTACTATGTTACACTTTATAGAATAATCGTCTGAAAATGATATAGTGAAACAACTTATCATTGGATCCAAAAACAGCAATTCACTTGAAAAAATTTGAACCATTATTATATAGTATGTGTAAAAAACATGCAATATTAGAGGCGTGTATCTCCGTAGAGGCCCATCAGGCATCTTTTGTGTTCTGCATGCATGCGAGAGGTTGACATCTTGTATATCCGCATCAAAGATATGGCAAGATATTGAGACTAAAAGTTAATACGCTACACATACACTACTTCAACTTGGTGATAAACTGAGACAGATCATACTCATTCTCATACTGTTTGGGGTCCCAAAGCTCCGGTAGGGACTCCAAGAAGGCTTTCATGCCAATATTCGATTTGGATCCAGAAGTTCCGTCTCTGAGATTATTTGGTGTGTGAGAAAACAAGTCCAGTACTTGTTCGGTACCCATAGTTTCCATTGAACTGTTTTCTCCGCTGATGACAGTGTTTGCCGTTTGGACTTTGAACTTCTGCAATCTGAAACGAAAAACAATTTTTTATGAAGTAGCCATTGCTAGTATGTGTTTTGATATGCAAGGATCATTAATTTTGTCTTAAATTAAAAATTGAATTGAATTGCGGCCAAAAATCAAAAAATAAATACACCTGAATCTTCGCTTTTCAATGTTTCAGAGTATCCTGATCATTTTCAGAAATTATTTTGGTAAGGTTGCAAATTGACAGTTTTGAGTTGTAGGGGGTGGTAGATTGTAAATGTTGTATGAAAATTGTATCTGAAGCCGTAATAAAGCTTCGAAATATATTACTAATTTTGCCAATTATTTTGTGGGTAGTAAATAAACGTAACACATAGCATATTTTGACACTACATAAATGTTATGTTACTAAAACAGTTGTTACAACAGTAATTCTTTTTCGCTTTTCATACCATATCACATGCCATTTATTGACCACATTAAATATATAAAATTTACATGTGAGATTTCACAAACTATTTTATTATCTATCCGAGTGACGTCATAGCATCAACGTACTCATTAACTGGATAGAAACAGTGGTTAAGCAATGTTATTTTTAGCAAACTTTGAGAAGCAGTAATTGTGAATATTTTCAAAATCATGTTCTTCATTTGCATTGACGTTGTGTATTTCTGCAGAGGTTAGAGATTTGTTTACAGTTCTGTTCGCATAACATAGGACTTCAAACATAAAAATTGTTGGGAGTGGTACTATTTGTAGGTTTTTTAAGTGATTCTTGCACGTTGATTCATAACTGGAATTTGTAATTATCCTTGAAGCCATTTATTTCTAGAATGAAAATCTTTTTAGACGCCACCAATATTACCCAGAGCAGTGTGCCATATGTATTGTGGCTATGGCTTATCGAGGCTTCTGCTAAGCTGCCTAAGAACAAATAATTGTGTAGACACTCTAGAATGTAAATGATCAAAGTGGGATGACCAATTCAGTCTTGTATCGAGTACTAGTCCTAGACGTTTTACTAGTTCAGATTCAACAACCCATTTGTTAGAGGAGAATGTGAATGTCTTGTTTTCATTTAGGGATAACTTTTTTACATTTTCCAGATCTCCACACGTGTTTTGGGCAAGTCTAGAAAACAAGGAGGTATCGTCTGAAAATAGGAAGCAGGGTCTGTTGTCAATACTCGAAGGCAGGTCATTGATATACATTATATACAGCAGGGGGAGCCAAGTACTGATCCCTGCGGTACCCCCGTTGCAAATAGGCAAAAGGTCATAGACGGTTCCCCTAGAGCTTACATACTGTTTCCTACTTGACAGATACGAACAAAATAGCTCTAGCTCGGTATTTCTTCTGCCATAGTATTGTAATCTCTTCAATAGTATATGTGAATTGATACAATCAAATGCTTTCGATAAGTCAAGCATTGTAGTATTAGAGTTATCTTCTATATTACCCAGTACTTCCCCTATCAAGGTGAGTATTAGTGCTTTTATTGTGGTTAATCATTTTCGAAATCCAAATTGTGTTACAGATAGGATAGATTTGCCATCGCAGTAGCTTATTAATTTCTCTTTCACAATGATCTCACATATTTTCCTAATAATATATATATATATATATATATATATATATATATATATATATATATATATATAATTGCAATTGGCCTGTAATTATCGGCGGAATCTCTGTCCCTCTTTATTATACATTTGTTATATAAGAGCAACAAAGGTTCCGCCATAATGTCAACAGACGATAATGGCTCTATTAAATCAATTACAATTCATCTACTATTTCAAGTAATATCTGACGAAGACTCACCCCATGATTTTCTCTTCCAAAGTCGCTCTGGTGATGAGTCTATAGACATTCACCACCTTCTTCTGTCCTATTCTATGCGCCCTGTCCATGGCCTGCAGATCTTTCATGGGATTCCAGTCGTGTTCGACGAATATTACAGTATCGGCTCCTGTCAAATTTAAACCTAAGCCGCCAACTTGCGTTGTAAGCAGCAGAACGTCTATGGAAGGATCGTCATTAAACCTGCGATGAAAATATGTTTTCAACTTGTTAACCTCGAAAAACAAAACTAATTGCTATGTAAAAGAGTTAAGCTGTTCAAAATTCATATAATCCGCACGGGTATTACATACATTGAAAAGGGAATTTTGTTGAGATTATATACTTTTTTGTGACGCAACGTATGATATCAACCTATCACTAGCTCCATTGTTTGGCTCTGATGTGATTTAACATCTCCTCCAGAGATAGCATTATTGTAGGTCTAAGCTAGTTGTATACTATAGCTGGGAGGGAACGACAGGGCATAGTGAGGATTAGTATGCTAATAATCTGAGTTGATGATAATTCAATTGGTTTCTTGACTGAAATACAATTATTTGAGAACTAGAAATTTATTGCGAATTCACTTTTTCTTATTCATTCTGGAAATTACATATGCAAATTTGCTGAATTTCAAACATGAGAGAGGTAAGAAAAGAAAATCTCTGGCTGGTGAAGTATATTACAAGTAACAGGTAAGAAAATATACAACAGAGAGAGATATTCATGAAGTAGCGTATATTTCTACAGTTGTCTTGCGTGCCCATATTGTCTTTACTCGGGTCAACCTCTCTCCAGACTGGACAACATATAAATAACAGCTAATAGATATACTTCATTGGCAGCATATTCGGTAATACTTTACTCACAGAGTAAATATCACTGATTCTATACACATGCAGACCAATTTTGCCGTTTTTTAACGTTTTTTAGGTTTTTTACATAAGACCCCTGACGGAATGGTATCTTGTTCCAAGTTATAGATGCTCAAGGAAAAAAATGCAATGTACCGAGATCTGTCATTTTACGATACAAAGTACTGCATATAAGCTTTTATTCAACAAAATATGTGTATGTTAGTATGTACCTATGTGTGGGACAAATCTTGTAACTCAATTCTAAACCATTTAAGCTTAACTAATTGAGCTGAAATTTTGTTACACATGTTTGGTTTGCGTGAAAAATACAAAACGAATTAACCGCCGTCATTTTGAATCCAAGTCAGACAGATGCTACCAAATCGCAATTCGTCATTTCCCTAGGATATGGGTATCAAATGAAAGAGCTAGATGAAGTGACGTCATTATCAATCCTAAAATGACGATTTACATATTCCATCATAGGTATCAAATGAAAGGACTTAGTGAGAGAAAAACAACAAGAAAAGTGACATCTTTTTTAAATTCAACATGGCGGCCGCTGTTAAAAATAGCGATTTAATTTTTCATTGCCAATCCATGATATGGGTATAAAATAAAAGGAGTTGATGAGAGGAACGCAATAAGCAAAGTGACGTCATTCTTAATCCAATATAGCGATCGCCCCAAGATGATGTTTATAATTATGATATAGGTATCAAATTTAAATTTGATCATATTAGTGGCGCTTTTGGGCAATCGGGATGGTTTAAGATGAACAAATTGAGGAAACTGCATTGCCTATCTCTGGTGCATAAGACCCTTCTCCTTAGGCGCCATATTATCTTTATACAAAGCTATCCCTCCTCTGTCAGTACGATCAAAGATCCTCTAGGAATAAACGCATCTTACTCATTCGCGGCATTCGACAGCATGGTTCACACGTAGTTTCTCGTACTGGGCACCCAAACTATATAATTACTTGTCAAGTGAGTACAAAGAATATAGCCTAAGCAACTTTAAAAAAAGGTTGAAGATGAGCTAAAAGCAATCGAGGGGCTAGAATTTCACTTTACGCATATCTACAGGTAATTGATTGTTTTTCTGAGAAGTGTAATATTTTGACCTTTTTTTTTCGTGATCAATGTGAACTGTGCCATTTAAATGTAGGTACTTGTTTTCTTTATAGTTTGTGTCAATGTTTTTAGGTCGGGTTGAAAAACAGCGTAAGCTGACACTCCACCTTTTCGTCACTATTTTGTTTTTCTTCCTATTAACCCTATTTATTTTGTAATGCTGTGACGAATAAAGGCCATTTATTATTATTATTAAATTAAGAGAAACATAGCAAGCAACGCGAGTCCAATATGGTAGCCACCGCAGAATGATGATTAAGAATTTCGATTGTCACTCCTATATGGGTATCAAATTAAAGGGGGCTTGATGAGGGCACATAATAAACAAAGTGACGTGATTTTAGATCCAATATGGCGGCCGCCAATGAATGGCGATTTACAATTTCCAATGCCACCGTTATAAATTGATTATCACATGAAAGGGCACGATAAGCAAATAACGTCATTCTAAATTCGATATGGAGGAAAAAATGCATTTTTAAAAACAAAATGGAACTAGACATTTAAAAATATTGTTTTAAACGATCATGGAGTTCCTTCATCTCAAGTTTTCAAATAAAAGCGGGTTACGTTGTATCAGGAAGATGGAAAATGGGTGTAACACGCTCTTATTTGAACACTTGGGATGAAGGAGCTTCATTATCGTTCTAATCGGTAAAACTGTTTTTTAATTTTTAGATTTATTTTATGAACAGCTAAATAAAAGATTGTTCTTAAAAACGTATTTATTCACTTTATTTATTAAACGTACAGCTGTGCTCTGTGTACAATAATGTTAAGTAGCAGGAAAAATTCAAATATACTCATGCAAATGGTTGAGATTATTTAGAATACAATAGGTGAAACGAAACGCTATTCACAATTTTGGTAGTTGATACATAATAATGTTTTCTAAGAAGCTATATGCTTATTATTAAAAAATAAAAGTGTACTTACCTTGTGACAACAGAGTGCCTCTGTCCAGGGGCTATAGATCCATCTAGCCTTAAATAGGTAACACTAGGCATATGCTTTTTGAGGAGATCATTTTCTATTATATCTAGCATGGCTTTCAATTGGCAGAAGATCAGCGCACGGTGCTGATTTACGACAATTTCTGTTGATTCTTTGTCACCACTCTCTGACACACCAATGCCACAGTCTTGAAGAAGTTGCCTGAAAGAAATGCATTAGTTCAAGCAGGCGAATCAAGTCTTAGATTTATCTGAGAATGGAAGCACCACATATTTGCGAAACCTTTGGATTACAAAGATTTTGACAATAATAATAATGGTCATCATTATCTTTATTTCCCAACAGTTTCTAAATTACATGACAATAAAACATAAGCATACAGTAAAACCAAATTGAATGAAAAAATCCAATTAATGGATGCGAAATATAAACAATAATTGAATTAGCGAACAGATTGAAAAAAATAATGTACGATTTTTGACATAATGTCACTAGTTGAACCTCTAGAAAACATATAAAGTGGTCATTTACAATAAACATACAATGAAAGTTGAATACTAAACATACAAGAATAGGACAACCCATTTATCCGATTTCTCTTCAAACGACTTTATTTTTGAGATACTGTGAAAATGTATATCACACACAGCAGACATTGAATTAAAATTATCACACATAGTTAATACTGGCGACTTTAGAAGCGAACTAGCTCTAGCTCTCTCATAATGGAATGTTTTGGTACTTCTAGTTCTCAAACAATGCACAAAGAAATTAATACTCGATTAAATTACACTGCCGTCTAAGTTATTATGTAAGAGCTTGTGCAAAATGGTTAAAGAATTATATTTTCATCTTAGACCCAGACTTTCTAACTGAAATCTAAAAGTATTAAATATGGTATGCGAGCAGTTTCAAAAAGCATCGATGCACTTTCTCAATAACCATTTTATGTTCGTAGTAATGAAACCAAATAATTGATACATATTCTAATTTTGAACGGAAAAAAATTAAAGACAGACCGACAGTTTCTCACTATGAATCCATAATCCTTTGATGCGCCATAAACCAGTACCCCGTTGCCTATAGTGTAGTCAAAGGCAAACATACTTTTCCTTCTGGTAAAACCTACGTAATACATTCAAACCAAGCTTGTTTACTTGACACCAAGTCTGAATATTATCCAATTCCATCTGTAAGGTATGTAAAATGAAATATCACTTACTTTAACGCAGGTAGCTTCGCGGAATGCGATATATCATCCAATCTTGAATTGTGTTTCTGTAACTGTGCAGTTATTTGCATATATTGTGGATGTGATGGGTTCAACACCAATTTCGGATGGTTGCAAACGTTTTGCAAGTATCGGAGAGCCTGAAATATATGGGTATTTCCTTGCAAAGATGTAGAAACTGCTCCAGTTGATATCGACTCCTGTAATCAAAAGAAAAAATAATGTCACTCACAAACAAACCTAAGGTTACCTTGTTTCATTTTCTAATCAAATTACCGGGAAAATAGCACCAAAATAAAATAATGGCGATGTTTCAGTTAATCTAAACCAATTTAGCTCGTAATTATATTTTTTCATTTTCAAAATATTTTATTGTTTAAAATGGAAAAAATATAATTAATGCTAAGTAGTGAAATGAATTTCGTTGATATTAAACATACCTGTAATGTTTGATGAGCCAGCGATTTTGAAAAATCTTCGTACAATTGCTCCTGCAACGGACTGAGTTCACAATAATAATCTTGAGTAATTTTTGGTGGCAGATCAGCTAACACGTCTTCTTTCATTCTTCTCAGTAGAAATGGTAGAACTTGTCGGTGAAGAGATTCCATAGCCAAAACTCCTGCCTCTTGATCCTTGGAAGAGCATTTAGGATCTCTGCTGGCTAAGATTGGTCTAGAGTATCTAAAAATATGGTTTAACAATGGCAATAACCTTAAACATCAACAGTCTAAGAAAAGCTATCTGAATTGAAATCTAATGAAAATCCTAGTGAGAATCGCTCAAAGAAGATTCTAAACCAATCAATCAATAGGCTTTATTCATAACAAGTCAGTTACAAAGAAAAAATAAATGAACGAATAAAGTGTACTACAGGTAAGTATAAAATAATACTTGTTTCGGCACAAAAAAGAAGCACATGATGTTTGCATATGTAAATGTATGTTTCCGTATAGTTGGAGAGAAATTATTATTATTGGTGAAACATTGCATAGTGAATTCCCATCAAAATTGAAGTGTTCCACCATTACTCATGTGCCAAAAGTTCAACAATCTGAGCGGTAGAGAAATATGCGATTAATTGATGTTTTGCAAAATGTCGAACAGCTGTTCGAATTTATTGAAGAAAACAATACTTTGACATAATTTCAAGCTGAATTTAGTAAAAAATATTCTACAGAAACAGCAATCCAAATGGTGATGAAAGACTAGAGAAGTATACAAGAGAAAGAATGTACTGTTTTAGATGTCATAAGGGAGACTATAAATAGGAAGAAATTGTTAATGAAATTACATTACTATGGTATTAAAGGATCTGTATTACACATTTTTTAAATTGTTTAGTAAACTCGAGTCAAAAAACTAAAATTGGAAATATGTCAAGCGTTCAAAATATATCAGTATGAAAGAGACGTTACACAACTGTTAGTTACCATTTAAAACAAAATTTGACGTTTGGTAGATCATTTTCAAACACATTTAAAATAAAAATAAACTTACCGAGCTGTGAACTGCTTTTCAGTCCCTAAGAATCCAGGCATAAGGAAATCAAACAAACTCCATAGTTCCAGAACGTTATTCTGGATAGGCGTTCCGCTCAAAATCAACCTGTGATTCGCTTTCAGCGCCTTTATAGCGATGCTCGTTCTCGTTTTCCCGTTCTTTATCACGTGACCTTCATCGAGTATCACGTAGTTCCATTTGATGGTCGAGAAAAAATCGATATCTTTCCGCACTATATCGTAAGACGCAACGATAAGGTTATATCTTTTAAATTTAGGTCTCAATTTCTCTCGTTCCGTCGGAGAGCCGTTGTATTGAAGAGGACGAAGGTACTTGTGTTTTACGAATTTTTCCACTTCGTACACCCAGTGACCTGAAATCATTTTTTTGTTTAAAAATATTTTCGCTATACTATTATGGACTCAAGGAGCTCAAAATAAAAACATTTTTGCACGCTCTATACAAATCCGAAAATTGGGGGGTGATGGACAAATTTTAGAGAAAACGCATAAAAACAATCATTTACATTTTCAAATTCAAAAATTTGAAATTTAAACATCGAAATAAATTTCCCCAAAACAAATAAACAACCAGAATACCACCAGAACCCAACTCGGTTTAAATATACGATTACATAACTGCGTTCTGCGTGAGTTCTGAAGAAGTATGAATATGTTTACCCTGAAATATTTAAGAAAATGTCTAGTAGAAAGATGTTTTTACTCGCTAGATGAGTATTTCAACATTTACATGTTGCTGCTTGTCTTTTTTATTGGTATTATGGAGTTTTTTCTAATACACACATCATCAAAAGTGTTGGACCCCCTGTATAAATCCGTCTAGAGGTACGTTATCTACATTCTGTTTGTGAACAAAAAATCTTTATATATTTGGCAAGCAAAAAACGCAAAAAACCGTTGAGATAAAAATGTGTTTGGATTTTTACAGAAATAGGTCAATTTAACGGTAGTATTTGAGCAGAAAGTATTAAAATAAAATTTTATACTGTAACTTTTAAAATGCCGCGAGCTGAAATTTCTGGTTTTGATAGAACACGAATAGTAGCCCTCTTCCAAGCTGGATTTTCAAATCACCGAATAGCACTGGATTTGGGTATCCCAAGAAGTTCGGTTATTCGAACAATTCAAAGATTACAAGAAGCTGGCTCAGTTGAAAATCGGCCACGCAGTGGGCGTCCTCGAGTAACAGATGATAGGGAGAATCGTTACACTGCTTTATTTGCCCGGAGGAATAGATTTTCAACAAGTACAGCTATCAGATCGTATATTCAACATACCTTTCGCAGAGTTATTTCCACCATCAGAAGAAGATTGCGAATGGCAAATTTGCGCCCTAGAAGACCTTTAAGGGTTCCACGTCTTACTCGTAGACAAATTGCTGCTCGTCTCCAGTGGGCTAGAGAACATCATGAGTGGCTTTTACCACAGTGGCGATATGTGGTATTTACAGATGAGGTTAGGTTTGGACTGGTGAGTGATGACCGTAGAATAAGGGTTTGGAGAGAACCAGGACATCAACAGCGACGAAATTTGGCCCGAGAAGTTGTCCCATATCAGGGCGGATCAATAATGTTTTGGGGAGGCATAATGTTTAACCACCGGAGTCCTTTAATTCAGATCCAGGGGACAATGACTGCTGAAATTTATGAAGAAAATGTCATACAACCCATTATTCAACCTTTGCGAAATGAATTCGGTAACAACTTCATTTTTATGGATGATAATGCAAGGCCACATAGGGCGAGAAGGGTCCAGCGGGCTCTAGAAAGGGGACAAACAGTGAGATTGCCGTGGCCTGCGAACAGCCCAGAGATGAACCCCATTGAAAACATTTGGGACACTATACCTCGGGCCGTACGGAACAGAATAGATCCACCTCTACAACCCTAAATGAGCTGGCTGCAGCAGTAAATGAAGAGTGGAATAATTTACCCCAAGAAAACATTAACCACCGAATAATAGGAATACCAAGGCGTGTTAACGCACTGCTAAGATCTAGATGAACACCGAACTGGTTATTAATTATGTTTTATGTTTCTTTAGAATAATTATTTTTCTTTAATTTTGATGTTTAAAGATAAAAATTTTTGTACCTACTTGTTCAACTTTCTTTTCATTTTCATATTAATGAAATTAATTTAACGTTTTGTTAAATATAGTAAGAATATCCCCAATTTAAAATATATCAAAGATTGAAATTAGAAGGCTATAGTTTCCCAGTACGCCAGAGGGTCCAACACTTTTGGTGATGTGTGTATTTCTAATGCGTTAATGCACCCTGAATGGGTGTGCTTTAGTTCAAATCTCACTCACAACTCAAATGTCCATGTTTTTTTATGTAAATTTAGTACTTTTAGCATAGTTTCTGCACGTAGATATGCCTTCAATCGTATAACCATTTTGTTTCATGCAAGTGATTCTCAAGACAACATATCAAACCAATTTACACATCAGAATTCAACATTTTGGGATTTTTGGTGGATATGTATCTCTCAGAGACCTCCACTAAAACTGCCAAAATGTGTGATCGTAGGACCCCAAGAACATTACTTGTTTATTTTGTGGGCATGCGTTACCAAGTGACATATCGTCAAATGACACGCAACTCTGACAGATCTGTAGACACAATCGTATTAAGTCGGGAATATATTCTGCGACCGTATTTTGTTGTGGTTTTTTTGTACCGTTTCATACATTCTAACAACGTCTGTATCTAATCAATTGCACCTATCTGAGTGCACTTTGTATATTTTATTATCAGAATTCAGTGGAAGTATGTATGTGAGCGTACATTTTCATCCGTATTTGGTGTAAATAGCGCTGCATAGATGGCTAGATAAATGTGCTTTATTGTCTGAAGAATACAATAATTACTAATGGCACAGCTAACTTTAAACAAAATTATATGTAGAACTCACATATAATTTAATATCCTTTACAAATTAGGAATTTTTCAACTTCATTGCGAAATAGCTTTAAATTGTTGATTCTTTTTATATCCTTAGGGAGGCACATGTAAATTTTCAGACCATTATAAATTATTGAGTGTTTCACTAGTGTTGATTTAGGTACTACCAATTTTAGATCTTGTTTTCGTCTAATGCAGTGAATACTATTCAATGTCTCAAGTTCAGATAAGAGTTGCTGTTTCTTAAGAAAGTCATTATTTTAAGATTTAAAAATAACGGGCTGCATGTAGCTCTAGGATTGCTTTTAGATATATATCTAATAGTTCGTTTTTGTAGAATAAGCACCTTTTTGAAACAAATTTGGGAATAGACACATCAATCTTCTTTCAAATAAAGCAAAGTCTGCATGAGGCTGTGCTTTTCCCAACGTTGTCACTAACTGTTATTATAATAAAGGAAATCTTAGCCACTTGATTAAGCAATCGGTCTACATGATTAATAAAATTTAATTTATGTTCAATGGTCAGTACTAAAAATTCAATGGTTTTTGTTTTGTGTATTAAATCATTATTTAAATGCACACTATCAAGGGAGTATTTAAATGTTATATATTTTAACACAAGCCAACATTGAAAGTAATGGTTATCACACCATTTTTTGATTGTATATCACTGTCAATTTTTGACCTAGTTTCATTTATATCTGGTACCGTCAGCAAAAACCATTTATGTTTAAATGTATTAAATCGTTAACATAAACTAAATATAGGATCGGACTGAGTACCGATCCTTGGGGTACCCCTGCTTTTATATTTAATTTATTTAAAGTATAATATCTTAATACAATTTGAGATCGATTACTTAAATATATATTACACCAATGGAATGAAGTTCCAGTACAACCATGTTTATTTAATTTTTTAGTAGCATATCATTATTTACCCAATCAAAAGCTTTGAAAAAGTCACAAAAATAGCAATTTATCGTTGAGTACAACTGTTGGAGTAATGTGGCAATAGTATCCATGGTATTTCTTTGTTTTTGAAAGCCAAATTGGTTGTCAGTTATAATTTTGTTGAATTTTAGAAATTCTCCTTAATAGAATTTGAATTATTTTTTTAATTGAGCCCTGAATTTGAATAGACTCGTTATTGCCATCAGTACATGTTCAGATTTCATTTGCGGTTTACCGTCAATAGGCGCCAAAACGTGATGAAGAATCGTGAAAATTATTTACTCTGATTTCAATAACACGGAAAATAACACATTTCCTGGAGTAGATTATGACTGCTGACCGACCCCTATAGATTCCTAGCATCAAAAAATAACTTACCTGTCAACGTGGGTGGACATATAACTAAAGAAGGAAGCGGCGCACAGTCGGGGAATTTGGTTTCTCTATACCTAACGTCTCTATAAAAATGATCTCCAGCTAACATACAGATACTCTGCAGGGTCTTTCCAAGGCCCATATCATCGCACAGGATTCCGTGGAGCTTATATTTGTTGAGGAATGCCAACCAGTTCACTCCTGTCTGTTGGTAACTTCGTAATTTTGCTCCGATCGGAACTGGTACCACGTAATCAGGAATCACGGATGGAGATAATAGGTGTTTTAGAAATTCGCGTTCTTTCTCACAGTGACTGCTGAGACTACTATCTGTAACGTGGTTAAAAAACGATATCTACATAAATTATAAATTACCGTTGATATTACAAAATTCAAACATCAGAAAAAGTGTATATGGCAACACTGGAAATGTAGAAATGTTGTTTCTCGGACTTCCATTGTCTATAATCATCAGGTGAACTGACGATCGTGCTCCTTCTTTGACTATTTATGCCTTCTTTAATCAGGTTGATTTTTTCCTGAAGATTTGTTTGCGTGTTACAGATGTCACAACATTTCAATCATCCACACTGTCATGAAATTTCAAACAATTGGAAAGGTACTGCGCACCTATCGGCGATCCATCTCGCTACCACCTGTTACCAAAGTACTTAATGGATAGTTTGATGGGCAGCACCAAGCCGGTGTTGCCAATTACAGTGAATGGTTCAAAGTAGAAGTAGCCGACTGCAAATTTAACAAAACGCACCTTTGAAATTTGGTGGATCAGGTACGCTTCCGTCAAGGGGCATCAGTTGTACTAAGGTAGCAAAGCTATGAGTACCCATCAGTCTTACGCAGGAATTTTGATCGGACATCCTGCCCAGTAAAGGTACAATCAGTAATACTACGTAAGGAATAATATCAAACTGTAGGGCGTCGACAATGCAAGCTATTGCTTCTACAGCTCCTTGTCTGAAATAAATATAACAAGCAATTAGTCTCAGAAAATTATCTTTAAAAATCGTCGATCAGACCAAATATTTCGTGTAGCTTTGAAAATGGCATGGTTATTCCTTGAAGTGTCCAGATAAACATTAAGAGTCTTCGATTATAGGAAGTAAGTCGGCAGTGTGAGAGAGTGAAAAGGTAACTTTTTATTTTTATTCAACTTGACCAGTTTGTATATGTATGTATGGGACAAGTCTTGGAACTGAATGTTGAACCAGATAAACTGAACCAATTGAGATGAAATTTTGTACACACGTTTTATTCGCACGACAATACAAAATGACATAACTTGTAATAATATGGCGGATGCTACAAAACGGCGATTCAGCATTTCTATAGTAACCCCTATGATATACGTAGTCATGCCATAAGTTCTGTCCCTCGTTTTCAAACAAGTGTAGACCTGTTAATACTTGTCCGATTGTTTACATTGTGGTGTCAGTTGATTAAGCGCTTTTCGGGTAATTACATATACCTCAGTTTGTATTGATCTCTCGAAGCATAACGATGGAGTGGGGCAAGGCAGAGAACCGTATTGCAGTGATAGCTTTACATAAGTGTAATCACAGTGCTAGTCAGATTTTTGAACTCTTACGCGGCCTTCAAATATCGCGTAAATTTGTGTCTAGGACCATTCAGCGGTACAATGAGACGTCCTCTGTTGATGACAGGCCAAGAAGCGGAAGACCTCGTCAAGTAAGGACTCCAGCAGCCATCAAAGCCGTAAAAGCCAGGATTCAAAGGAATCCACTCCGGAAGCAGAAGATCCTATCCAGGGAAATGAAGATTCCTGTCCGGACGATGTCGCGCATCATTAAACAAGACCTAGGGCTAGGGGCTTACCGGAGACGTACGGGCCAGCGACTTACGGCCACCTTGCGACACATCAGGGCGACAAGATCCAAGAAGCTCTTGGAGAGGTACGCAGCTGGGGGATTCCGAAAGATTTTGTTCACGGATGAGAAAATCTTCACCATAGAAGAAAAATTCAACCGACAAAATGACAAAGTGTATGCAAGGAGTTCACAGGAAGCTTCGGAGATCATTCCGAGAGTTGAGAGAGGCCACCACCCTGCGTCAGTCATGGTTTGGTGGGGGGTGTCCTACGAAGGGGTCACTCAGCTCCATTTCTGTAAACAGGGCGTGAAAACAAAAGCGGCAAACTATCAGAGCGACATACTGGATCCTATCGTCAAGCCTTTAAGTGGTACATTGTTTGCCAACCAACACTGGGTCTACCAGCAGGATTCCGCCCCCGCTCACAAGGCTAAGAGTACGCAGCGCTGGCTGGAAAGCGATGTGCCAGAGTTCATTGCTGCGGAAGATTGGCCCTCAGGGAGTCCGGACCTCAATCCTTTAGACTACAAGTTGTGGGACCTGCTAGAGCAGTTGGCCTGCTCCAAAGCCCACCGTAATATCGAGTCCCTGAAAGCGGATTTGATCCGATCAGCGGCAGCTATTCCTTTGGAAGCTGTGCGTGCAGTGATAGATGAGTGGCCCGCGAGATTGAAGCAGTGTGTGAAGGCCAAGGGGGGACATTTTGAATAAAACTGTTTGATTATGAATTCTAAAAATGTTGTCGAATAAATAATATCTTTCATATAAATATATCTTATCTTGTTTCATTTTTATCATGAGATTATCATGGGACAGAACTTATGGCACGACTACGTATGTATCGAATGAAAAGGCTTGATGAAAGAAAGACAATAAGCAATGTGTCATCATTCTAAATCCAATATGGCGACCACCGCTACATGACGACCTACATTTTTCATAGTCACTCCTACAATATGGGTATCAAATGAAAGAGCTTGATAAGAGAAACACAATAAGCAAAGTAACATTCTAGATACAAAATGGCGACTTAAGTCTTTTATCGTCACTCCGACGATATGGGTATCAAATGGAAGTACTTAATAAGAGAAGCACCATAAGCAAAGTGACGTATTAAATCCATTATTGCGGCCGCCGCCGAACGGCGATTTACATTTTTCATAATTACCCCTATGATATGGGTAGCAAATAAAAGGGTTTGATGAGTGAAACACAATAAGCAAAGTCAATCTAAATCCAATATGGCGGCCGCCCCCAAGATATCGTTCATATTCGCCATAGGCAGCCCTATGATATAGGTAGCAAATTAAAGGGGCTTTACGAAAGAAATATAAAAGCAATGTGACGTCATTCTAAATCCAAGATGGCGGCAAAAGCAACATGGCGATTGATAAGTTCCATAGTCACCGCTATGAAAATAAAAGGGCCTAATGAGAGAAACACGATAAGTATATAACCTCATTCTAAATTCCTTATGGGGACCATGGCAAAATATAATTTTATGATATTATGATTCATATCTATCGAAATTTTATAATATAAATGAAGTAAGAAGTTTTATGGAGTTATATTAATGGAATATATGAAAGTTATATAGAAATTATTAATTTAGATATTTGAGATCATGAATACGGAGAAGTAAAAAATAAAATGAAAAAATACATTTTTAAAAACAAACTTTTATTTGGCTGCTAATAAAGTGAACTAAAGATTTAAACATAGTTTTTCCGATTGGAAATATTGAAACGATAATGAAGATCCTTCATCCCAAGTTTTCACATAAAAGTGTGTTACGTTTGACAGCATGACTGAAAAAGAGCGTAACACGCTTTTATTTGAAAACTGAATTAGTTTGTTCTCATATTTAGGTGCTGTAAGCAGCAAAATATCAAATTTAATATCACTAACTACAAAAATAAGGTTATCTGTTTTGCCCGAAATCACTTTATTATATATTACTTAAATATTTTAAATAGCTGTTCGTACAGATAGTATGAAGATGGAATTACACACCTATATTGCAATGTTAATTTGTATGTTGGAAAAATACACTTTGGCTGGTAGTAAAATAAGCACATAGGTTATTCTACAACCGAAAGAAGATTTTTGAAGAAAGTTAAACGAATAAGTCTATTTATTTTTTTCACGATGGTCCGATTCATGGTTTAGATGTACAAAATAGGAAATGTGAATATTCGAATAAGTATTCGCTTTGTCCCAGGTTTCCCTATGTACCTTAAAAATATTAAAACATGCAAAATTATAAAATATAGGATATTAATAGGTCAATTTTAAATATATTTTTCAATAATAAGCGGTGAAAAATATTATTAATATATTTCTTGTGCTTGGGTGATATATCACTAACCCTATTTTCAGCTAGGAGAACGTAAGTCCATAAGAGTTTTTTGGGCTTTTTCCATATTATATTATTAATGAATTGTGAAGGTTGTTGGATATTTCAGTTTTCTAGCCCAAAAGGTACTGGAAAATTCAAATTATGGGACTTACTTTTTGTACTTACTGTAGTAGCAGCAAATACTTGTGTAAGTATGTAATTATAATTTGGTATAAACTGAAAATTGTGATTTGCACTGTACTGACTTCGCATCCGAAACAAAGCTGTCGACTGAGCATGTAAAATGCGTAGACAATAACATTTATTATTGATTATGCTTTTTTCGAAATTCTCTCTTGACCAAAGTTACTATACGGAAATATTACAAAGGTCTAAAATCAACACTGTCGGTTAACTAGGTTGAGAAAGACTTACCTATCATATCACAGTCAGTAGTTCCAAGCTTGGTAAAAACAATGCTAACTACGTGTTCCATAACGCTAACAGGAGTTCAGTTTCGCAAAAGCAGCCAGACAGCGTGAAGCAAGATGTCGTACCGCTTTGTACGGATGAGATAGCAGACGCACAGCCTAACGAGGGATTGTTCCATGACATATGGCAACAGGGCGTTGTGCAGACGTGTACAGGTCACCTCCAGTAACCTGGAACATCGATTCATGATTTACTTCCCATGCCTAAGCCAATTGTACAATACAAATACCGTCACTCATTTCCGTCGGTCAGCCTGTCTGTCCGCTACTCCTTGACCCCCTTAATTTGGTAAGCAGGGGCACCGGTCGGAGTTTGAGGAAATATTGAACAAGGTTACTATTGTGTCAAGTACAAAAATGTTCATAAGGGTTAAAAAATTGGAGTTAAAGGTTTGTAGGAGTTGAAGTATCTCATTTTTTTGGCGTCATACATCCAAGAGAGACACTTCTTGGAATGTCTACAATCCGCCGGTCGTCCCATTGACCTTGGGAGTCATCTGCAATATAATAGGGAAAGCCGATCGCAATTTTTTGTTACAAACATCTCGCATACAGATATGATACGATAAAAACTGGTGACTGGTTAGGCGATTCGCATGTACCGAGGCGGTGTAGTCAAACTGCCAAAGAATGTTACGAAATGCTACATTATTCGGAGCTTTTTTGGTGGTTGCGTAAAAAAAGTCAAGTGAAATACGCAAACATCATCTTAAGATCAGGCTGTCTAGATGACTGACAACCATGTCAAATAGACCGAATTGGTCAAATGAGCAATTTGAGGTTAGAAAGCTTTTGAAGTCAGGTTGGCCCGCCTCTTCCGGTACTAAACTAAGTCGTGTAATATTCCGCTTATAGGGCCCTAAAAGTAAAATGGCTGATAACTCACGGCTGATAAATATACCACCATGAAAATGCGTTCATTGCAAGTGATTATCGATGAATTAATCCAAAAGGATTATTTATCGTATTTATTTAAAAATAAATGAGAACAGAACGTGTTTACGCGCCATCAGCGAAACGGAATGTTTTTGGAGTCATATTTTATTTCTCTCTAATTTTATTCGCCTTATCTAACGGCTTCTCTTTATATAACTACCCTGCGGTATATGTTTACGCTTGCAACCCCAGTAATTCTACAGACTTATTATACATATTTCGCACATCATAGATTGCCTTAAAATTTTGTCAACACGCGAACGTTTACCTTTGTGTACAAAATCCTGTGGAGGTTTGATGTCTGATGGTGGGCTCTCTTATGGCTGGCGAGGTTAGCAACGTTACCAGGTGGTCAGTGCTTTCGGGGCAGGGCAGAAATTTCTAGATTGCAGCGCAGCATTTTCAATATGGTAGGGTCTATGGACTAATGGATATGCGCCTGTTTGAGTGCCTTGATCCATTTTTTTTTTTTGTTATACATGTTCTCAGCAATTTTTTTTTTAGATCGACTAACTTGTGCCTAGCGTAATCCGTTATAAAGTGATGACAGTGTTTCGTGAGAAATGTCATTTTTTTTATAGTGCCAAAAGAAAAATACTGTCAGTTTTTGTGACAATTTAACAACACAAGCACTGAGAAGGAAGACACTTCGCATTTTACCTGTAGTATCCAAAGAAGCTGTTGTGCCTCCTCATTTCTCCCATACAAAGCCTTTGGATTAAATGTCTGCGGGTTCACCGTCTGGATCAACTGTCCGACGATCATCTCCCACAACTTTGGGACGCAAGTAGGCAAATTCTCACCTAAGTTTGAAAATAAAATTTAAATTACCACTTCCAAATTTATTCAAATTTCGAAATTTCCAAAATTTTTCAAAATGCGCAAATTTTATCCAAAATTACAATTACAATTTTCCTATTATCTTCCACATTTTTTACATATTTCAAAATCCATTTTTTTTTTAAGTTTACAAATTCGAATTGTTTTCCAAGATCGTCGTATTGTCATCGGCCTTTGACACCTGTGCAAATTTTCTATTTAATCAGACTTCTTGAAATTTGTGAGAATTAGGTTGAAAGATTCCATTACATACAATACAGGTCAAGTTAAAAAAAAAACGTATTACAAAATCTCACCAAACTGCC